>JAQJVL010000214.1:1233355-1355855 GCA_035578905.1 Stictocephala bisonia | reverse complement strand
AGATATAATTTTGACTGTTAACTGAGTTACTAACAACTTTATATTTGTTTCACATTATGTTAAAAGAAAAGAAAAAAAAACTTTACTAGACCTCTTTCAGTTGACGTTATACTTCTTATTAGCACTGAGCTTTGTACTTTCAGATTTTATATAGTAAACATGTAATATAATTTATTAAGTGTGTCATATTAGCATTGCATTGGTTGTGAAAATATGATGCAGGTCTTAAATCAAAATTAGTTCTTATAATAGTTTTATTTACATTAAGATATTAATTTCCTTACTATGTGTGTAATGGGAAATGTATTTACACAAACAGTGTTGGAAGCGGATTTTTTTTAAATTGATAAACATTAATTTACGGTAACCTATATACAAGGTGTCCATCTTCGACTTTCACATTTAAGAAGATGTTTTATCAGGTCAATACAAGCAATTAATGCCTTATAACATTTGCTCTATCTGGTTTCATTTTCTGTATGTCTGTCTGTATGTGTTTTTTTTTCAAAAACTTAAATATCTCAAAAACGTTTGACATACAATACTGAATGTTTGAGTGAAAGTTGATCTTAAAAATATATATTTTATTTAAAAATGCCGAATGTTTAAACTTATCAGTTTCAAAATGGTAGCTGTATATAAATTTCAAAGTAAAAAAAAAAAAAAAAACTACTCATTTTACCCAAAAATATCAAAATATAGTATTTGTAAACTATTTTATACCAGATTCAACGGTATGACAATTTAAAAGATCGGTTGATAAATAAGTGTTCTCTGTTATCCATCGACCGATCTTTTATATAGTCATACCGTTAAAGTTGGCAAAAATAATTCTTAGTATATTGTGCCTTATTATTTTTGCATAAAATGTTTTTTATTTTTGACTTTTAAATGTTTAGACAGCCACCATTTTGAAACTGATAATTTTAGAAATTCAGCCTTGTTACATGAAATTTTTCTTTTTAATGTCAACTTTTATACGAAAATTTAGTATTGTATATCAAATGGGCTTTTGAGATATTTAAATGTTTGAAAAAACATACAGACCGAAAACGATTCGAGATAGGACACATTTTATATGGAATTATTTGCTTGTATTGATTTGACCAACAATCCTCTCAAATATGCGAGAGTCGAAGCTCGACATTCTGTATTTATTAAATATGGAATTATTTATACAATTACAATACAAGTTATATTTTAATAAATAAATAAATCAAATCATGCGAAATAAATAATCTACTATATCTACGGAATTTACCTTTGAAACAATTACTAGGCCATTTACACATTACTAGTAAGGTAAATAACACCAACGACACCAGTATGAGTAAATACATAATGCAGAGAGTATCTTAGGGTGAGACACTGACAAACGATGTGATGGTAACTCCATTATGTTAATGTGATGACACCGTGGCTGTGCGAAGGTAGTCAATAGGTAACTCCAAAAGTACGTTTGTAGGAGACACTGACAAATGATGTGATGGTAACTCCATTATGTTAATGTGATGACACCGTGGCTGGCGAAGGTAGTCAATACGTAACTCCAAAAGTACGTTTGTAGGAGACACTGACAAATGATGTGATGGTAACTCCATTATGTTAATGTGATGACACTGTGGCTGGCGAAGGTAGTCAATACGTAACTCCAAAAGTACGTTTGTAGGAGACACTGACAAACGATGTGATGATAACTCCATTATGTTAATGTGATGACACTGTGGCTGGCGAAGGTAGTCAATAGGTAACTCCAAAAGTACGTTTGTAGGAGACACTGACAAATGATGTGATGGTAACTCCATTATGTTAATGTGATGACACTGTGGCTGGCGAAGGTAGTCAATACGTAACTCCAAAAGTACGTTTGTAGGAGACACTGACAAACGATGTGATGATAACTCCATTATGTTAATGTGATGACACTGTGGCTGGCGAAGGTAGTCAATAGGTAACTCCAAAAGTACGTTTGTAGGAGACACTGACAAATGATGTGATGGTAACTCCATTATGTTAATGTGATGACACTGTGGCTGGCGAAGGTAGTCAATACGTAACTCCAAAAGTACGTTTGTAGGAGACACTGACAAATGATGTGATGGTAACTCCATTATGTTAATGTGATGACACTGTGGCTGGCGAAGGTAGTCAATACGTAACTCCAAAAGTACGTTTGTAGGAGACACTGACAAATGATGTGATGGTAACTCCATTATGTTAATGTGATGACACTGTGGCTGGCGAAGGTAGTCAATACGTAACTCCAAAAGTACGTTTGTAGGAGACACTGACAAATGATGTGATGGTAACTCCATTATGTTAATGTGATGACACTGTGGCTGGCGAAGGTAGTCAATACGTAACTCCAAAAGTACGTTTGTAGGAGACACTGACAAATGATGTGATGGTAACTCCATTATGTTAATGTGATGACACTGTGGCTGGCGAAGGTAGTCAATACGTAACTCCAAAAGTACGTTTGTAGGAGACACTGACAAATGATGTGATGGTAACTCCATTATGTTAATGTGATGACACTGTGGCTGGCGAAGGTAGTCAATACGTAACTCCAAAAGTACGTTTGTAGGAGACACTGACAAATGATGTGATGGTAACTCCATTATGTTAATGTGATGACACTGTGGCTGGCGAAGGTAGTCAATACGTAACTCCAAAAGTACGTTTGTAGGAGACACTGACAAATGATGTGATGGTAACTCCATTATGTTAATGTGATGACACTGTGGCTGGCGAAGGTAGTCAATACGTAACTCCAAAAGTACGTTTGTAGGAGACACTGACAAATGATGTGATGGTAACTCCATTATGTTAATGTGATGACACTGTGGCTGGCGAAGGTAGTCAATACGTAACTCCAAAAGTACGTTTGTAGGAGACACTGACAAATGATGTGATGGTAACTCCATTATGTTAATGTGATGACACTGTGGCTGGCGAAGGTAGTCAATACGTAACTCCAAAAGTACGTTTGTAGGAGACACTGACAAATGATGTGATGGTAACTCCATTATGTTAATGTGATGACACTGTGGCTGGCGAAGGTAGTCAATACGTAACTCCAAAAGTACGTTTGTAGGAGACACTGACAAATGATTTATTGGTTACTTCACTCTCTAAAAATGTAGCCACTGTAGCTTCTTGATAAGGTAAGTCAATTTCTAACTTATAAAATAAATGTATGGTGTATGCTAATAAAAGTAAATAAATCACTAATAAAGTACATTATTAAGACACACAAGTGTTTTAATGGAAATACGTAGTCCTAGAAACCGCCTTCTTGATCACGGTAACCCCTACGACAGGTAAGTACATACTTATTGTGGCACACCAGATTCTTCCCATTCTCTCCGTTAATTTAAAGCCAATGTAAATGGACAATGGAATCCTTTAATGGAGCAGCATTATGCCCAATCTTGTCACATAGCTTATAAGTGGAACATCCGCAATAACGTTATCTAGTAATGGCTAAAAATGGTGCTTCTTCACTGTAGGGAATTCATATTTAGGTTTGTTATATTGCGAATAGATAGGTAACATTACTGAGTAATGGCTGAGAGTATAGTCACTTACGGCAGAAAACTCATACTCAGTTACTCACGTTGCCAATAAATAAATATCCTTATTGAGTATTGGCTAGGAGTGTAGTCATTCACCACATGATACTCATACTCAGGTTTGTCACGTTACCAATAAATAAATCACGTTATGGAGTTTTGGCTAGGGGTTATATCCTGTACTATAGGTATCTCATAGCCTGGTCACGTAGGCAATAATATCGGGAAATCAGACCCTTAGTTCTGATTCTTCGATAAGCAGTAGATTCTCTCGGTACGCTGTCTGGTGAATGATTATAGCAAGTTCTTTGGAATCAGATAAAGATCTGATATTTCAATAAATACTGTTTATATTCATCTTTGGCTGATACTTACAAACATTACTACAATATATTATTTTATATTACATATTCTAACATAGTTCGTTCACTTATATTGAAGGGCCTCTGGGACCTTAATCTATAAAATGTAACAAACAATCTTTGTTCTTTCAGAATCGAAAAGTTGTATAAAATTCAATTAATTTGATGATACATATTTATAAAGATTTAGTAACTGATACACTGCTTTGATGCAAATTCATATTTTAGTGAAGCTAACAGTGTTTTTTTTTCTTTTTTCTTTCAATTGTTTAAGTTCATGAAATTTTACTTCAAACATTTTAAATGTAGGGATCTTTTCCATTATACGTATACCACTATTTAAATATCCAATACATCGAGGCCGCCCATATACATCGCACCGCGGCAGTTATGGTTAGGTTATTATATTGTAGAATGAACCTGTAATTTGTAAAAACATTCTACAATAGGCTATGCTAACCTAACCTAACCATAACTGCCACGGCGCGATGTATATGGAAATATTTTGGGATTGCTGACACATAACGGAAAAGATCCTTGTTTGAGGAAATACTGCGTAATATCGCCGAGTATTGGCCACCTTCATCAACATAATAAGGTAACTTACTTACATAAATATAATACTTATAATGAAAAAGCATATAATTCGACATTAAATAGTGGTATACGTATAACGGAAAAGATCCAAATGTAGTATTTTAGACATATTATAAACCTAAACATTTTAAAGGCAGTTCTAAGTAAGGGTTTCACGTGATAATTTTACTGTCACTTCTTGTAGAATAATCATTGTCATTGTTCTCATGTCATTGAGATTGTTTCTAACTCCCTTAAACCTTTATAATTAATTAGAATGTCTTGGAAAAATAAAAAAAATATATGATAAATAATATATATCAGTTCATGAGGTTTTAACAATGATGAAAAGGAATATAGATCTGTTTAGAATCGTTCTTAACATATTTGTATTGTAAATAGCGTAATACGAGTTAGTTTAGAGATACTATTGTTGATACATGAGCCATGGGCTATTTGATCGTAAATTTATATAGGAATGTTTTATAAGGATGTGAGAGCCAGTAATCTAGTATTCCAAGGTTTAGGTACTTTAAGCCTGAGTTTGATGTAGCACAGGTTCGAATCCTGACCGTGACTGGAGGTTTTTTTCTTTTATTATTCACCTTGTACTGAACTGGTTTTCCACAAAGCCCATTAGTAAGTAGGAAATGGGCAGAGTATAAGGTTATAAAGGAGATCGGCCCATTATATACCGTACAATATATATTTGCGTTGTGTGACGTTTACTTGTACTGTACATTCTTTTAATGCAAAAAGACTTTACTCTTAACCGTAGTAAAGAAATACGAGTAGTATCAATAACTGCAAACCTTATTTTATAGAAACACGTGGTACATGCCAAAGGGGATGGTGTTCCACGAAGTCGTACATTGTAGTGTTATCCTGTCCTTAGTTATATTGCTAACAGCCAGCTCATCGTAAGTCTACCCTGACCTTGATATACCAAGGATATTTTGCTGTAATATCAAGGCTATTTACTATATTCACACTGCAATAAATTATACACTATACAGTGTTCAAAATAATTGTGTGTTTTTTGTATTGTTAATTTTTTAACCAATGTAGTTTCTAAAGTGTAGTTTTACTTTTAAAAATGTACGAAAAAATATAATGAAACCAAAAATAATACATTTCATATAACCTTTCATATACTCTTTCAAAATTATAAAAACTTGGCTTTTCAGGCTATCAATTGTTAACTAAAGACATATGTATGTATATAATAAGGTTTTTAATTATACATGTACAATTAAAAACCCTATTAATAATTAATAAGTTTATTAAATATAAATAAGGTTTAATGTATATACTATATGAGGTATATTTATTCATAATTTATATACTATATAAGTTATATTTATATAGTAATTTATAAATATATAACGTCATTTTTTTAATCATTTAAGTTTGACATACGAAAAATAAACGCTAAACACTTAATTTATTCGTAACATACATTCCTATTTTAACATTAAAAACTTGTTAACCTCTGATACATTTAACACCTCCGATTTAATAAAATGATTTGTTGTCCTCATTGATTTATTCGTAAGTAACAGAGAGGTTTACCGTAAATATTTACAGAATTGTAAATACTGTGTATAGTTTAAAGTATAACGATGTCGACTGGCTGAACAGCCTAGTTAAAGCCACCGTATCTTAAATGGTTGAAGTCGTTGTTACAATGCATCGGTACATTGCATACTGGCTTTTTTAGATTATTACATGGCCTTAGATTATTATAACATTATTAGAGGCCGTAAATTTGTATGTTCAGTGCGGTAGGTGAAGTGGCAACGCCGCGCATGGTTTCCATTACAGGTGGAGCAACGATTGAGGCAATGAAGGCGTCGACGGCTGGATTTTGCTAATGACAAATATTAAACAATATAAAATTAAAATGTATTATGTGTAATATTGCAGTAAAATAAATCTTCATAGTATAATTTTTACAACGACTCTATAATCATAATTATATATTTAGTAGTTACCAAGAAAAAAATGTTTTGTTAAATTAACAAGAAATTTTTTATCTCGTTGAAACTGATACATAATGCAGGAAACATACCTACCCTTCAAGTATTACAATTTGGTTAAACTTAGATAAGTAGTTTTTGAAATATGAATTTATAAACACAGCCACGACTGAGAAAGTACAAAAAATTAGGCACTTTTTTCGTTCTTTACGCTATGAAAAATAAAATATATTAAAAAACTTACAACATTTTTAATTGCACTTTTACGTCATCAGACGTAAAATTAAATGATCAAAATAATGGTGTACCTCATGTTGTCCTCTGTATTTTTGTTAATTGATGGCATCGATCTAAGATCAACGGACTATACTTTTGAAACGAACAGTAGTAGCTCCTGATACTGAGGAGAAGTAGCTCAATAACACTTCGTCCCCTAGTAGTTGGGTTCCCCTAGTAGCTGGGTTACAGAACTGTGCCACTAGTACTAACAATACTATCGTCTACAATCTCCACAACACTTTGTATCCTAGTAGCTGGGTTACAGAACTGTGCCACTAGTACTAACAATACTATCGTCTACAATATCCACAACAATTTGTCCCCTAGTAGCTGGGTTACAGAACTGTGCCACTAGTACCAACAATACTATCGTCTACAATATCCACAACAATTTGTCCCCTAGTAGCTGGGTTACAGAACTGTGCCACTAGTACCAACAATACTATCGTCTACAATATCCACAACAATTTGTCCCCTGGTAGCTGGGTTACAGAACTGTGCCACTAGTACCAACAATACTATCGTCTACAATATCCACAACAATTTGTCCCCTAGTAGCTGGGTTACAGAACTGTGCCACTAGTACCAACAATACTATCGTCTACAATCTCCACAACACTTTGTCCCCTAGTAGCTGGGTTACAGAACTGCGCCACTAGTACCAACAATACTATCGTCTACAATATCCACAACAATTTGTCCCCTAGTAGCTGGGTTACAGAACTGTGCCACTAGTACCAACAATACTATCGTCTACAATATCCACAACAATTTGTCCCCTAGTAGCTGGGTTACAGAACTGTGCCACTAGTACCAACAATACTATCGTCTACAATATCCACAACAATTTGTCCCCTAGTAGCTGGGTTACAGAACTGTGCCACTAGTACCAACAATACTATCGTCTACAATATCCACAACAATTTGTCCCCTAGTAGCTGGGTTACAGAACTGCGCCACTAGTACCAACAATACTATCGTCTACAATATCCACAACAATTTGTCCCCTAGTAGCTTGGTTACAGAACTGTGCCACTAGTACCAACAATACTATCGTCTAAAATCTCCACAACACTTTGTCCCCTAGTAGCTGGGTTACAGAACTGTGCCACTAGTATCAACAATACTGTCGTCTATAATCTCCACAACACTTTGTCCCCTAGTAGCTTGGTTACAGAACTGTGCCACTAGTACCAACAATACTATCGTCTAAAATCTCCACAACACTTTGTCCCCTAGTAGCTGGGTTACAGAACTGTGCCACTAGTACCAACAATACTATCGTCAATAATCTCCACAACACTTTGTCCCCTAGTAGCTGGGTTACAGAACTGTGCCACTAGTACCAACAATACTATCGTCTACAATCTCCACAACACTTTGTCCCCTAGTAGCTGGGTTACAGAACTGTGCCACTAGTACCAACAATACTATCGTCTACAATATCCACAACAATTTGTCCCCTAGTAGCTGGGTTACAGAACTGTGCCACTAGTACCAACAATACTATCGTCTACAATCTCCACAACACTTTGTCCCCTAGTAGCTGGGTTACAGAACTGTGCCACTAGTACCAACAATACTATCGTCTACAATATCCACAACAATTTGTCCCCTAGTAGCTGGGTTACAGAACTGTGCCACTAGTACCAACAATACTATCGTCTACAATCTCCACAACACTTTGTCCCCTAGTAGCTGGGTTACAGAACTGTGCCACTAGTACCAACAATACTATCGTCTACAATCTCCACAACACTTTGTCCCCTAGTAGCTGGGTTACAGAACTGTGCCACTAGTACCAACAATACTATCGTCTACAATCTCCACAACACTTTGTCCCCTAGTAGCTGGGTTACAGAACTGTGCCACTAGTACCAACAATACTATCGTCTACAATATCCACAACAATTTGTCCCCTGGTAGCTGGGTTACAGAACTGTGCCACTAGTACCAACAATACTATCGTCTACAATCTCCACAACAATTTGTCCCCTAGTAGCTGGGTTACAGAACTGTGCCACTAGTACCAACAATACTATCGTCTACAATCTCCACAACACTTTGTCCCCTAGTAGCTGGGTTACAGAACTGTGCCACTAGTACCAACAATACTATCGTCTACAATATCCACAACAATTTGTCCCCTAGTAGCTGGGTTACAGAACTGTGCCACTAGTACCAACAATACTATCGTCTACAATATCCACAACAATTTGTCCCCTAGTAGCTGGGTTACAGAACTGTGCCACTAGTACCAACAATACTATCGTCTACAATCTCCACAACACTTTGTCCCCTAGTAGCTGGGTTACAGAACTGTGCCACTAGTACCAACAATACTATCGTCTACAATATCCACAACAATTTGTCCCCTGGTAGCTGGGTTACAGAACTGTGCCACTAGTACCAACAATACTATCGTCTACAATATCCACAACAATTTGTCCCCTGGTAGCTGGGTTACAGAACTGTGCCACTAGTACCAACAATACTATCGTCTACAATCTCCACAACACTTTGTCCCCTAGTAGCTGGGTTACAGAACTGTGCCACTAGTACCAACAATACTATCGTCTACAATATCCACAACAATTTGTCCCCTGGTAGCTGGGTTACAGAACTGTGCCACTAGTACCAACAATACTATCGTCTACAATCTCCACAACACTTTGTCCCCTAGTAGCTGGGTTACAGAACTGTGCCACTAGTACCAACAATACTATCGTCTACAATATCCACAACAATTTGTCCCCTAGTAGCTGGGTTACAGAACTGTGCCACTAGTACCAACAATACTATCGTCTACAATATCCACAACAATTTGTCCCCTAGTAGCTGGGTTACAGAACTGTGCCACTAGTACCAACAATACTATCGTCTACAATATCCACAACAATTTGTCCCCTAGTAGCTGGGTTACAGAACTGCGCCACTAGTACCAACAATACTATCGTCTACAATATCCACAACAATTTGTCCCCTGGTAGCTGGGTTACAGAACTGCGCCACTAGTACCAACAATACTATCGTCTACAATATCCACAACAATTTGTCCCCTAGTAGCTGGGTTACAGAACTGCGCCACTAGTACCAACAATACTATCGTCTACAATATCCACAACACTTTGTCCCCTAGTAGCTGGGTTACAGAACTGCGCCACTAGTACCAACAATACTATCGTCTACAATATCCACAACACTTTGTCCCCTAGTAGCTGGGTTACAGAACTGCGCCACTAGTACCAACAATACTATCGTCTACAATATCCACAACAATTTGTCCCCTGGTAGCTGGGTTACAGAACTGCGCCACTAGTACCAACAATACTATCGTCTACAATATCCACAACAATTTGTCCCCTAGTAGCTGGGTTACAGAACTGTGCCACTAGTACCAACAATACTATCGTCTACAATATCCACAACACTTTGTCCCCTAGTAGCTGGGTTACAGAACTGCGCCACTAGTACCAACAATACTATCGTCTACAATATCCACAACAATTTGTCCCCTGGTAGCTGGGTTACAGAACTGCGCCACTAGTACCAACAATACTATCGTCTACAATATCCACAACACTTTGTCCCCTAGTAGTTGGGTTACAGAACTGTGCCACTAGTACCAATATACTATCGTCTACAATATCCACAACACTTTGTCCCCTAGTAGCTGGGTTACAGAACTTTGCCACTAGTACTAACAATACTATCGTCTACAATATCCACAACACTTTGTCCCCTAGTAGCTGGGTTACAGAACTATGCCACTAGTACCAACATACTATCGTCTACAATATCCACAACAATTTGTCCCCTAGTAGCTGGGTTACAGAACTGTGCCACTAGTACCAACATACTATCGTCTACAATATCCACAACAATTTGTCCCCTAGTAGCTGGGTTACAGAACTGTGCCACTAGTACTAACAATACTATCTTCTACAATATCCACAACAATTTGTCCCCTAGTAGCTGGGTTACAGAACTGTGCCACTAGTACTAACAATACTATCGTCTACAATATCTACAACACTTTGTCCCCTAGTAGCTGGGTTACAGAACTGTGCCACTAGTACCAACATACTATCGTCTACAATATCCACAACAATTTGTCCCCTAGTAGCTGGGTTACAGAACTGTGCCACTAGTACCAACATACTATCGTCTACAATATCCACAACAATTTGTCCCCTAGTAGCTGGGTTACAGAACTGTGCCACTAGTACTAACAATACTATCGTCTACAATCTCCACAACAATTTGTCCCCTAGTAGCTGGGTTACAGAACTGTGCCACTAGTACTAACAATACTATCGTCTACAATATCTACAACACTTTGTCCCCTAGTAGCTGGGTTACAGAACTGTGCCACTAGTACCAACATACTGTCGTCTACAATATCCACAACAATTTGTCCCCTAGTAGCTGGGTTAGAACTGCGCCACTAGTACCAACAATACTATCTTCTACAATATCCACAACAATTTGTCCCCTAGTAGCTGGGTTACAGAACTGTGCCACTAGTACTAACAATACTATCGTCTACAATATCTACAACACTTTGTCCCCTTGTAGCTGGGTTAGAACTGCGCCACTAGTACCAACAATACTATCTTCTACAATATCCACAACAATTTGTCCCCTAGTAGCTGGGTTACAGAACTGCGCCACTAGTACCAACAATACTATCGTCTACAATATCCACAACAATTTGTCCCCTAGTAGCTAGGTTACAGAACTGTGCCACTAGTACCAACAATACTATCGTCTACAATATCCACAACACTTTGTCCCCTAGTAGCTGGGTTACAGAACTGTGCCACTAGTACTAACAATACTATCGTCTACAATTTCCACAACACTTTGTCCCCTAATAGCTGGGTTACAGAACTGTGCCACTAGTACCAACAATACTATCGTCTACAATATCCACAACACTTTGTCCCCTAGTAGTTGGGTTACAGAACTGTGCCACTAGTACCAACATACTATCGTCTACAATATCCACAACACTTTGTCCCCTAGTAGCTGGGTTACAGAACTTTGCCACTAGTACTAACAATACTATCGTCTACAATATCCACAACACTTTGTCCCCTAGTAGCTGGGTTACAGAACTATGCCACTAGTACCAACATACTATCGTCTAGAATATCCACAACAATTTGTCCCCTAGTAGCTGGGTTACAGAACTGTGCCACTAGTACTAACAATACTATCGTCTACAATATCCACAACACTTTGTCCCCTAGTAGTTGGGTTACAGAACTGTGCCACTAGTACCAACATACTATCGTCTACAATATCCACAACACTTTGTCCCCTAGTAGCTGGGTTACAGAACTTTGCCACTAGTACTAACAATACTATCGTCTACAATATCCACAACACTTTGTCCCCTAGTAGCTGGGTTACAGAACTATGCCACTAGTACCAACATACTATCGTCTACAATATCCACAACAATTTGTCCCCTAGTAGCTGGGTTACAGAACTGTGCCACTAGTACCAACATACTATCGTCTACAATATCCACAACAATTTGTCCCCTAGTAGCTGGGTTACAGAACTGTGCCACTAGTACTAACAATACTATCTTCTACAATATCCACAACAATTTTTCCCCTAGTAGCTGGGTTACAGAACTGTGCCACTAGTACTAACAATACTATCGTCTACAATATCTACAACACTTTGTCCCCTATTAGCTGGGTTACAGAACTGTGCCACTAGTACCAACATACTATCGTCTACAATATCCACAACAATTTGTCCCCTAGTAGCTGGGTTAGAACTGCGCCACTAGTACCAACAATACTATCTTCTACAATATCCACAACAATTTGTCCCCTAGTAGCTGGGTTACAGAACTGTGCCACTAGTACTAACAATACTATCGTCTACAATATCTACAACACTTTGTCCCCTTGTAGCTGGGTTAGAACTGCGCCACTAGTACCAACAATACTATCTTCTACAATATCCACAACAATTTGTCCCCTAGTAGCTGGGTTACAGAACTGCGCCACTAGTACCAACAATACTATCGTCTACAATATCCACAACAATTTGTCCCCTAGTAGCTAGGTTACAGAACTGTGCCACTAGTACCAACAATACTATCGTCTACAATATCCACAACACTTTGTCCCCTAGTAGCTGGGTTACAGAACTGTGCCACTAGTACTAACAATACTATCGTCTACAATTTCCACAACACTTTGTCCCCTAATAGCTGGGTTACAGAACTGTGCCACTAGTACCAACAATACTATCGTCTAGAATATCCACAACACTTTGTCCCCTAGTAGCTGGGTTACAGAACTGCTCCACTAGTACTAACAATACTATCGTCTAAATATCCACAACACTTTGTCCCCTAGTAGCTGGGTTACAGAACTGTGCGACTAGTACCAACAATACTATCGTCTACAATATCCACAACACTTTGTCCCCTAGTAGCTGGGTTACAGAACTGTGCCACTAGTACTAACAATACTATCGTCTACAATCTCCACAACACTTTGTCCCCTAGTAGCTGGGGGACAGAACTGCACCACTAGTACTAACAATACTATCATCTACAATATCCACAACACTTTGTCCCCTAGTAGCTGGGTTACAGAACTGTGCTACTAGTACCAACAATACTATCGTCTAGAATATCCACAACACTTTGTCCCCTAGTAGCTGGGTTACAGAACTGCACCACTAGTACTAACAATACTATCGTCTACAATATCCACAACACTTTGTCCCCTAGTAGCTGGGTTACAGAACTGTGCCACTAGTACCAACAATACTATCGTCTACAATATCCACAACACTTTGTCCCCTAGTAGCTGGGTTACAGAACTGTGCCACTAGTACCAACAATACTATCGTCTACAATATCCACAACACTTTGTCCCCTAGTAGCTGGGTTACAGAACTGTGCCACTAGTACCAACAATACTATCGTCTACAATCTCCACAACACTTTGTCCCCTAGTAGCTGGGTTACAGAACTGCGCCACTTGTACTAACAATACTATCGTCTACAATCTCCACAACACTTTGTCCCCTAGTAGCTGGGTTACAGAACTGTGCCACTAGTACTGATTATCTAGTACGTGCACTAGTTGCAACATTATATGTCATACGTTTACAATTAACCTACTTTCGGTTTATCGTTTTTCCCTGAACTTATAATTATGTACTAATGAAGAATAATCAAAATTAAAACAACACATTCCTCCTATTCATAGATTACTTTACGCTCACTATCAGTAATAGTGTTGTTTATTAAACCTTAAAGTGGTCTATTACATAATTTTACTGTAAAAAATTACTTAAACCATTTACATTTCATAGCGAGTTACCTTGTATAGTTAATAAAAGTTTCCTAATTTACTTTACAAGCCTGTTCATAGAAATGAAAATTATTAGTGTTCATTACTGAAGAGGTAATATCTTTAGAGAATAAGGAGTTTCACCAAGTGATTATTCACAACCCACGCTGTAGTTTCTTGAGTGATAAACATTTCATGTTGTACCGGGTCTTTGACCGGTACATTACGTTTTTTTTCGTCATTGTCTGCCAGGCTGCCTGAGATTCGCTTTTGCCCGGCGATTCGCGTAATTTGGTGGCCGTTGGCTCAGTTCGTTCGTTCCGTGTTCCGGCCTTCGTCTGTCAGGTTGGCCATCAGGCTAGATTGTTCTAGTAGAGTTCTACTCGGCCGAACCTCCTTACCATGCCAGGCTAGAGCTCCTAAAACTCCAGGGTCCTTGAGTAGGACGTTTCTGCCCTCGGCCTGCCGTCCGGGGATGGTCTACCATTCTACCACTGCGAGCCTGGCCTGGGGACCATGTGATTGAGCGAGCTCTGCACCTCACTGCCCTCTCTACTTCTCGGGGCAATTTTCTTCAGTCCTCAGGTCAGTGTGTTCCTTTTATTTCCCGGCGGCTGAGCTGAGGGGTTTTGATGGCCTTAAAAGAATATAGAAAAAAAAAGAGGAAAAAAAAAGTTTGTGGAACTTTATGTGGCCTAGGCCTAAGACTGAACAGTGATTTATGGAACTCAGCCATGGGGACTTACTTATAATTATTTATTAAAGAAAGAAAAACTTTTTAAAATACACAAAGAAAGTTCGCTGTTAATATTTATTGTTATTTATCTTTATTAGTTTAGTCTATTGTTACATTTGTTTAGATTTTTACATTTGTTAGGTCCCCATTGTTACATCCTGTTATTATTTATTGTTATGTTTAGGCCTAGTGATTGTTATTTATTTTTGTTGTTGTTAATTGTATTATAGATGTCTTGAAGTGCATTTTTACTCGAACGGTACCATGTTATATTTTCTTTTAAATTATTTAATTTTTAAACTTTCACCAAAAGGGGATTATTGTGCTTTGATTTAACGTCTAATTCGGAGCTGCCCAGGGATTCCGGCTTACTCCCTGGCCCGGTGGAATCAAGGGATGTGGGCCAAATTGCCGGCTTAATTGGTGATACCAAAATTTTATAATTTTCTTCACTTTTAATTGGGGCTTTAATTGCTTACGTTTTAGGTGTCTCTGGCTAAACTGCAGATAGGCCATATAGTTGCTAATTGTAAATTTTGGTATTTGTAGAGTTTGTTGTTCTTGTAGCTTTTGTGTGTGGTTTGTTATTTATTTAATTGCAAATTTATATTGGGGCCTTCTGCCTATTTTATATTATGGCCTTCTGCCGTTTTTGATTATTTAATATTTGCTTTCTTGATAATAAAATTAGTTTTGCTCAGCTGCCGAGTATTATTTTGACCCTCCAACTGCCACCCGTGATCCCATCGCTCGACTTGTTTTGAGCAATCCCCCGGTTGGCATGCTTACCAGCTTTGGTGGGGGGGATGGGTCTCAATTGGTAGCAGAGCGTGGTTGCCTAAAAAAAAAAAAAAAAAAAAAAAGAACTGTTGGTTGTTGACGGTGGGTGTTTGTCTGTTAGTAGGTCATGGTTGGCCGACCTACCGTCAAGGTGTCTTGGTATTACATAAAAAAAAAAAAAAATAAAAAATAAATAAATAATTATTTAAAAACAAAAAACAATTAAAAAACCAAATAAATAATTTAACTTATATTAAAAAAAAAAAAAAAAAAAAAAAAAAAAAAAAAAAAAAAAAAAACTAGGCAATCCGCTTGGTTACTGTTTTGATTGGGTTTCATGGGTGGATTGGAGTGGTCGGCAGTGGCTCGGTAGGCTGAGGGTTTAGTTCGTCTTGGACCCTGGAGTTGTCGTTTTTTGTGTATATTGTTGAGAATTGTTGCGTTAGAGATGGCCTATCTGCAGAATGTTGCGCTCCTAGTCAAGGAGGAGTTGATGTTTGAGTTGAGGTCGCGGGGTGTGACTCCGGAGGGTGATGTTCTGAATCTCCGGAGGTTGCTGCGGGAGCAGTTGTCCGCGGGTACGGCAGTGGATTGGTCTGATCTACTGGAGGTTGGGGATGAGTTGGGGGTTTGTAAACGTAAGGTGGAAGATTGGGAAGGGGTTTTGGAAGATTTGCAGTTTGAACCGCCAGTAGGTCGTGACCGGGCCTGCCGCCTTGCACGTTTGGGGCATCTGCTTGCCCGTTTAAGGCTGGTCAACCGGGCACCGGGGTTGGAGCCGTCGGATAGGGCGTGGATCTTGGAGAGTGTGACTAGGCTTGAAGAGATTTTTCAAGCACTCTCCGGTTCCACGACTCCTACGGGTCTGGGTCAGCGGCCTATTTTCGCACTGTCGCCTAACGTGTCGAGGCCGCAGGCTGAGACAATGGCTCTCACTGTGCCTGAGGCTCCTTCTGAGCCTGCAGGCGTTTCTGTTGAGGTCGCTTGTGGTTCGGCTCCAGCTGCCGTTCCTTTTGCTTCTTTGGGTTCACCTGCTCTTCTGCAGCTGAGCTACCACAAGCTACCTAACCCTCTCACGCCCATGATCCAGAATCTCCCTGTGATCGATGGGATGGATCCTGAGGAGCTTCTTAAGTTCCTAGTGGCCTTTCTCAGACTTAGTGAGATGCCCGGCATGCAGGCTGGGGACTTGCTTCGTCTGATTTTCCCGTATTGTAGAGTTCCCGTTGGGGAGTTGCTGAGTTCTGTCTTGGCCAGTGATGCCTCGGTGGACTCGTTCCATCGAGAGTTGCTGTCATCGTTTCTTCCCATTCGACTCAGGGAGAGGATGGTCATGGACAGATTTTATCGGTCGCAGGGTAGGGGCGAGTCTCTGGCAGCCTATGTCTCTTCAGTCAAGGAAGCTCGTCAAGCGTTGCGCCTCACACTTTCTGAAGCTGACACCGTTCGTGTCATCCTGGATGGCATTTCTCCCGAAGAACGGTGCAGATTGGTTTTTGCTGGTGTTCCTTCGACTTTTCGGGAGCTGCATCAGCTGTGCATTGTTTCGCGCAGCGTGCAGTTCTCAGACCAGCAAGGGAGGGATCATGAGAGTCATCGTGCTCTCCCCACCCGTCGACCGGCTATGTCTGTAGGTGTGAGTCAGCCAGTGGAGGGTCGTGGTTCTCGGCCTCCTGTTGTGTGTTTTGCTTGTAGCCAACCTGGTCACATTCGACGTGACTGTCCACGTGCTCGAGGTCGTGGGGCGGGAAACGCTCAGCGCGGGGGGTTGCCTCCACAGTAGCTCCCCGCGTTGTTGCGACTGACCGTGGCCATTTGCCTCTGACACGTGCCCATAGCAGGAGTGTCGGGGATTTTTCGGGCCTTGCTGGTATGGCTTCCCTGGGACTTAGTGCGGTCACCTCGGTGTGTCCTGGCGTTTTTGTATCTTTTGGTGGTCGAGCCCTTCTTGATTCTGGTTCGGCATGCAGTATCATCAGCCTTTCTCTTTTTGAGTCCCTTGACGCCTTAGGACTTGTCAGGCACACCGAGCCTTCTTCTTTTACTTGCTGGACGGCATCCCAAACTCCTCTACCTATAATTCTAAAGGCGTTTTTCCATTTTAAAATCGAAGGATTTTCCTGGAGGTGGGGTTTTCTTGTTGCCAAGGACCTGGCGGTTTCTTGTATCCTAGGGGCAGACTTTATTTCTAAGAGTGGTATGGTGCTTGACCTCCAGAAGCGCCAGATGTTTTTTCAAGTTCAATCGGCGAGTTTTGGTGCCTCTAGTAGGTGATTCTGACTGCCCTCCTGCAGTCAGAGAGGTGGGTTGTGAGCCCGAACAACCCAAGGTGGATCCAGTTGGTCATCTCCCCCCTGAGCAGGCGGAGGCCATTAGGAGGCTGTGTTTGCGGTTTCCTGATGTGCTTACGGCTGAGCTTGGGGTGACTTCTCTTCTGGAGTATGAGATCCACCTCACCGATTCTCAGCCAGTTAGAAGTCATCCGTACAAACTTGCTCCCCCAAAGATGGAGGTTATGAGGGCTATGATTGAGGATCTTCTGAGCAAGGGCGTGATTGAACCGTCTCGTTCTGCTTATGCCAGTCCAGCTTTTCTTGTGCCCAAGCCTAATGGTAAGTCTAGGCTTGTGATGGATTATCGGAGGCTCAACGCTAAGGTCGCTATTGACTCGGTACCTCTGCCTGATTTGCATTCTGCGTTTGATTGGTTCGGTAAGGCTAAGTTTTTCAGTGTGTTTGATTTGAACCAGGCCTACCATCAGATTCCATTGAAGAAGGAATTATGGCCTATGACTAGCTTCTGTGTTCCCTGGAATCTTTACCAGTTCACTAGGGTTCCTATGGGTCTTGCTGTGGGTGCCCAGACTCTTACTCGTCTGCTTGATTCCATCTTCCATGATGGGAAGTTCAAGTTTGTCTTCAATTACCTGGACGACCTTCTCGTCTACAGTGAGACTTTCGGGGAACACATGCAACATCTGGAGGAAGTTCTTAGTCGCCTTAAATCAGCTGGCCTTACCGTCAATCCAGAGAAAGTCACCTTTGCTCGTCCTGAGATTTCTTTTCTGGGTCATCTTATCTCTTCTCGAGGCGTCTGCATTGATCCTGCGAGGACCCAGGGCATTCGGGATTTTCCTCCTCCCAGAGATGCCAAGGGGATTGCCCGTTTTGTGGGGATGGTGAATTTTTACCGTCGCTTCATCCCTAACGTGGCCGAGCTTGCTGCCCCGTTGAACGAGGTGCGAAAGAAAGGTGTCCCTTTTGTGTGGGGCCAAGCTCAGCAGACTGCCTTTGATGCTCTCAAGGAGGCTATCATGCAACCTCCTGTCCTGCGTATGCCTGATTTCAGCAGAGAATTTATTCTTCAGACTGATGCCTCCTCCTCCGCCATTGCTGCTGTTCTTGCTCAGGAGTTTGATGGGGTCAGGCAGCCCATCACTTTTGCTTCGAGGACGTTGTCTCACCAGGAACGGAAAGCTTCTTCCATCTATGAGTTAGAGTGTCTGGCTGTTGTCTTTGGTACGGACAAGTTTCGGCGTTTCTTGGAACACGCTGAGTTCTTGCTGGAGACGGACAATCAGGCACTATCTTGGCTTCTTGCCCATCCCCGACAGCTTGGGAAAATTGGTCGCTGAGTGGTCAAAATTTCTGCTTTTAAGTTCCGATTTCAACATCTTAGGGGTACCCAGAATGTCATCGCGGATGCTCTTTCCCGCATGTACCATGAACCCAGTGATCCACTGACTGAGGCTGTTGCTCAGTGTGGTCCTGTTCTTCTGGATTTTCCTCTGGCTTTTGACGACCTACTGTCCCATCAGCAGAAAGATCCTGAGCTGTCAGTCATCTTAGGTGAGCTTCAAGAGGGAGGTGCCCACCC
Organism: Stictocephala bisonia; assembly: GCA_035578905.1. NCBI lineage: Eukaryota > Metazoa > Arthropoda > Insecta > Hemiptera > Membracidae > Stictocephala > Stictocephala bisonia. The sequence goes on along the minus strand of JAQJVL010000214.1, from coordinate 1,336,358 downwards.
TCCCTATTTTCTGTCCAAAGGGGTACTCTGTTGCCGTCCTCGACAGAGGGGTGAACCCCGTGTAGTGCTGCCTAGTCATCTAGTACCGATGGTCTTTCAGTATTATCACTCTTCTCTTGTGGGCGGTCATCTTGGCATTCATAAGACCATCGCTAAGATTCGTAGGTACTTCATCTGGAAGGGCATGGACCGGGATGTTGCGGGCAGAGTGCGGGCTTGTCACCTGTGCTCTCTCAGCAAGCCTAGTCAGAATGCAAGGTTAGGGTTGTTATCTTCTGAGGTGGCCGAGCGTCCTTTTGAGAAGGTGTTCATCGACTACGTGGGTCCTTTTCCCCGTAGCAAGTCAGGTAGCTCCTACCTACTTGTTTGTGTGGATGCTTTCTCGAAGTTCGTTTGGTTTTTCCCATTTCGGAGTGCCACGGCTAAGCTCACCATCCGTGCTCTCCAGTCCCAACTCTTCCAGCACTTTGGTGTGCCTTCCACTCTTGTGTCCGACAACGGTAGCCAGTTTACCTCACACGAGTTTCGTAGGTTCTGTTTTGGCAATGGTATCAGGCATGTGACTACCTCGCCTTATTACCCACAGCCTTCTCATGCAGAGCGGTTCAACCGCAATCTTCGGTCTGCCCTTATCACCTTCCATGCTGAGAAGCAGAACACCTGGGATGAGAGTCTCTCTTGGCTCCAGCTTGCTTTTAATTCTTCCAAGCATGAGAGTCACAATGCCACTCCCTTCGAGATTCTACATGGCTACCCTCCTAACAAACCCTTTGTCCAACTTGTGGAGGCTAGAGGATCTTCTACCTACGCCAGGTGCCACTGACGTAGTGTCCACGTGGCGGATTGCTCGGCGCAACCTGCTACGTGCTAGAGAGAGAGTGAGGAGGAGGTATGATAAGGGTCGTACTCCTAACCCTTTTCAGGTTGGAGATCTGGTTCTTTGTCAGGCTCACCCGGTCAGTTCGGGCCGCGGAACGAAGAGCTGCAAAGTTGTGCTATCGGTGGTCTGGTCCCCCACCGCATCGACGGGTTCTTGTCACCAGTGACTGCTCTGCTGGTTGATCCCCAGTCAGGCAGGGTGTTTAGGAAAGCCCATGTGTCCCAGCTTAAGGCTTTCCGGGGAACGGTTGGTCCAGGAGTTGGTGTTCCTGGGGGTTTCTTGGGGCAAAGAGATTGATCACCTCTGCGCCCTAGGTGGCAGTTCTAAAAGAGTCTCCTTCTCTTTTTTCTTGTCGGGCCCGACAGTCAGGGTAGTTCGCTCCCTGTTCGAGGGGTTTACCCTCTTAGGTTCTCTTGGGCGTCCTTGGAACACCACTCTTCGGAGGTCTTCTTCGTCTTCTGTTTGGTTCCCTGAGGTACCGAGTTTTCTCCCCTGCCTGGGTGTGTTGAGTTTTGCAGAGGGAGGTTGTACCGGGTCTTTGACCGGTACATTACGTTTTTTTTCGTCATTGTCTGCCAGGCTGCCTGAGATTCGCTTTTGCCCGGCGATTCGCGTAATTTGGTGGCCGTTGGCTCAGTTCGTTCGTTCCCGTGTTCCGGCCTTCGTCTGTCAGGTTGGCCATCAGGCTAGATTGTTCTAGTAGAGTTCTACTCGGCCGAACCTCCTTACCATGCCAGGCTAGAGCTCCTAAAACTCCAGGGTCCTTGAGTAGGACGTTTCTGCCCTCGGCCTGCCGTCCGGGGATGGTCTACCATTCTACCACTGCGAGCCTGGCCTGGGGACCATGTGATTGAGCGAGCTCTGCACCTCACTGCCCTCTCTACTTCTCGGGGCAATTTTCTTCAGTCCTCAGGTCAGTGTGTTCCTTTTATTTCCCGGCGGCTGAGCTGAGGGGTTTTGATGGCCTTAAAAGAATTATAGAAAAAAAAAGAGGAAAAAAAAAAGTTTGTGGAACTTTATGTGGCCTAGGCCTAAGACTGAACAGTGATTTATGGAACTCAGCCATGGGGACTTACTTATAATTATTTATTAAAGAAAGAAAAACTTTTTAAAATACACAAAGAAAGTTCGCTGTTAATATTTATTGTTATTTATCTTTATTAGTTTAGTCTATTGTTACATTTGTTTAGATTTTTACATTTGTTAGGTCCCCATTGTTACATCCTGTTATTATTTATTGTTATGTTTAGGCCTAGTGATTGTTATTTATTTTTGTTGTTGTTAATTGTATTATTGATGTCTTGAAGTGCATTTTTACTCGAACGGTACCGTGTTAGATTTTCTTTTAAATTATTTAATTTTTAAACTTTCACCAAAAGGGGATTATTGTGCTTTGATTTAACGTCTAATTAGGAGCTGCCCAGGGATTCCGGCTTACTCCCTGGCCCGGTGGAATCAAGGGATGTGGGCCAAATTGCCGGCTTAATTGGTGATACCAAAATTTTATAATTTTCTTCACTTTTAATTGGGGCTTTAATTGCTTACGTTTTAGGTGTCTCTGGCTAAACTGCAGATAGGCCATATAGTTGCTAATTGTAAATTTTGGTATTTGTAGAGTTTGTTGTTCTTGTAGCTTTTGTGTGTGGTTTGTTATTTATTTAATTGCAAATTTATATTGGGGCCTTCTGCCTATTTTATATTATGGCCTTCTGCCGTTTTTGATTATTTAATATTTGCTTTCTTGATAATAAAATTAGTTTTGCTCAGCTGCCGAGTATTATTTTGACCCTCCAACTGCCACCCGTGATCCCATCGCTCGACTTGTTTTGAGCCATCCCCCGGTTGGCACGCTTACCAGCTTTGGTGGGGGGATGGGTCTCAATTGTTTCCCGCCCCACGACCTTAACTCAAACATCAACTCCTCCTTGACTAGGAGCGCAACATTCTGCAGATAGGCCATCTCTAACGCAACAATTCTCAACAATATACACAAAAAAAAACAACTCCAGGGTCCAAGACGAACTAAACCCTCAGCCTACCGAGCCACTGCCGACCACTCCAATCCACCCATGAAACCCAATCAAAACAGTCACCAAGCGGATTGCCTAGTTTTTTTTTTTATATATATATATAAGTTAAATTATTAATTTGGTTTTCTAATTGTTTTTTGTTTTTAAATAATTATTTTTTTTTTTTTTTTTTTTTTTTTATGTAATACCAAGACACCTTGACGGTAGGTCGGCCAACCATGACCTACTAACAGACAAACACACCCACCGTCAACAACCAACAGTTCTTTTTTTTTTTTTTTTTTTTTTTTAGGCAACCACGCTCTGCTACCAATTGAGACCCATCCCCCCCACCAAAGCTGGTAAGCGTGCCAACCGGGGGATGGCTCAAAACAAGTCGAGCGATGGGATCACGGGTGGCAGTTGGAGGGTCAAAATAATACTCGGCAGCTGAGCAAAACTAATTTTATTATCAAGAAAGCAAATATTAAATAATCAAAAACGGCAGAAGGCCATAATATAAAATAGGCAGAAGGCCCCAATATAAATTTGCAATTAAATAAATAACAAACCACACACAAAAGCTACAAGAACAACAAACTCTACAAATACCAAAATTTACAATTAGCAACTATATGGCCTATCTGCAGTTTAGCCAGAGACACCTAAAACGTAAGCAATTAAAGCCCCAATTAAAAGTGAAGAAAATTATAAAAATTTTGGTATCACCAATTAAGCCGGCAATTTGGCCCACATCCCTTGATTCCACCGGGCCAGGGAGTAAGCCGGAATCCCTGGGCAGCTCCGAATTAGACGTTAAATCAAAGCACAACAATCCCCTTTTGGTGAAAGTTTAAAAATTAAATAATTTAAAAGAAAATCTAACACGGTACCGTTCGAGTATAAATGCACTTCAAGACATCTATAATACAATTAACAACAACAAAAATAAATAACAATCACTAGGCCTAAACATAACAATAAATAATAACAGGATGTAACAATGGGGACCTAACAAATGTAAAAATCTAAACAAATGTAACAATAGACTAAACTAATAAAGATAAATAACAATAAAGATTAACAGCGAACTTTCTTTGTGTATTTTAAAAAGTTTTTCTTTCTTTAATAAATAATTATAAGTAAGTCCCCATGGCTGAGTTCCATAAATCACTGTTCAGTCTTAGGCCTAGGCCACATAAAGTTCCACAAACCTTTTTTTTCTTCTTTTTTTTTCTATATTCTTTTAAGGCCATCAAAACCCCTCAGCTCAGCCGCCGGGAAATAAAAGGAACACACTGACCTGAGGACTGAAGAAAATTGCCCCGAGAAGTAGAGAGGGCAGTGAGGTGCAGAGCTCGCTCAATCACATGGTCCCCAGGCCAGGCTCACAGTGGTAGAATGGTAGACCATCCCCGGACGGCAGGCCGAGGGCAGAAACGTCCTACTCAAGGACCCTGGAGTTTTAGGAGCTCTAGCCTGGCATGGTAAGGAGGTTCGGCCGAGTAGAACTCTACTAGAACAATCTAGCCTGATGGCCAACCTGACAGACGAAGGCCGGAACACGGAACGAACGAACTGAGCCAACGGCCACCAAATTACGCGAATCGCCGGGCAAAAGTGAATCTCAGGCAGCCTGGCAGACAACGACGAAAAAAAAACGTAATGTACCGGTCAAAGACCCGGTACAACTTTTTTAGGCAACCACCGCACATTAAAAACAGTCAAGCCACAACAACAAAAATATTACACATAACAACTAAAAATATAAGGTTGCATGATTTTGCCAAACTGAACATGAAGAGACAAACTTATACATGATTAGCTCACTAGGAAGATAAAAGCTCCATTTTTAGGCTATGAAAAATTATGTTGGAAAACCGATTTAAGACAAATTACAAATTAACAAATTATAAAAGAATTAATTACGTATATGGACTTAAAATGACAAACTGAAACTAGGCTATAGATACATGAGCAATAGGTTAGAACATGAAAATCAAAGGGTACAGCTAGGCTAGGTTATTGGCAAAGAAAAAAAAATATGGTAAATCGGTAACTACAACTGTAAAAAGGCTCAACCAAACATTATACAGAACTACTATTGACAATAAAGGCAGATATAAAAAGCATTAACGGTAAATGTAACAAGGGAGCACATGGCTTTAACCTAGTCTGAGAAACATCTAGACAAAGAACACAAATTTAACAAAACTCTGAAAACACAAGCAAGAACGATTAAATATTATTGAAAAAAAATATTTTCACCAAAAGGGTGATTAGATATTAAAACTTACAAAATGAACACTTACGTTTTAGTGTGTCTATCTGAACATGTCTATTTCTGCAGGCAGCACAAGACCACTGAACAGCCAGGCCAACCTGACCGAAGCTGCTGGAACACGGAACGAAACGGAACTGGGCCAACGGCCACCAAAGTACGCGACACGCCGGGCAAAAGCGAATCTCAGGCAGCCTGGCAGACAACGACGAAAAAAAAAACAAACTGTACCGGTCCAAGACCCGGTACAACCTCCCTGACTGCAGGAGGGCAGTCAGAGGTTGTTTTGGGTCTTGGACCGGTACAGTTTGTTTTTTTTCGTCGTTGTCTGCCAGGCTGCCTGAGATTCGCTTTTGCCCGGCATGTCGCGTACTTTGGTGGCCGTTGGCCCAGTTCCGTTTCGTTCCGTGTTCCAGCAGCTTCGGTCAGGTTGGCCTGGCTGTTCAGTGGTCTTGTGCTGCCTGCAGAAATAGACATGTCTTTGACCGGTACATTACGTTTTTTTTTCGTCGTTGTCTGCCAGGCTGCCTGAGATTCGCTTTTGCCCGGCGATTCGCGTAATTTGGTGGCCGTTGGCTCAGTTCGTTCGTTCCGTGTTCCGGCCTTCGTCTGTCAGGTTGGCCATCAGGCTAGATTGTTCTAGTAGAGTTCTACTCGGCCGAACCTCCTTACCATGCCAGGCTAGAGCTCCTAAAACTCCAGGGTCCTTGAGTAGGACGTTTCTGCCCTCGGCCTGCCGTCCGAGGATGGTCTACCATTCTACCACTGCGGGCCTGGCCTGGGGACCATGTGATTGAGCGAGCTCTGCACCTCACTGCCCTCTCTACTTCTCGGGGCAATTTTCTTCAGTCCTCAGGTCAGTGTGTTCCTTTTATTTCCCGGCGGCTGAGCTGAGGGGTTTTGATGGCCTTAAAAGAATATAGAAAAAAAAGAGGAAAAAAAAGTTTGTGGAACTTTATGTGGCCTAGGCCTAAGACTGAACAGTGATTTATGGAACTCAGCCATGGGGACTTACTTATAATTATTTATTAAAGAAAGAAAAACTTTTTAAAATACACAAAGAAAGTTCGCTGTTAATATTTATTGTTGTTTATCTTTATTAGTTTAGTCTATTGTTACATTTGTTTAGATTTTTACATTTGTTAGGTCCCCATTGTTACATCCTGTTATTATTTATTGTTATGTTTAGGCCTAGTGATTGTTATTTATTTTTGTTGTTGTTAATTGTATTATAGATGTCTTGAAGTGCATTTTTACTCGAACGGTACCGTGTTAGATTTTCTTTTAAATTATTTAATTTTTAAACTTTCACCAAAAGGGGATTATTGTGCTTTGATTTAACGTCTAATTCGGAGCTGCCCAGGGATTCCGGCTTACTCCCTGGCCCGGTGGAATCAAGGGATGTGGGCCAAATTGCCGGCTTAATTGGTGATACCAAAATTTTTATAATTTTCTTCACTTTTAATTGGGGCTTTAATTGCTTACGTTTAAGGTGTCTCTGGCTAAACTGCAGATAGGCCATATAGTTGCTAATTGTAAATTTTGGTATTTGTAGAGTTTGTTGTTCTTGTCTCTTTAGTGTGTGGTTTGTTATTTATTTAATTGCAAATTTATATTGGGGCCTTCTGCCTATTTTATATTATGGCCTTCTGCCGTTTTTGATTATTTAATATTTGCTTTCTTGATAATAAAATTAGTTTTGCTCAGCTGCCGAGTATTATTTTGACCCTCCAACTGCCACCCGTGATCCCATCGCTCGACTTGTTTTGAGCCATCCCCCGGTTGGCACACTTACCAGCTTTGGTGGGGGGGATGGGTCTCAATTTGTATTTAGAAGTATCATCTAAACCACCACTGGCAGCTTTTGTGTTTAGCTATTGTCCTAGTATTATACTACCATTTAATATGTGCTATTATGTATAAAATATGTAATAATATAACATACAAATTAATTATTATTGTTATATATTATCTGTCTATGTGACAGTCTTAAATATAATCCCATGTAATAACCTGCTTTATACACATATTTTGTATATACACATAAAATTCGCAACTTTTAATAAATACACTCATATTGACAAGTTGAACAGTTGACATCAAATGGTTCAAAATTGTATTATCAAAACAAAATATTTACATATGATTTCAAAATTGTTTTTTATTACGTGATGATAGAATTATACAATAGGTGAGAATATCAAAATATACATTTAATATACATTAATACAAAGTACTATGGTGATAGCTTTCGGTAAACGCTTTTTTTTCATTCTTAAAAATGATTTATACAATGATAATGAATGATTTATACAAGAATAACTTAAGAAAAAGTATAAAAACTATATATTTTAATAAATTACATAATAACTCAAATTCGTTACTAGAGTATATGTATGGTTGACACTGTTGTCTACATTTAATCCTCGGTCGGCTACTAAAACTTGTATAACAGGTTCCTTTTACCGTAATAGAAACAGCCAGACGTATATTTTGTGAACTAATGCTGAGAAAGAGCTGTGACGAAAGAAGGGATTTGTTGTCCTGATGTATGAGAGATAAACGTCACGTCTTTGGCTCCTTTGAACAATGTTTCTCAACTATAGTGTTATTTGTGAAGGCACCAAATGACCTTAAGTAGGCTTAAATGTTACCTTCACCGATAAAGCCTAATGTGACAATGTATGCTATATTTAATTAATGATAACACAGAGAGTGTTTAAGTTAGTTACCCCGGAAGTTGTTTCCACAGTTTAACAAATATTTTATTCTTGAATGTGGAATTAAATTAAAAATAATCCACAATACTTTTGGTGTCTTTTAGTGATGATAGAAATCACTTGGGGTTAAAGATTAAAAAATTGACTTCAAAATTTTGAATAAGAACGTGGTCATGTGATAGGCTTTTGTCAATTAAATTAATGCTGTCATTTCAATGAACATGATTGTGCAATCAGAATTAAAAAAGGGTGTGTCATTCCTTAGTTTTAATTTTTATATTTTATTTAATTGTTTGTCACCTATGTACAGTATTTTCTTATCTGAATGTGATTGGGTTTGAATGTACCAAAATATACACTGGAAAACAATAAAAACACAAATCTGATTTTGTTTTACACATGATGAGTCGGTTTTAATTACAAAATTCTTAGGCAATGACAATTTAAATAAAATAAAAAAATAATTTAAAACTAACTACATATCCTTTAAAATCTTTAATTGTGCTATCGTTTTCATATTAGAAAGGTGATGTTAACTGATAACTCCTATGACCACGTTCCTTTTTAACATTTTGAAATTGATTCCTAGGTCTTGGGCCTCAAATGATCCGTAGTACCATCTAAACACTTTAAACGTTGTGTCAGTATTAATGCAATGGAATATTCAAAATCGAATATTTTATAAACTATGGAAACACATTATTGAGTATCTGACTTAAAACTCAACCTTAATGTACAGCAGGGCATTAAACTTTGATCATGAATATTGTTGTGAGATTATTATGAATACTCGATAGATAAATGTTCTAACTATAGTTGTTGAATTTTACAAATCAAAAAAGTCATTAATTTATTTATTTGTTGATAATAATTAGTAGGGTTTCATTAAATTACTGGAAAATCCATCTTGGTATTCGACTCTGTTTTCGACTAATTTTAACAAATAGTCGTTATGCCTAATTAGGTAGCCTTCTAGTAAGAATTTTATTTACCCATTGTTTGTGAAGAATACTTGTACAAAAATTCATTTTAGACTAATAGATAGTTTATTTTTCTCTAACCAGGCTTAATTCATTTTAAAATCTCGACAGAGTAATTATATACTAAAATTAAAATTTAATTGTTTAATAAAAGAAATTAGTTTGATTGTTCTTTTTACTTAAGTGCACATCAATAGTTAAAATGTATGTTTAATATCGTATATTACAATAAAAACAATTATTTTTGAAGTTATACGTGATGATTAATCAAAAATAGGTCATTATGTTTTTAATGATTCAATATTTGATTCTTGTATAGTTCAACTTACATTGGTTATAAATTTGTAACAAAAACTGTTCAAGTATAGGAAGCTTAAGTGGTTGTAGAATAATAATGAATTCAATGAAATATTTAAATTTTCTTTATAATCAGTTTATACACCCCGTTTGCAGTTACCCTCCCATCTGTGAGCCCATATCCTTTAAAAATAAAAGACATGGCTAAATCTTCTATAAGCATGCAATACTAACTATAGCAAGTTTCAATTAAATGAGCAAACATCCCACGCAAATGCAACTGTAAATATAGATAAAACAGGGATTTAGGGCTTTGAGCACTCTTATTACGACCACACTTTGTCACCCATAGCTTCACTCACACCTTACAAGAACCTATCCTACAAATACACAAGACACACTGTAGCACCCCTCCCATCCTAACGATACCCAAAAGCTATAACGAGAAAGGTCAATAACTACCGTTATATAATTGATTGTTGTGTTGAGCAATACATATAAAAAATATATTGAATCTAAAATAATTGTTCATTACTATTTGAATTTATTAATCATCCAATATGTTCGGACAAACGAAATTATAAAAAAAAAAAAAAAAAAAAATTTAAAGGTAAGTTAACTTCCTCACATTTACATGAATGCTTCTCTATGAGCCTTAACATTTATAATCAGCTAATTTAAAACAAATTATATCTGTATTTTTTTTAAATTCGTGCTGTTTAAGAAACTTAACATTTCTCAACTATATAAAAAACAAAAGTAATTGGTGAATTTCTACAGAACATCACTATAGATTGTAAATCAGCGATAGTGAGGATTCCAAACTGATCCTATCTACGTTGAGAGAAGAGGATGTGAGTAGATATAAATGAATAAGACTCATCACAGTTCCACACTATCCTACCATAGGTTGTATATCATCAATGTGATAACTGTAAACTGTTCCTATCTATATTGGCAGCAGTGTATGAGCGGAAATATAAATAAACAAGACTCATCACAGTTCCATACTGTTCTACCACAGGTTGTATATCATCAATGTGATAACTGTAAACTGATCCTATCTAGATTGGCAGCAGCGGATGTAAGGAGATATAAATGAACAAGACTCATCACAGTTCCACACAGTTCACCACTACAGATATCATCAATGTGGTAACTGTAAACTGATCCTATCTAGGTTGGCAGCAGTGGATGTGTGGAAATATAAATGAACAAGACAACACAGTTCCACACTATCCTACCATAGGTTGTATATCATTAATGTGGTAACTGTAAACTGATCCCATCTAGGTTGGCAGTGGAGGATGTGTGGAGATATAAACGAACAAGACGTATCACAGTTCCACACTACCCTATCATAGGTTGTATATCATCAATGTGATAACTGTCAACTGATCCTATCTAGGTTAACAGCAGTGGATGTGAGGAGATATAAATGAATGAAACTCATCACAGTTCCACACTATCCTACCATAGGTTGTATATCATTAATGTGGTAACTGTAAACTTATCCTATCTAGGTTGGCAGCAGTGGATGTGCGGAGATATAAATGAATTAAACTTATCACAGTTCCACACTATCCTACCATAGGTTGTATATCATTAATGTGGTAACTGTAAACTGATCCTATCTAGGTTGGCAGCAGAGAATGTGTGGAGATATAAATGAACAAGACTTATCACAGTTCCACACTATCCTACCATAGGTTGTATATCATCAATATCATAACTGTAAACTGATCCTATCTAGGTTGGCAGCAGTGAATGTGCGGGGATATAAATGAACAAGACTTATCACAGTTCCACACTATCCTACCATAGGTTGTATATCATCAATGTGATAACTGTCAACTGATCCTATCTAGGTTGGCAGCAGTGGATGTGCGGAGATATAAATGAATGAAACTCATCACAGCTCCACACTATCCTACCATAGGTTGTATATAGTCAATGTGATAACTGTTAACTGATCCTATATAGGTTGGCAGCAGTGGATGTGCGGAGATATAAATGAATGAAATTCATCACAGTTCCACACCATCCTACCATAGGTTGTATATCATCAATGTGATAACTGTTAACTGATCCTATCTAGGTTGGCAGCAGTGGATGTGCGGAGATATAAATGAATAAAACTCATCACATTTTTACGCTATCCTAACATAGGACCGAGGGGTGAACGTTTTTCAAAAAAACCTATTAGTAGTATCACAAATTTGCCATAAAGAGGGAAACTATTAGCATTTCAGGAGGATGTTCACAGTAAACCTTTAACAAATATTATAAACCCTCTTCCTTCTCCGTTTCCGGAAGGAGCCCCCCACGATTGGATCATGCACTTTAACATTCAAGGAGTAAAACATAAAATTGATGAGTTACAAGTATATCTCACAGAATCAGTAGTTGGTAATAATGTCAAAGTAATATGCCTTAATGAGCATTGGTTAAACCATAATAACATTGATATTTTAAATAAAATTCCAGATTTCAGAATGGTGGACTCATATTGTAGAGCAAGAGAGGGGGCTAGAGGTGGTAGTTGTATTTTGTTGAAATGTGACATTGAAAATATTAAAGTAAGACATGATATAAAGCAGTTGGGCGAGGATCATATTTTTGAAATATCAGCTGTCGAAATACCTAATTTAAACACAATAGTAATTTCACTATACAGGGTCCCTTACACCAACACGTTAAAAGATTTTATATTAAAGTTCGAAAACCTTATAAATATTCTACAAAATGAAAATAAACGAAAAAATATATTTTTGGCATTTGATTTTAATATAGATTTATTACATTACAAAAATATAAATAGTATAGATTATGTTCACGAGGAAGGCAATCATGCAGGCGTACCTAGTTTTAAACATAATTTACATAGAGATTTTGTTAATATAGTTGAATATAATGGATATAATTTTAATTTTAACGAGCCAACTAGGGTATCTTCAACGACTTCGTCCTGCATAGATAATATAATTACAAACGCTTTTTTTGATCAGTCATTTTATTTTACTCAAGAGCTCGGACTATCTGACCATAAGGCCCTTTTCATTTCGTTACCTTCAAAAAAAGACGAGCGAGTGGAGAATCACCAAGGAGTTAAAAAAAGAATTATCAATGATCACTCTTTTCAGACTTTTGATGTTTTACTGAAGAGTATAAAGTGGAATTTTAATGAGTTTACTTCGGTGGATGAGAACTACAACGCCTTTCTTTCATGTTTCCTTGGAGCTTTTTGGGAGGCATTCCCTTTGAAAGCAAGTAAGAATAAAACAAAATATATTAAATGGATAACTAAAGGGATAATAGTGTCGAGTAATAAGAAACGATTACTCTACAATGAAGTTAAGAGATCTAAAGATAAACAAAAAGAGAACCATTACAAAAAGTACAGAAATATTTTCAAAAAAGTTGTGAATCAAGCAAAAAGGTGAGCAAATGACAGCTACATAGAGAGGGCTGAAAACAAATCAAAAGCAAGTTGGGAGGTCATAAAACACGAATTAGGATTAGCAAAAAAATCGAACAAATCAGAGCATGTGTTGAGTAAAATATTTGAGAACTTAGGTGCAAATGTAAGTGAAGTGTTTAATTCTCACTTTATTAACGTTACTGAGAAACTTGCAGTCAGCCCCTCCATAAGTATTGCCATTGATAAAGTTATAAGTTCACTTGAAACAGTAAATATTGCGACTGAGTTTGATTTTCAAAGAGTGACTCCTGCACAAGTTGGCAAAATTATTGACAAAGCAAAGCCCAAAAAGTCCTGTGGCTGGGATGAGATATCAATGTGGTTAGTAAAACGCTGTAAAGATACTATATTAGACCCATTAACGAGAATAATTAATCAATCTCTGATAACGGGAAAATTCCCAGAAAAACTAAAATATGGTAATATAAGCCCTCTATTTAAGGGAGGTGAAGAGGTGATCTCTAACTTCAGACCAATATGCTTGCTGCCAACTTTTTCAAAAATCTTCGAATCTGTGGTAAAAGAACAGTTAATAAAATACATTGAGATAAATGACATGTTTTCAGTAAGTCAGCATGGATTCAGAAGCAAAAGATCGACAAATAGTGCTTTGATCGACTTGACAAATGATATCCTTAAATCATTGGACGATTCAAATGTTAGCCTTGGGATGATGTGTGACTTGTCTAAAGCCTTTGATTGTGTGAGGCATGATATTTTGCTAGCAAAACTCGAATGTTACGGAATCAAAGGACACTGTTTGAGATGGTTTGGTTCATACCTCCAGAACAGAAAACAACGGACAACAGTAACACTGAATAATGTAAAAATAAACTCAGAATGGAAAGCAGTCCCTCATGGTGTTCCACAGGGCTCTGTTCTCGGTCCTTTGCTCTTCTTGATATACATTAATGACCTCCCTTTCCTGTGCAAAGAAAAGATAGTGATGTACGCTGATGACACTACAGCACATGTAACCAGACAGACAATAAGTGAAGTGGAGCAAGCGATGAGTGATCTGATAGAGATGTTAGATGAGTGGTTTGCAGCTAATGGGCTAAATTTAAATAAGGAAAAAACAAGCATAATACAGTTTAAAACTCAAACAGTACTAAATGATGCAAACAAGTACGATGGGGCGATAGCAGAGACAGTGAAATTGCTTGGTCTAGTTTTTGACTCAACACTCAAATGGAAAGCGCACATAGAATATATTACTTCGAGGCTGAACAAGGCAATATTTAACATGTCATGTCTGACTCATATAGCGAGCAGGAGAATCAAGTTAGTGCTGTATTTTGCGTACTTTGAATCCATATTACGCTATGGAATAATTATGTGGGGACGTTCAAATCACTGGGAAAAAATATTTAGAGCCCAAAAGAAAATGATAAGAGTCATGATGGGTATGAACCCAAGAGAATCTTGCAGAAGAATATTTAAAGAACTTGGTATTCTTACATTCCCAGGATTGTATTTGTTGGAAGTAGTAAAAAATGTACACGAAAATATATATTCTTACCAACAAAATAATGTGAACCACGACCATAATACAAGAAGTAAAAATAAACTACGTGCCCCCAAACATAGATTAAGAAAATATGAAAATAGTCCATTATGTAGCGGAATACAAATTTATAATAAAATACCACAGAAATACAAAAGCTTGGGGAATGCCAATCAGCTCTATAGAAAGTTTAGGCAGTTTCTAGTTGACCGAAGCTATTACTCCGTCTCCGAATTTCTGCAGGACGAGGTCGTTATATTTTAGATACACTGAAAAATAATTATTAAATATGTTATTGTGTATATATAATTATTGATTAGTTGGTGATTTAACCTCTTTATTTTGTTATTTCTTCTTTTTTAATTCTTTAGGTTAGTAGTTTTGTAACAATTGACGAGTCACCAGTTAGTAGCAGATTATCTGTTTAACACTAATGTAATTTTCTGTGACAATAAACCATTTCATTTCATTTCATTTCATAGGTTGTATATCATCAATGTGATAACTGTCAACTGATCCTATCTAGGTTGGCAGCAGAGAATATGTGGAGATATAAATGAATAAAACTCATCACAGTTCTACACTATCCTACCATAGGTTGTATATCATCAATGTGATAACTGTCAACTGATCCTATGTAGGTTGACAGCAGAGAATGTGTGGAGATATAAATGAATAAAACTCATCACAGTTCCACACTATCCTACCATAGGTTGTATATCATCAATGTGATAACTGTCAACTGATCCTACCTAGGTTTGCAGCAGTGGATGTGCGGAGATATAAATGAATAAAACTCATCACAGTTCCACACTATCCTACCATAGGTTGTATATCATCAATGTGATAACTGTCAACTGATCCTATCTAGGTTGGCAGCAGAGAATGTGTGGAGATATAAATGAATAAAACTCATCATAGTTCCACACTATCCTACCATAGGTTGTATATCATTAATGTGGTAACTGTCAACTGATCCTACCTAGGTTGGCAGCGGAGGATGTGTGGAGATATAAATGAACAAAACTTATCACAGTTCCACGCTATCCTACCAGAGGTTCTATATAATCAATGTGATAACTGTAAACTGGTCCTATCTAAGCTGGGAGCAGAGGGTGTGTGGGGGCATAAATCAATTAGTCTCACCACAACTCCTCCATCCCACGAGATGTAGGATATCAGCTATACAGCCTCCTATGCTATTATATATATTTTTTAATTATGAAAAAACATTAAAATAGGGCAGTTTAAATTGTAATTTGCTGTATTTACAACCAAATACATATTATAATTGTGTAGTAATGAATGTTGCTAATAGGCTTTGTATTAGGTTTTTTTAGTAACATATTTTAGCTACACCCTTATTTTATACTAGGTGTAATAGAAATGGTGTCCTTTATATATATTTTTGTATTGTACATCAAATTTAAAGCATAAAATGAAGGTTAAAGCCTGATTAAAATACGCTTCATTCAGAGCCAATCTGTTAAAATATTTTATAACTCAAGAACGTTATAAAAATAATTTGTGATGTGTTAAAAATCATTAAAGTTAAAATATAGCTCACTGGATGGAATCATATCTTAACTAATACTAATATTTATAAAAATCTTTTTTATGTTTTCCATAACTCAACACCCTGTTAGTTAGTTTATAATATTTGTTTGATATTGTCTAATATATATAGTTATTTTTTATGAAAACAGACAATATTGTAAAAATAACAGTGTATGATACTTGTCTAACTTGTCTTATGATAGCTAACATATATAAAAACACGAATTGAACATGTGAATAGTTAATTTTTTCTTTCATACTTCGATTCAATAGATATAGTATGATGATTATTATAATATAATAGATATACGTATTAGTTTTCGTGAGTTAAATACAAGTAAAAACTTGAATCTCATTTATGCCTGTATAACATTATCGCATTATCCATCCTGTATAACATTTGCTGATATCAATTGAGTTACTACAAGAATAATAACCCACCCCACCCAATAATAAAAAGGGTAGTGTTATAAAACGTATAGTTAGTTGAATCCGAGGTTTTACTTGCATGATATACGAATATTCATCGTATTATTATACAAATACAAACCAGACTTTGGTGGTTAATGTAATACAGTGATTGCATGCACAACTCATTTGCTAAGTATTTTGTCAAAATGAATTAAGTTTAAACTTGATTATAAAAAAATCAGACCATGTCCATTAATTCACAACCATTAATTTGTCCGTTACTTCACTACCAATATCTTTTTATTGCAATTACGGTTAGGTTAGGTGGCTAATAACATTTATTATAAACTGGTAGATCCAATAATTGACTTACCACCGAATGCACTCTCCGTGTGTAAGTCCTTGGAAAGCTATAAGAAAAGACTAGTGATATCGGATTCCTAGCGGATAAGGAACACTACAGTAGTGAGGATCAGTATTAAGGGTAACTGAATATTTATCAAGTGGTAGTGAATTAGCGAAAACAAAAAAAGTAGTGGAACGGTAGTTAATTAACGGAAAAGATAAAAAATAACTATACTAAGTGATATACGAACAGTAAATCCCAATCATAATCTAATGAAGTGAATGGAAAATACCCTATGTTGTGGGTGTATGGGGTTTGGATAGAAACATGGGATTCTGCTAAGGCCAACCAACTAATTTATTATTCACTTACAACAAATAAATTACAGAAAGGATATTTTCAATTGAAATAGAGATAACGAACATATTAAGGACAGTGTTGGGCTTTTCACAGATATACCACGAGCTACTACCATACACGTGACATAGATTAGGCTTGTATCAGATACGTTTTAAATCCATATAAAGTATGTTATGATAGTAATTGTCTAGTTCCTTGTTATTTTTCAAAATATTATATTATTTACGTTGTATAACATTAAAATTTCAATTATAATTATGCCTTTAAAAAACGTCTATAAGTTAAATAAAACAAATATCGAAATAATTAACAATAACTGTTAACAGTAATAAATAATAATAACTTGTTTTTAAATAATTATTAATTACATTTTTACTCAATAATATATTTCCACATTTATTATGGTCCATATTAATTGAAAGACTTAGTGGAACCTTAGAATAGAACTACCACGTATTTTAATTGGTTGTTATGTTGTTAGAAATCCATGTATTAATTATAGATAATTTACTACGGGTTTCGTGGTGACTTTTACAAAATATAAGTAGCTAACTAACTATTAAGTATATGATCAAGAATTTTTCTTTTTTTAGTTCATATAAAAAATAAATATTAAGTTATGCTAACATATTACATGTTATACAAATTATATTTTCAGTATATGCTTGAGTAATTAAAAATCACCTGCTTCATACTACAGTTTACAGCCACTTTCATAGAAATATCAGAGTGAACATTATTTGTCTGTGTATTGATAGTTAAAGATATAATCTAATATGGATATAAAATATCAGTACGCCTATTCCAATAAATTTGAAAATTATATCAATTAAAGTTATTAAGAAATATTTATATAAAAATTGTAATTTATAAAATGTGTAGGTTATACACTTTATACAATATTTATCTGTATGTTTTAAGAATCGTTGAGTTGACTATTAGCTGGCAGCATGACAGTTATTTTACTACATCTTAATATGTTTTTAATCCTCACTCATTCTCAATTCTGTGAACTCTGCAACTTTTAACTATTACTAACTGGATGATGATGTTTAAGCTACTGAAAATCTGTGAAGTAGTTCCTGGAAGCATTTTAGATAAATATTGAAGACTTGATGACTTATAATGTTAAGTAATATGCGCTACTACCCTTATTCATCTATTTGGCAAGGTAATAGAATGATGGATGTCCGATTTGTTAAATTTACTAAATTAATATTTTAAATGATAATCGTCATTAAATTCACTACTGTGAAAGTCTAGATAAATTTATTTTTTCTATAAATACTTTACTTTTATTATTTTAACAAATATATACATTTTCAATATGATCTCTACACAGTTAAGTTTTGATCTCCTAAATTTGACATTGTCTTATTTATGAATATTCAATATCAATATTACGTTCATAACTTTCTAGTGTTGATGTGAAAGACGTCACTACTATTATCTGAGTGGAGTCTGTAATTAAGTGGAGTGCCTTACTGTGTTTCGATCAGATGGGTGTTGTAACAGGTGAAGGGTTAAGTGGTTTTATTTCCCTGACATGAAGTTTAACCCTAGATGTGGTGGTTAACATTTCTGTAGTGGCGGGCCATTTTTCACTGTGTTGGAAGCGTATTGAAAAATATGTACTAAAAATCTATAACATATTCAAATACTAGAAATATATACATCTTTTTTATCAGGAAATAGCAAAAAATACTGTAAAAATATGGTTTAACTTAAAAAAATATATATTTGTTAGTATTATGTAAAATAGAAAAAACTAAAAAAAAAAATAATAAATGGGGAACAATACCTAGGAAATAAAAAAATCTAAGAAAATCTTATATTTCAAGATAGACAAAAGCTGCTATATTTATCTGTCTGTGAGAGTAATTAGTGAAGTACTGTACCACATTCTCTTTAAGTAAGCAACTCAAATTTGTTCACGTAAATCTGATAAGACCTACCAGAATAAATGTAAATGTATAACTATCTATACAATAAAATGGAACGCACGTACTAACTCGTAAAAATCTCTGGAAATGACTATTCCGGGTAACACATATAGTGTTGGATAAATATTTGACTCTGATATATCTGGATGAAGAAAGTATTGGATATCAAAGACCATAACGTTGTGTAATCAAGTTGGATGATATCAACCAGTTTCTGTTGATTACTATGTCCTTAATTACGTAAAAACTCGTAGACCTCGTAACGGTCCTTGAGTAGTACAAGCCCTCAAGTGAAAGGGTGAAATGTTAGCTACACATTCAAGTTTGTTCACAGCAACTACTTTTTGGTGATTACTCTGTCCTTAATTACGTAAATTGTTAGACCTCGCAAAGGTCCTTTAGGAATACAAGCACTCAAGTGAAGGCGTGAGATTTAAGTTGCACATTCAAGTTTGTTCACATCAACCAGTTTCTGGTGATTCATGCGTCCTTAAGTACGTAAATTGCTAGACTTCGTAAAGGACCTTGAGGAATCTAATCCCTCAAGTGAAGTGGTGAACAGCATCTAGTTTAATATGTACTTAAATACTTAGTACATAAATGAGTACAACAAATATGGTTTATACCATCAGAGTAAAAGATGAATAGATGGAGGTCCTCAACTGTTTGGTTGTTAATGTAGGGATAGGTCGGTTAGAATAGGATATAGGTTATCAAAACATTCTTATTTTACTGAAATTAATGAAGTTCACCCAACAACTGGTCATTATAAATTACTTTACATATTTATAGTAAAGTGCATTTACCAGAAGTTTATTTTACTTTTATGGTACTTTTCGTATAATTTCTTGTAACATGGTATGTTTTCGTTATTACTATATAATATTCTTATATACCAATTATCAAAGAAGTTTTAGCTACCAATTTTAAATGTATGATATTTAATATTACAGACATCAGGCATAGAATTAAAAAATGAAATTTATCTTTATACCTATAAATTAGAGTCCTAAATGTGAATAAATATTGTTTAACCAATATCCGTACACATGAACTGAATATTCTTTCATTAAAACTTGTTTAAATCATGAGTTAAAATGTATACTATTACACCT
The DNA here is from genome assembly GCA_035578905.1 of Stictocephala bisonia. Taxonomy (NCBI): domain Eukaryota; kingdom Metazoa; phylum Arthropoda; class Insecta; order Hemiptera; family Membracidae; genus Stictocephala; species Stictocephala bisonia. The sequence goes on along the minus strand of JAQJVL010000214.1, from coordinate 1,316,471 downwards.
TATTTGATTGTACGTGGAAAAAATACTAACTAAACAATTTAAATGGTTTCTAGGCAACTCATGAATTATGTATTATTAATGATAACCTTACTCAAGTGATATTTTCAATGCAACGCTTAGAATACTTTTTATTTCACCACTGTTGTGAGTGAAAAAATACTGTATCAGTTTAATTTCACTCACCTCAAATACAAGCCCTCAAACACCTGATGCTATATTGTGTTGTTCTCATGTCTATGTTGGCATGCCCCCGCTCTATGCGGGTGTTAACTGTATGTGTCCCGCCCTGTATTGGTGTTGTTTTCCGTGTTATTTGGTCTTTGCAACCTTCACTGGTATACCGATAGAAAAGGATTATTCACATAATAGAACCATGTCCAAAACCACAAACATCACCGTAATGAAACAAATAGGCCCAGTTAGATTTCACCCCTAAACAATATTTTATGACATATTTTAAATAGTCTTTTAATTATCATAATACGTGTTGTTTTAAGCACAGTTAAATAGAACGTCAAACTACACAAATATATTACAATATAACAAAAAAATGCATAAATGTTTTATATTTGTTTATGCAAATAACCAAATTATGTGTATTATTTATTATTTTAAGGGTTAAAATGTTTTAAATTACATGATAAATTCATGTAACCAATATAATTATTGAAGAGTTTATATAATTGATAATTGTTTATATTGTAAAATACTTTTATTGATGACAAAATTGCACTTTAAATCTGTACCTCAGAGCTAGAGGAACGTAAGTCACAAATAGCAAACTTTACAGGAAACTTGAAAAACCCTGACACTTTCATATTTTAAAAACTGGTTGCAAGACTGTGCAAGATTATGAACTTAATTTACTTTCAAAATTTCTTTAAATACTATATGATTAATATGGATACAAAAAAAACTCAAATATTACAATTGATAATTAAATATGGGACTTACGTTGTTATGGCATAAAATTGAAACACTTCTTCGGACTTAAGAATGATTTATTTTTACAAAAAGAGGTAGATGCACACTTCCAATAAAGCTAAACTAAACAGAAATCAAAATATTGTTGTTCTGAAACTAAGTTAATGACTATTTTTACAAAAAGAGGCTTGGGCGTAATTTCAAATTTTGGACTGGGGTGGCAAAATTGCCGGGGGGTCTGGGGGGTATGGAATACCTCCCAGGTAAAAGGGGGGTCCGGGGGCCCTCCCCCGGAAAATTTTTTAAAATTTGACGTTAAAATGATGTAGTTTAAGTACTTTTAAGACTTTCTTACATACCATATCAGCATATATGTTAAATACTTTATACGATACCTATAGATCTGTTTATTAGTTATGTTCTTTATTAATTACCGTACTATTCTTAAATATTTTATCTTTTGTCACAACAACAACAAAATTGTTTGAAAGATAAATACCATCCATTTAGATAGCTTTTCAAATTTTTATTTAGTTTTTAATCATTGTACTGTTTAACCTAGTTAAGTATAATAATTAAAAAAACATCATAATAAAATAAACAAGGCTTTACTGATGTTTTATTGTTGTTTTATTGATGCCAACACAAGTATAATACTGTAATAAGAACTATTTTACACAAAATGAAGCCTTCTCTTCTGTTTTGAGTTAAAAACATCAATTACTTTGGGAATATCTACTTCAACACTCCTTTCGATTGCCAGAAGGGCCAATGACGACAACCTTTCTTGGCCGATTGTGTTTCTGGTATAAGTTTTTAACCTACGTAAACATGAAAAAGACCTTTCACAGGATGCAGAGTTCATTGGGATTGTAAAATACAAGCGGAACAAATAAAAAATCAGAGGGAACACACTGTTTAAAGATTTTTTTACAAAAAGTTCAGCTCTTTCTTGGATACTTCTCTTCTTATTGAACTCTTCCATTTTGTAAAAACACCTTAGTTCAGAAAGGAGCAGTTCGCTATCCATACTGTAAAACTTGCACACATACTGTACACTGGATAGGTCCACTTCAGTTGCATTCAGAGTTGTGCTTAAGTGGTTCAGTACATCTAGGTTGTTTTCTTGAAGCCTGGCTTCTATCTCTTGCACCAGGTTATCAATAACAGGCCAAAGGGTTGAAACTTTGTAATATTGTTCTACAGTTTCAAATGGAGTTTTATTTCCACCGCCGATTTTCGAGGGAATTTTTCCTCTTCTTGGCAAATGTGCTTCTTGGAATCCGCAATGCTTAGAGATTTCTGCGCAGTGATTAAATAGCTGTGTAAAAAACTCATCTGTTCGAAAAGACTGCAAGACTTCAATCGTGCTGATTTTGACAGATTTCACAACTTCGTAGGTCACATTGCTTGCCTGTAATGTCTTTGACAGTACGTCACATTGCGTAAGAACTCTCCTCAGTAACAACAAGTCAAATACAAAGCTGAAATCCTCCATGCTCTTTAACAAAGCATTGGCTTGTCCACCACTGTCAGGGTCTGTGTGTGCAATTTCTTGTAAAGTTTTCAAAGTGGTTTCGAAATTGTCTAACAAAGATCGCACTGCTTCAACACGGCAAGCCCATCTAGTATCACTTAAAGACTTCAATGTTACAGTTCCACCACTGAAGCTTTTAGCACTTTTTTGAATTCCTTCAAAAATAGCATGTCGTTTAGTAGATTTCTCAATGAAGTTGTACAGACTTTGAAGTACAAAAAACGTGTTTCTTATTGATGTCACGCTTGTACAACTGCTTACAACGCACAAGTTTAATATATGTGCATTGCAATGAATGTACATTGCTGTTGGGGCTTCTTCCCTAATTCTAGCTGCCACTCCTTTATAAGAGCCCCTCATGTTTGAGGCCCCATCGTAGCACTGAGCTCGCAGATTTTTAATGTCCAAATCCAGTGAAATCAAAACCTGCTTTAGTTCTTTTGCCAGAGTTTCACCATCAGTTTTATTTGCCCGATAAAACACTACAAAAGACTCAAAAACTTCTAATTTATCGTTGACATGCCTTAAGACGACAGCTACTTGTTCGTGCTTTGCCATATCTTGAGTCTCATCAGCTATAATGGCAAAAATTTTTGACTCTTTAACTTCTTTGGCAATGTGAAGCTTGATTTGTTCTCCAATAATTGACAGTAGCTCATTCTGGAAAGTGGCTGAAGTGTACTGAAAATTCTTTCGATGCTCAGTGCAGAATTTCCTTATTAAATCATTATCTTTAGAACGAAGCTCCATCAGCTCCAAAAAGTTTCCTTTGTTCTTTGATACTGCAGATTCATCATGTCCTCTGAGAGCAATGGATTGCCTGCCACAAAATATTAACGATTCGCACAAAGCTCCTAAATACAATCTGTTTTCTTCAACTTCTTTGGAGTACTTTTCATTCACTTTTTCCATAACAGTGCCACTTTTATCTGCTTCTTGTAAAGAGGTGAACTTAGTCATACTATTCTTATGCGAATTACAGCCCTCATGTTTTCCAAACACTTTTACAGCTTTCTTCCACTTCGAAAATCCACTGTGTGTGAAAGTGTCTTCTGCTTTTTTTTCCGTCTTGTAAAACGCACGGCAGACAAAACAGAATGCTTTATCTGTTAGAGGACTATATTCCAACCAAGAAAACATCTTGTACCATTCAGGCCTAAATTTTCTTCCATCCTTTTTAGGGAAAACTAAATCTAGTGGTTGAAATGACCCTTCCTTAACGTGGACCATAGCCATATCTGGACCATGAGCAGGATCTCGCTTATTGATAAGTCCAGTTGAAAAATGGTCAATTGAAGTAGAGGAACAGCTGGGACTTGGTAAATGTACCTTTTTCTCACTTAACGTACTGCCCTTCACCGGTGTAGATGTATGAGTGGATGAGGAGCCCAACACATCTTCTGTAGGCCTAGTTGGTTCAGATTCAGGTTTAGGATTCAAAACATCTGTTTCTGTTGCTTCATCTTCAAGACGCTGTTTCTTATTGCTTGGTGGGCCTGAGCAAAAATAAGACAGCAACGACCTTTGTCCATGTTTGTTCTTCTGGGCCTAAAAAGAAACGTAAAACTAAAACAAACCCAATTAAGGCGATAGGGACGTTAAAAAATGTCGTAATAATTTCCCATACATTACTGTATTCAGAAGTGAAAATATAAAATATATTACAGAAGTGAAAACATACGTAATATTTGTGTTTTAGCATTTAGCGTAGGCCTACTGCATAGGTTTAGAAACATTAACAATTGTAAGTATGATTACATAAGTTTTAAAAGTAACTTTCTTAGAAATACAAAAAATGGAGCAAAATGAAGATATTCAAAGTTTAGCTATCATGGTTTTTTATGTGGAAACAAGTGCTCAATAAAAAAGGTCAAAAATATAACAAGTAAAAAATTTAACAAGTCGGTACAGATGTAAATTTGACAAAAAACCTGACCTTTCATAAAAAATCTAGAAATCACTCAAAACATAGGATAGAAAAATAAAAATGTTTTGTTGAAGGAAAATATAACTTACATAGAAAACACCCAATACAATTTTATATTATAAAACATGAATAGCCTATATTTCTTTTGGGTATTGGAGCAAACACTTTAGTCTTTATAACAAACGAAACAAAAATATAGTTTTAAATATTTTCTATTACAATAACAATACTAAAAGAAGAGAAAGATTGTAAACCTGCTACCAATACGATTTAATACAAACTATTTGATAGATCAGAGGTTTGTTTTTTTTGCAAGCAAGAAACAAACAAAACAAATAAATAAATAATGTGTACATTTAGTTCGGTCACAAAGCAAATTATTTTCAAAGGCAAACGAGCTAAAAAGATAATTCAAGAATTACAAGTGCTGTGTCCTTGCTGAACTTTGAGTTTATAAATTTAATATTTATAAAACAAAAATTTTTTTTAAAACCTCTGGGGGCCCCCAAAGCCCATATCTCAAAAGAAGGGTCTTCAACACATTGACCCAAGCGTCTTTGAAAATAAAATAAAAAACCAATATAAGTTTAATTAAAACTAAAAATCTAAAATTCAGAAAAATGGGTTCGGGGGCTCCCAGGTTAAGGTGTTTCCAATGTGTTCATATAAATTTCTCAAAATACTTAATCCAAAGCTTTTTGCGAAAAATGCATTAAAAAAATTGTGTAGTTTTAGATAGGAAAAAATCAAAAGTTTTGGAAATCAATAAGCCCAGGGGGCCTTTGGGGCCCAAATACCAAAAGAGGTCTTATAAAAATCATAATCCAAACATACAGTAATTGAAAATAACACATATAACAATTGATTACTATAGTAAACAAATCAAAAATATATATTTTTTAAATAGGATTTGAAGACCCCGAGGGCCTCCGGGGATAAACTGTTCAACAGTGCCCACTCGGATTTTTTAACAAACTAATCCAAAAAGGATAGGCAGAAAAAGCGTAAAAAAGTAAAATTAATCTTTAAATACGGTAGATAAAAGTCCAAAATGTTGAAAACCGATGTGCCCCTTGGGCCTCAGGTGTCAAAAACTAAAAAAGGGATTTCTAATGCTAATCTGAAATCTTTGGTGAAAACCTAAAAAAAAATTTATATACAGTTATGGCAGGACAAAACATAAAAAAAGTTCCCAAAATGTTGGGGCCCCCTGGGGTCGTCGGGACAACATTTCCAAATTGGGCCCATTGGGGATTCTCAAGATGCCAGATGGAAAGTTTTGGCTTAAACTGCGTAACAAAATCTCTTATGGTTAGAGCTCGACTAAAAACTCGAAAATTAAAAAAAAAACTGGTCCCGGGGCAAAATCTCAAAACCGGGCTTTGAGGTGCACTGAACCTAGTTTGCCCGCACCTTCTAGCACAAACTGCATTAAAATCGGTTCAGTGGTTGAGGCTGGACGTGATCATAAATAAAAGACGACGTACGAACGTACGTACAGAGTAACATACACATTTTTCAATTTTTGTTGGTTGCGGTCCCCAAATGACCTGCAACGTGTAGAAATGAAAACTTTTCCCGAAATTTCAAGTGTAGTGGACATCCGCTTTGCGAAACAGGTGCATAAGGCGCTTCTCGTAGTTTACTATAGAAGCGCCTTACAAGGAAATAAAACAAAGGCGAACACGTAAAAAACAAAGGCGAACACACAATTTAAAATATCAACTGCAGGAAGGCAAACAAACAAAAACAAATAAATAATTTGTGCATTATTTAGTTCGGCAGTGTTAAGCTGTAAAGTGTAAACTATACCACTTCACTTAACCTATAAAGTAGCCGGACTCTTGAATGAATGAATGCACTTACCATTTGTCAGCAATTCTATCCAATGATGGTTCACTAAAAACACTTCATTTCTCATCAAATGCTGTTGAATATAATAAACAACATTTCTTAGCAATTTAAAGAAAATAAAAGAAACACGTTAAATACGTCCTGTAGACTCATAGAGCACCAACTTACAGAACTCAGACCTCAGTCGAACTAGACGAGCGGGACGCCGACAGAGGGAAGACAGCTGATGTGTAGTCTGCTGGCCCGCTCCTGTTGCGCTGTTGCCAAGTCTCCTTTTGCATTTCATATTTCTAGACGAGCGGGACGCCGACAGAGGGAAGACAGCTGATGTGTAGTCTGCTGGCCCGCTCCTGTTGCGCTGTTGCCAAGTCTCCTTTTGCATTTCATATTTAAGATGTTACAGAGTTGCCTCTTCCTGACGTTTACATAGCTTATTCGTACTTCCTTAGTCTTCAATTTCACACAAAAAATTTTAATTACTTTATAATCAACATTTTGCCACGTTTATAAATAGTAATTTTCCATATTCTTTTGCAAAAAAACTTATTATTTTTACTGCCGATTTTTGGGGTGGCAAAAAGAGCCGTTTGGGATTTCTGGGGTGGCAACTGCCACCCCTTGCCCCCCCCTAATTACGCCACTGAAAAGAGGTAGTTACAAACTTTCAATAAGACTAAACTAAACAGAAATCAAAATATTCTTGTTCTGAAACCTAGTTAATAATTATTTTTACAAAAAAGGTAGGCCCTAGTTACAAAACTTTAATAAAACTAAACTAAACAGAAATCAAAATATTTTTGTTCTGAAACCTAGTAACTTGTTAGAGAAGTGTTGCTTCCTAAGTTTCACTCCGGGTCTGATTCCTCATCACCATATGGCATGGACTGAAAGTACAGCTTATACTCGTCTGGTACCCATTGAAGCATAGTCATCAGATCCTTATACTTTTGAGAACTAATTTTTTTCATTGTTCTTCGAATAGGTGGAATTGAGAGTGGCACACAGATGAGTCCATTTCGCCGAGGCCTGCGGTTCAGGTCCACACATTTGAAGTCATCTGCAAAGTTGGATTTGTAGTACAACACTCCCATATGTTCTTTTCTCAGCTGAAGCCAAACGGTAGTAGATATCAAAAAAGGCTCATCATCAGTGTTCAATTTTCTTGTTATATGTGGTGATTCCCTAGTTTTTGTCAGATGCAAAAAATCTAGGAAATCATCTACATTCATTCTCTGTGCTATGAATGGATCCTTTTTCTTGCAGTTAGCAATGAAATTCACCCAATCATTGCATGTAAAAATTGAGTGAGAAGTCTGGTGCTTTTTGGCTCTTTCTATAATACTGTGTTGACCGTCGACTTCCATGTGCGTGTGGCCAGCCAAAAGATATTTGTGGTTAATTTCAGTCAAATTAGGAATAGTTTTTAGAAGCCAAATATACATCAAAACCATATTAATGTTCCTGTTTTGCCCACTGCAATTATCAGACCAAACAGTTATCTTTTTTGTTGTAGTTGTCATTAACTCCTGAACAGCCCACGAGTACAGGCAAGACGCCATTTCATTGCCTCCTCTGCCTGCTGTTACCTCGTCCCACAGCGTACACCAAGTTTTGTTGTTTGGATTGTCATGAATGGTATAATTTAAAGTCCACAACTTCCGAAGGTAAAAGCTTTGTGAATTAGTAAGGTTAGGAGTTTGAAGGCACTTTTGTAAATCAACCATGACTACTCTATGTGTGATGTCATTCTTAGAATTTTCTTTATCCTGTTTTTTTAACTTGTATCTTAAAGAAGCTTCTTCCAAATGATCCTTGTGATTTTTCTTGATTTGTTCTAATTCATCAGGAGAGTGATTATTTTTCATGTCTGTAAGGTTCTTGTCACATACGTCACATGTATCATTATCAGGTTGGTTAAAAGAAAGATTGAAATCTTCATTGAAAATTTTATTAAAAAGCCATTTTTTAGCAGATGGTATACCTTTTTCATTGCACTCTTCTGTGTATAAAGAATACATTTTTGAAATATTTAGGTGGTTCCCTAAATATTTTTTCTCTGTACGCTCTCTACTATAATGGCTTTCATAAGCCGGGTATTTTGAAATATGCTCTCTTATCTGTTGACAACTCACTTCTGGAATTTTATTAACAGCTTTGTGTTTACCTCTGAGATTGGATTGTATCATGCCATTTTCATTTTTCTTTTGCAACGCGATTCTCATAAATGTTTCTGAAATGGACAACGTATTCAAAAAAAAAGTTTTGCAAACCTTTTCTTCACGCCCATCGACAAAGAACAAATATGTCTGACTGACACTTTTTCCTTTTCTCGAACCATCTCGATGTCGACATCTTGTTACGGGTTTAACTTTAATACAAGAAACAACAAATTGTTGCTTGGAATCCCAGCTTCTGTCACCATTCCAAAACTCACGATTAATGAGCAACCTTTGTTCATTGCTAAAACGTGCATTACACTTCAATCTGCATGTTTCTTTACAAGGCGGCTTCAGAATCTTTTCAGCAAAAGTGACACCTTTAGAATTTGTGTACCGTTTACCACAAACTCTGTTGTTTTTTCTGACGTTTTTTTTCCAGTTTTGTTCATGCCTAACCCTTTTCTTACTTTTTATTGTTGTCATACTGTTAGGACAGTGGTTGATGTCATCATCAGTATCAGATTCACTATAAGGTACTAATGCAATAGAATTTACCTGAGGTTCACGAACATTCGTATTATTTGATTTTTCAACGAAATAATTACTTTCACTTTCACTTGATACAAAGTCAGCATCTGGGATATAGTTTGGGTCATCTATGTCATTATCTGGAAATGGGTTGCTATCGGATGATAAAACATCTTCTATGTCGGACCTAACGGCAGTCACAGGTAAGCGTACGTCTTCGTCAGTAACCCCTGAAAATTGTGTCAATCATTAGGATCTCATATATAGCATTTATTTATTGATATTACAGGAACATACTAAATTGTGTCTTCAGTAGAAAAAAAACTTACAGCAGAATCTAAGAAATGGCATTTTAATATTATAACTTTCACTTTACCTCAGCGAGATTAACTATTATCGCTCCAAACAGGTTCACTATTTGACAAGTTTGTATTTTAAGTAGATTATTTTACTTAATAGTCCTATATCTTATACAGAAAAGTCATATAATGTAGTTAGGCTGCACTGAAAAGTACATCTGCCCATATAAAAAGTAAAGTGTATAAAATAATTTGAATGAAACTTAAGGTTAAAAAAGTACACCAATAGGATTTTTTTTAATCAAAGGGATTGGCAGGTATCAGATGGCCGGCTGTCAAGGTGTTACATCAAACATGGGCAAGAAAACAAAAATAAATATTCTTAGTGATAGGAGGAGGATAGTGACATGATAAAAAATACAGGAACCATTAGTAAATACCAACACTATCAGCAATAAATTTAATTAAAAGCAGAAAAAATTAGAAGTCCGCTTTTAAATTCTGAAATTTCACATGTTAAATTTAGAATTTTAAAATGGCGTTCAAACGGTTTGTCTTCATTTTTAACTCGTGTAATTATCTGCCTTCTACAACACGAGATCACTAATTTAGCCTTATTCATGTTAATTGATGTAAAACCTTTTGGCTGTTGGCTTGCCTGACTCCCATCTTATATCAATCTTAAACATTTATTATATAGATTTACCTTGTTGACAAGATTGATTTCTTAAGGGGAATTCGTAGATATTTTCCAATGTGTTGCTTAACTCTGGGGCAATCAGTCCAGATGTGTCACAAGAGCTTTCTACGATGAAATCGTTGCCAGTAGTCCAGTCTTCATTTGATATATCGTTGATTATCATGGGGTCTACAGCCTGAAAACCAACAGTATGGAACAATTTTCTTTATTAAATGCCGTAAGGATAGTATTATCAAACATATTGCTATTTTTGTGAAGCAATACTAAAACAAGTAAGTTAAGAATAAATTGTTTTGAAGTTTTAACAAAATCCTAGTTATTATATGGAGAAAAGAAAATACACATTGACCTAACCTTTAACCTAATTGCCATATTTTCAGATTTACTAAAAGTAAACTTAATTTGACTTGGGTACTGAATAAACATGCCATTCCTTACCTTTAATTCGGTTAAAGATGGTAGAGGACTTGTGTAATTTGAGGTAGTTTCAACATTTTCACAATCATCATTGCAACTTCCTTGTTGAGCCAAACTTACTAAGAGTTTCCCTCTAGATAAAGATTGGTTTTTTGAAAGATTAGCGCTATTACTCATTTCTTTAACGTTGATTCTCATTAACTACTTACTAAGATAAAAGTCAATGCTCTTATCTCACAACAGCAACATGAGCAATCAGCAAAATCATAAACATACACTACATAACCTCCAAACCAACAATAAACCAGTGGCTCAGTTGACTAACATACTGCTGCATAGAGTAATGGAGTTGAGGCCTGCTCATGTTTGATTCTCTTTAGAACCTAAGTAACGCAAGTCCTGTGATGGACTTACGTTTAAGATCAAACCTAAAATTGAAAGGGCCAAAATAAAGTAAGTGGAGTTACGTTTGTGTGGCTCTACATCAGCAAGGGACTTAAGTTGTTATTGACAATGCTAATTTCTAAACCGAATTTTTGAGTGGACTTACGATGTTACGGCTTAATAAAGCTTGAAAAATCACACAAGAATCAGTGAAAACCCGATATTCACAAAAAATGGACTTACGTTCCTCTAGCTCTGAGGTACAGAAATGTTCACAATAAATAATGTTAAGGTTTAAAAATATATTTGGTCCTTTTCCGTTAATTCACTACCACTACTGTATCCATGTTACTTCACTACCACTACTTTTTTATCGCAATTATGGTTAGGTTAGGTTAGGTTTGGTGGCTACTAAAGTTGGTCACAAACTGATAAATCCAATGATTGACCGCCGAATGTACTTTCCGTGTGTAAGTTCTTGGAAAGCGATAGGATAAGGCCAGCGATATATATATCGCATTCCTAGCGGATGAGGAATACCACAGTGGACGTAAAATGATTGGTAAAAAGTTTTTAGAGCAACTTAATATTTATCAAGTGGTAGTGAATTAATATTTTATTAATATGTCATTATTAAATAATACACTATACTGGAATAAAAGATTTTCATATTCTATAATCTGTAGGAACAAACATGTAAAGTAACAAATATTTGGTGCAACTCGGAATGAACATAAAATATATAGAGAATAAAAGGTTCGTAATACATATACTATGGAAGTCTCCGATGATTTATTGTAATATTGGAAAGATTTTTCTCTATATATAACAGAATCAATGGACCATCATCATTAAAAGAGTAACGTCAATAAATTTTGGAAAGTATCCAACTCCCTTTTGGGCAGGGACAGTTAAGTATATCCAGAGCTAGTGAGCCGTGTAACACGAACTCATCGGAAAGTATCTAACTCCCTTTTGGGCAGGGACAGTTAAGTATATCCAGAGCTAGTGAGCCGTGTAACACGAACTCATCGGAAAGTATCCAACTCCCTTTTGGGCAGGGACAGTTAAGTATATCCAGATCTAGTGGGCCGTGTAACACGAACTCATCGGAAAGTATCCAACTCCCTGTTGGGCAGGGACAGTTAAGTATATCCAGAGCTAGTGAGCCGTGTAACACGAACTCATCGGAAACTATCTAACTCCCTTTTGGGCAGGGACAGTTAAGTATATCCAGAGCTAGTGAGCCGTGTAACACGAACTCATCGGAAAGTATCCAACTCCCTTTTGGGCAGGGACAGTTAAGTATATCCAGAGCTAGTGAGCCGTGTAACATGAACTCATCGGAAAGTATCTAACTCCCTTTTGGGCAGGGACAGTTAATTATATCCAGAGCTAGTGAGCCGTGTAACACGAACTCATCGGAAAGTATCCAACTCCCTTTTGGGCAGGGACAGTTAAGTATATCCAGATCTAGTGGGCCGTGTAACACGAACTCATCGGAAAGTATCCAACTCCCTGTTGGGCAGGGACAGTTAAGTATATCCAGAGCTAGTGAGCCGTGTAACACGAACTCATCGGAAACTATCTAACTCCCTTTTGGGCAGGGACAGTTAAGTATATCCAGAGCTAGTGAGCCGTGTAACACGAACTCATCGGAAAGTATCCAACTCCCTTTTGGGCAGGGACAGTTAAGTATATCCAGATCTAGTGGGCCGTGTAACACGAACTCATCGGAAAGTATCCAACTCCCTTTTGGGCAGGGACAGTTAAGTATATCCAGAGCTAGTGGGCCGTGTAACACGAACTCATCGGAAAGTATCCAACTCCCTTTTGGGCAGGGACAGTTAAGTATATCCAGAGCTAGTGAGCCGTGTAACACGAACTCATCGGAAAGTATCCAACTCCCTTTTGGGCAGGGACAGTTAAGTATATCCAGAGCTAGTGGGCCGTGTAACACGAACTCATCGGAAAGTATCCAACTCCCTTTTGGGCAGGGACAGTTAAGTATATCCAGAGCTAGTGAGCCGTGTAACACGAACTCATCGGAAAGTATCCAACTCCCTTTTGGGCAGGGACAGTTAAGTATATCCAGAGCTAGTGGGCCGTGTAACACGAACTGATCGGAAAGTATCCAACTCCCTTTTGGGCAGGGACAGTTAAGTATATCCAGAGCTAGTGGGCCGTGTAACACGAACTCATCGGAAAGTATCCAACTCCCTTTTGGGCAGGGACAGTTAAGTATATCCAGAGCTAGTGGGCCATGTAACACGAACTCTTCGGAAAGTATCCAACTCCCTTTGGGTAGGGACAGTTAAGTACATCCAGAGCTAGTGGGCCGTGTAACACGAACACATCGGAAAGCGGAGCTCTTACTGTTAACTGGCTTTTAAAGAAACCATAAATATATAGCAATATATAAATAACTATATTAAATATGATTCTAATAACTAAATTAAAGGCCTTTCCAGATTATATTTTGATTGATTGTCTAAAATAATTTTCAATTTATGTAACAAATTTGCAAAAACATACAGTTTATAATATTTTTTTCAATATATGAATAAAATTTGTGTACAGTACTTTTATCGTAAATTATGTATTAATGTTTGGTAGTGGATTTAAAATTATTTAATATTACTGCCTTAAGTAATTTTCCAATGTTAAATCTGATTTTATTAAACAATTCATGTCCAAAATATACTTTTAATATAGTGTTGATAAGCCTAATTATTAATACAAGGAATTTAAAGATTTTATATGACCAAGCAATTTGTGTGGCTACTTGATTTGACGTTTATACTGTATATAAGTATATTTATAAAATATAGATACTTCAATTTATGGTAATTAAAATTAAGTAACTTTATATAAAATGTCTGAATGTATCAGTTTTTCCACTTCTTGTATTACAAAAGTATGCAATATTAGCCTTTGAATAGGCTATCTCAACTATTGTATTTAAGTTAACCTCCACTGATTAAGTTTCGAAGCAGTGTAGCTGAATGGATATCTTGTCCTATCGTGTTATGGCCAACTCTGCCGTAGAGTAGGCCTATCGGGTTATGGCCAACTGTGCCGTAGAGTAGGCCTATCGGGTTATGGCCAACTATGCCGTAGAGTAGTCCTATCTGGTTATGGCCAACTGTGCCGTAGAGTAGTCCTATCGGGTTATGGCCAACTGTGCCGAAGAGTAGTCCTATCGGGCTATGGCTGAATGTGCCGAATAGTAAACCCTATTGGGATATGGTCAACTGTGCCGAAGAGTAGTTATACCGTACTATAGCCAACTGTGCCGTAGAGTATTCCTATCGGGGTATGGCTAAATGTGCCGAATAGTATTCCTATCGAGTTATGGCCAACTGTGCCGAATATTAATCCTACCGGGCTATGACCAAATAGTAATCCTATCGGGTTATGGCCAACTGTGCCGTAGAGTAGGCCTATCGGGATATGGCCAACTGTGCCGAAGGGTAGTCCTATCGGACTATGGCCAAATATGCCGAATAGTAATCCTATCGGGTTATGGCCAACTGTGCCGTAGAGTAGGCCTATCGGGCAATGGCAAACTGTGCCGAATATTAATCATATCGGGCTATGGCCAAATATGCCGAATAGTAATCCTATCGAGTTATGCCCAACTGTGCCGAATAGTAGTCCTATCGGGCTATGCCCAAATGTGGCGAATAGTAGTCCTATCGGGATATGGCCAAATGTGCCGAATGGTAATCCTATCGGACTATGGCTAAGTGTGCCGATTAGTAATCCTATCGTTCTATGGCCAAATGTGCCAAAGAGTAGTCTGATCGGGCTATGACCAACTATGCTAAAGAGTAATTCTATCGTGTTATGGCTAAATGTGCCAAATAGTAATCCTATCGTTTTATGGCCAAATGTGCCAAAGAGTAGTCTGATCGCGCTATGACCAACTATGCTAAGGAGTAATCCTATCGGGCTATGGCTAAATGTGCCTAATAGTAATCCTATCGGGTTATGGCCAACTGTGTCAAAGAGTAGTCCGATCGGGCCATGATCAATTGTGTGAAAGTGTGGTCCTAACGGAATATAGCCAACTGCGACTAAGAGCAGTCATACCATGCTATGGCCAACTGTACCGAAGAGTAGTACTATTGGGTAATACCAATATACTGTACGTGTATGGGTGGGTGGGTAGGTCATCACCACTGCACGTGTATGGGTGGGTCACCACCACTGTACGTGTATGGGTGAGTGGGTGGGTAATCACCACTGTACGTGTATGGGTGAGTGGGTAGGTCATCACCACTGCACGTGTATGGGTGGGTGGGTGGGTAATCACCACTGTACGTGTGTGGGTGAGTGGATGGGTAATCACTAATGTACGTGTGTGGGTGAGTGGGTAGGTCATCACCACTGCACGTGTATGGGTGGGTGGGTAATCATCACTGTACGTGTGTGGGTGAGTGGGTGGGTAATCACTACTGTACGTGTGTGGGTGAGTGGGTAGGTCATCACCACTGCACGTGTATGGGTCGGTGGGTGGGTGGGTAATCACCACTGTACGTGTGTGTTTATTTGTTAATAATTGGCAGTATATGATTATAATTATTTCAATTTTGGAATTGTTAACCGAAGAGTAGTACTATTGTACTATGGCCATCAGTATACTTCACGAATAATACGTCTCCTTAGACCCAAATTTCTGTAATCCTTTTAAACGATGTAGGACAACTTTGTCAGGATACTTCATTAATAATAAGTCTCCTTAGGCCCACATTTC
Source organism: Stictocephala bisonia (assembly GCA_035578905.1). Classification (NCBI taxonomy): domain Eukaryota; kingdom Metazoa; phylum Arthropoda; class Insecta; order Hemiptera; family Membracidae; genus Stictocephala; species Stictocephala bisonia. Next base: position 1,300,983 of record JAQJVL010000214.1, on the reverse strand, counting down.
TGTAATCCTTTTAAACGATGTAGGACAACTTTGTTCTATGTATTAAACTTCACTTAATTAAGGTTTTGGGTTAATTTATTTGAATAGTTACTATTGAGTGCATTAATTTTTTAATTTAATTGAAAATTGTATTTCATCTTTGGCCTTTTAATTTCTACTATGTCCAATTTATATATTTCTAAAACGTTAAGATAGTTTTGTATTCATTGTTTTGTCAAGTTGTAACCTAATATTTAATCTGTGACTAACTTATTTTGACATGCATTATATGAAGATTATATTTCATTATTTTGCATACTTATATATTTTGTAAACTAGAATAAAACAAGTATAGTTTAATAGTAAACTATAGTATTATAATAAATCATATTATCTTAAATGTTACAACAGTTTTGAAATAATATTGTGTTTGGTTCCACTTCTATACGAAAAATAATTGCGTTAAAATAGTGTAGGCCTTTACTCTATAATGTATTTTTTATCATAAAGCAATAAATGTTTTAGAAGATAAATAACAGTACAGATCCTTCTTCCCACAAAACACATATATTCTCATATATTTACTTATTCTACTTTCACAAATACTGTTATATATTAAGTTTTTTTTTTTTAATACAAATATAAAACTAATTGTTGTAAAATATCAATTTTTGTCTTGTTGTACAGTCCAGTGATACTGATATTTTTTTAGATGGTTTGTATTGGAAACTTTATAACAGTCTGTTTGTACAGAAAACAGTACGTACACAATGTGGTGTTTATTATACTATGCAATATGTGATGTGATCGTCAACACAACCTATGTGATTATTCATTGCAGCAGTTAGCGCTTAAGTGGCAGTTGACAAAACTATTTAAATATGTGTAGGAATAAATTAGTAGATTTATCCTTCATGATTTGGAGGGGAGTGAGGAAAGAGGCTAACAATGGTGCTGACCATTCAATCCGCACAGAGAACTAAACTGCTAACAACATAACTTGACACCCATTAATCACATTATTAGATGTGATATCTGTATCTCTCTTCTCTGTGTTTTACTTATTTTTGTCTGAAATAAATGTCAGATAAGATTCATAATACATGCAATTATAGTATGTAATTTAAGAATAAACTATCTACAGGGCCTTCTTCTTCTCACTTCAAGGAATTAGACATTGCAAAAAAAGTACTATCAGTAGGTACAAAGGTCTTCAGTTTAATACATAATACATTACGTAAACTGAGTGTCACAATCTCAATCTGATCTGCTCTAACAATCACACTGATTACTGGTAATCAACAAGGGTGAAACAATAATACGTCATTAGCTAAGTAACAGACTAGTATACCCACAAGAGTGTCAGTACATTTCTCTCCATTTAGATCTTGTTTGTGGTCAACTTTACTTCACAGCAGACATGGCGATGGATATTTATATTTACTCTAAATAAAATGTTATGGTGTATTAAATATAGTATGTACTAGTTAAATTCACACAATAAAAATATACAAAGAATTTTATTGTAATATTTCAAATTACCCTCATTTAGCGTACTGGACATTTTTTCAGTCATTTAACATTAAGAAATATATTTCTTTCTTATTTTCCGAACATAACTATTAACTTTTGTATTATTATTAATTGATGTACTCCTGTTTAAAGGCTAAGTCTCACATTGCTTAGAGTTTATAAACGTATGAAATGCATTTTAAAATAGCTATTCATGCAACCCACCCTCGTACTATCAAAACACTGCTTGACTCATCGAGGGTGGGTGCGAAGGCACCGGACTCAAGAGGACGACACAGAACAAAAAAACACAAGTTGAATGGCAAAAATATTATTTATTACAATGACAATAAAAATAAAAAAAAACAATTAAATTCAAATATATTTTTTTTTAAATTATTAAGTTGCAAAAAAAGTTTAAGCATTTACGGGCAAAACAGGCTATTGACCGTTTGTGAAAAGTAACGATATTTATGAAAAATTACAGAGAAATGTATAAATTTGTTGGCCTCGAGGCAATATAAATAAAAAAAAACAAGATTATCAAATATTAATAGTACAAAAGTATCAAGAAAAAGTAAACCAAAATAATTAGGTCTAAAAACATTTTTTGTAAATATATAAATATAAAGCTCTGAAAAATGCATAACAAGAATAAATCATATAAAAAATACAATTAAACAAGAGAAAACATCAACAATAATAACAAATAAATATATACATCTCTACAAAAATTACAAAGCCACAACTTAAATCTACTTATGCAGCTGAAATGATGGGGCCTCAGGCGACAAAAGAAATTTGGAGGGTTTTGCCAATTTGGAAAAGTAAAAAAAAATGTTTATTAATAACTACGCCTAAAAACCAGCAGGCTAAACTGGATGACTCTTAATGGGAACAAAAAAGTGAAGAATTACCCGAGAACCCCGTTCTTTAAAAGAAAATCCCCTATAAGAAAAACATTTAAAAAAAATAATAAAATCAAAAAATATATCTCACTTTGAACTGACAGTTGTTAACAACAAATCTAAATGTTTTTTGACACGAGGAGACACTTCACAGGTTCTTCTTCTAAAACACATAAATTCAAAATTTAATTAATTAATTAAAATCAATTTTAACAGGCAAAATATAATAAATATAAAACAATATAATAAATAGAAATAAATGAAATATCACAATAAATAGGAATCACAACAACCTTCACATTGGGACATAGGCCTACAAAAACGAAGACACTAAAACTAAATGAAACACAGAGAGGAAGACTGAACTGTCCGAGGGAGACGATAGTAATGTGCAAACGGCTCAACCTCCTCCTCCTCCAAAAAGAGGTAAAGCCCCAACCACGGGCGACCCCCTTCTAGCACCACAAAAGACCAAAACCTTGCTTGGAATTAAACACAGGGACGACAAGAAAATCCCAAAACAAGGAGACTCAGAGAGAACCCCTTGGAGAGTAGCTTGGCCAAACTAAGAAAAAAAATAAAGGTGGGAAACCAGGTACAGTTAAGGAAAACAAAGAGGTGATCAGTCTCTCTGCTCTCCGATACTCCCTGTGTTACCTTCCAAGCAGCTGGAACCAAACCCCAGTAAGACTTTAAATTAGAAACATGAGCCTTCCGTAAAACCCTGCTAGACTGGAAATACCTTGTACATATATCCTGCCTTGTACATACCAGTAAGTCAGAGACAGGAGAAAGACTGGATGCGGTGGGGACCAGACCACCTGAAACACATCTTAGCAGCCTCTTCTCCATGGCCGAACCGACCGGATGGGCTTGACAATAGATCATATCTCCTACCTGGAAAGAATTGGGCCTACAACCTGGATTGTACCTGCTCCTCACACGCTCCCTAGACCGAACAAGGTTACGTCTGGCAGCCTCCCATGTCACCAGGACATCAGAGGTACCAGCCACTGGCAGAAGGAGCAGGAGCAGGATAGTACGTAGTGTTTCGGGGCTTCAGGAGGCGCACCAGATGGCTGTATCATCTGTGAACTGACCATGGTGGTGTCGGTGGTGTTCCTGATAGTTTGTGAGGGGGATCTCACACATATGAGATGTAGAGGAGTAGGCTAATAGTTGATCCTTGGGGGACTCCTAATAACAGCAGGAAGGGTCAAGAAAGGGCGTCCTTTACTCTAAACTGGACTGTCCTACCACCGAGGAAGTTGGATATCCACTTGATGATGGGTGGGGGCAATTGGAATTGGAGGAGTTTGGCTCTAATGCCGTTGTGCCAGACAGTTTTGAATGCTTTGTGGACATCCATGAGGGCCATGATGATAGGCGTACTGCGATAGGAGTTTTGCTGAATGCAGTACGAATATTTTATGTGTATGACCTTGAGGATTTGGTCATACATGTTGATGCCGGGACGGAAGCCAGCCTGGGAGTTCAGGAGCAGGTTGAGGTCGTTGAGATGAGTATGGAGGCGGGCGACCAGGATCTTCTCGAAGAGTTTCGAGGGGGACGCTTTGAGGATGATGGGGTGGTAGTTGTCTGGATTTCTGGGGTTTTTCTGGGATTTTGGTATTAGTATGACATGGACTAGCTTCCAGGATTTGGGGTGGTAGCCTATGAAGAGGATAGATGAGAAGAGGATTGATAGAGGGGTGGTCAGTGGGTGGTCAGGTAAGGCCTGAAGGAGGTAACTGGAAGGGAGTAAAGAGTTCCAGGTTCCGGGCCATGTAGGCATTGGTACGGTTGAAGTGGGCTGCGTCAAAGGTGGGGTGGGGTGGAACTTAATGGATGGCGGATAAGGAAGCTCGGAAAGTCTTAGCTCTTCCATCGGTGTCTGCCACGGGAACGCCATTTACTGTCACTGAGACTGGAGGGTTAAAGGGGGTGTTATGGGACTTGATCAGTCTCTAGAAATTCCGTGGGGCGAAGAGAAAGTCCTGATCCGCCTTGTCACAAATCTTACGGAGCTTGTCTCTCTTGAAGGCCACGACCGAGGTTTTGACCCTCTGGATGAGCGCCCTATAATATTCATGTATATAGGTGGATCTGGGATCTCTGAGGAGTAGGCGCCAGACCCACCTCTTTTGTTTGATGAGTGATATGATGTAAGGTGGAAAGCAGTACGGGATGTGCGTGACCAACTTAGTAGGGACAGAAATTCCTTTAGCCCTGATGATAGTGGCAGTGAATAAATCGACCAGGGGTCAATCTGGTCAGGTGATTGTGGAGGTGTGATGGCCAGGTTAGGAAAGTCCATGTCGATAGTTTGGGTGACGCTACCCATTCTGCGTTTTTATAGTCCGTGATGGCCTTTGGGGGAGGGTGAACTTTCTGAGCATTAGGGATGTGTCTGATCTTGAAATCGAAGAAGAGTGTGACATGGTCTGAGCCGATGCAATAACATGAGAGGACATTAATCCCCTTAAGGACGATGGACGGGGTCACCAGAAGTTTGTCTGGGGGTGAAGTGATTGTAAGGGGTTGGAAGGTGGCAGAGGCCTGTGGCGTTGATGAGAACGACCAGATCTCTTCCCTCTCGTGTAGTACGTCTGTCGTCTAAGGTTGTCTGGTGGCAGTTCAGGTCTGCCGAAACAATGAGGCCTGGAAGTTGTAACTGCACCAGGAGGTCAGCGTGTTCTGGTAGGAAAGGGAAGGTATGGAGGGTTACAAGGTGGGCTGATTGGGGAGATTTATCCTAACCAAGAGAGAAAATCCAGGGTCGTTGGGGAGTGGGACCTCGGCAACATCCAGACAGTTCCGAAAGGCAATGACCAATCCTCGTTCCTTCGGGTATGGTCTTTCCTGATGAAGGCGTACCCGGGGAGATATGCTGTGGACATAGGGGTGAGGTATGTCTCGTTGAAGGTAAAGACGTCAGACTAGTAGTCTGTTATGACGACCCTGAGGGCAGTGCTTCTACAGAAGAAGTAGCGGAGGTTTATGTGGCAGACCCTTAGGGCCGAACGGGGCTTAACATTGTGTAGTTCCATGATGGGTGGTAGCAGAGTAAAGTAGGGTAAGGTTGGGGCCTACTGAGTGGACTTTGATACTCGGTTGATGTAGTCCTTCACCCTCGGACGGTCATAGGATGACACAATGGAGAGGACGATGGTAGTGAGGGAATCGAATGTCCTCTTAAAATCCTCACTGATCACAGTGAGGAGCTTCTTGAGGAACGGGTAAATGGCGTCGGTGGTGACTGTGGCTGAGGGTGGTGAAGGGGAGTCATTGGGTTGGGTCGGAACCTAGGGATCTGGATTTGCGGCGTTCGGCGAGGGATCAATGAAGTCGGACGGGGGGATATGGGAGGCAAGAACACCAGGCGGAGCTTCCAAGAGTTGGCTGTAGGTAGGGGCGCCGGGACGAAGTTGATGGAGGCCGGGGCAGGTGCAGGGTCCTTAGGTTAGCGGTGACATTGGCGTTGCTCCGTGTAATGGCCGAAGCAATTACACGTGGTGCAGTAGGGTTTAAAAAAATCGTGGTCCTCGTGCGACCACGGTCCCACGCCCTCCTGGGTAACGCTGCAGACGTGGTATAGAGGGAAAGGTAGGGTTCTAGCTCCCGGTTCATGACCGTAGACGTGGCATTTGGGGCAAGGGCGGATGAGCTGGTTTCTAGAAGGTTCGACCTTGTACATTCTTCCCAGGACGCACAGGCCTTGCTCCAAGGTGGTCACCACACAAGTCTCACAGGACGAACATATCCTTACGAGCCCAGTAGGAGATCCACTCTGGACGACAATGCGTCGGGCGCGAGAGAAGCTGGAGCACGGGCAGGATGTGGATTTCGGTAGGACAGACAGGAACTCGTCGTTCCCTACCTCAACATGCACGCCGCGGACGACAATGTTGAGGAGGGCAGAGTGAGAAGGAGCTGCTAGGGTTGTGGGCTTGGGCTGGTGGGGACGCGTCGTGAACTCGTAGGACGAGTTCGTAGTGAAGGTGGAGGTGGGTACCTTAGAGACAAATCTCAAGGCATCGCCAGGGTTGGAGAAAACAAGGAGGGTGGAGGTGTTGCTCCTGGAGTAGAAGTTTTGGGGCGGCGGGAAATGAAGTTATTGTGAGGCCAAAACATTCTGATGGTGGAAGGGATTGTACCCCGCACCTTCTGATGGGGTGCAGGGGAAGGTTGGACAAAGCGAGTCCTCTGGGAGGGTTTGCGAGGCAGCAGGTTGGGAGGTTGAGGAAACCGGCACCGGAGACCAGACGGAGGAGGGTCCAGGAACAGAGTTCGGTGATTTAGGTGGGGTGATGAGGGCGGAGTAGAGCGGGGTAATGAAGAAGTAGTTGAGGAGCAGGGGATAAAAGTTTATGCCAATCAGACATGGGTTGAGATTGTGATGGATATTTGGCCGGTTCAAGGAGAAGATGAGGATGTTTGGGTACGGGTTTCGGAGCGAGGATGTTGGGGTGGCCGTGGAGGAAGTTAAGATGTGACAAGGTGACAGATTTCGACCGTGTTAGGGCCGGGGAAATAGTTGGTCTGGTGGTTTTTGGGGCTGGTAGGCCAGAGGGAGGAGGTTTGGTCCTCGAAGGGACCGACTTCTTCCCCATCCATAGGGGTGAGGCCAGAAAGGGCGTGCAAGGAACAGGTTGGGCAGGGGAAGCATAACAGGGATGGTAATCTAACAAGGATTGAAAGAGTGGCCTTATTGAATGACGGTGACGTGTGTGAATAAACGAAGCACAGCAAGTCGTTTTTGAAACAATGAATGGACACATCAAGGCCGCTAATTAGGAAGGAGAAGGATTCCCTAAGCCGACGACCATGGCTTATCGGGAAAGAGACCGTGCAGCTAAGTGGGCCTTATCCCAGCTCTCCGCTGCCTAGGTGACGAAGTGGGCCGAGGAGTGTGACGAAACACCCACACGGAATCACCAAACCTACCTGCTCCTCACTACAGGGAGTAACACCCGTGGCACTACACCACGAGTGGTAGACTCGAAGTTCTCGAAGGTCACAGGCGGCAGCAGGTAGGCTAGTAGGCAGGCAGGCTGGCTGGTTGGCTGGCAAGCGAGCAGGTAGGCGGGCGTAGTGGAACTGGTGGCGCTGAGTCAGTGGAACAGCTGGTTCCGAAGTAGCGCGGAGGTTTCCTAAGTCCAACGATGATCTCCGACGACCTCAGCAGGTAGATCCGAATCCAACGAAGTCCTGGAGTGGTGTGTCACTGGCAGAAGATCATTAGACTCCTAAGTAGTTAACTGTGACCCATTGTCAGAGACGATAGTGGCGGGTACACCAAAGTCCTGAAAAAGCTGGAACTTGAGTGCACGAATGGTGAGCTGAGCCGTAGCACTACGAAGAGGAAAAAGCCAACAGATATGTGAGAAATAAATAAACAAAACAAATTTTAGTCTGGCTCCGCAAAAGTGAGAAAACAAAATAAATACATAAAGGGGCGAGAAAAAAGAAACAATTTGTTTTACTAATAAAAGCTGCCATAACTATTAAAATGTAAAATTTGTAAAATAAAATAAAGAAGTACAGAAACTAAATAAATACCAAATTAAGTGTTTACCTAAAATAAGAAAATACTAAGTACAACTGGTTAGACAAATTTTAAAATACAAAATTTAATTATATCTAAATTCAATTTTAACAGAACAAAATTATATAATAAATATAAATACATGAAATATCACAATAACCTTACCTCGGCATATAGTCTAACCTAGACCTGCTACAAATAAAAACATTTCCACAAACAGGATACAGATTTATAATTTCTGAAACAACACACACAAGCGAGATCAATAAAAAATGTGTTTAAATAAACAGTTACAAAAGCAAACAATTTTACGAACATTTACCTAAACGTCTCTAGCCACAGCAGATGCCAAGCTAGAGTGACGAGCTTACCGACAACGCCAAGGAACACAGAAAACGAAATCACGGAACACGAAAACGAAAACAAAGACACTAAAACTAAATGAACCACAGAGAGGAAGACTAAACTGTCCGAGGGAGACGATCGTAATGTGCAAACGGCACAATTAGTAGATTGTATGTCCTAGCTATTGTCGTACACACAAAAAAACTTCTGAATGATTCAGTCTATGAAAATAAATGTTTACGTTGCAAAATTCTCTACAAAGTAGTACGTTTTTTAAGCTGATTGTAAATTATTTTCACACTATCATAGAACAAAATTATGACTTTTGTAGGGTTGGTATTAAGATTATACACGGGTTTTTAAGCATTACTACACTATATATATTTTTAAATTTAACGCACTGTTGAAGCAGTTTTTTTCTAAACAACAAATAACTTTGTAATGTTGTCGATAACATACAAATAAAATATACCATGGTCTCAATCCTCTTCAATTCTGAGCACGATTGCCAGTTCATGAATCACTAGAAGTATTACGCACTTTATAGCTCTGAGAGAATACAGGTCAAACGTGAAAACCTTAGACAAACATTTCTTTGAATGCCATGTTTAATAAATAAACTTATAGGACAAGTAATACTTTAATATATTTTTACCAAAGATTTATAGTATAGATACTGTAAATGTGACAATACTTTCTAGCTACACTTCTAATCTATTTCTATAGAAGAAGAAAACTTTAGGTTTCTGCCAATCGATATTCCAAGCACTTCTCAAGTTGTTTAGAGTGAGCAATTTACTGCTCATATACATATTTATTTAATTAGTGGCATAATAAACAATTCAAAATCAATTTAACTGGTTTTTCCTAAGTAAAAGCAACTGATTTTCGCAAAACCACTTCAGAATGATACTAGACTGAAGGATAGTTCCATTATGTAATAATATTCATCATCGAGAAGCTGTCCTACCATATGCATCACAGATTTATCACTCGTGTTTTTGTGGTTAGACATTATCCTTGAGAGATAGAAAAGGGAAAACAGAAAGGGAGAGAGAGAGACAGAGAAAGCGGGGGAGGGGCAGGCGAGCAAGAGAGAAATGTGTCTTTTTTTTTTTTTTTTTACTATTTCAGAATATTCGCTTCTGCTGTAATCGACATTCAACAACAATTTATACTCATGAGTAAGTGAACATAAATCAAATACCAACTTTGATACTAACGTTCGACATGCTAATGACCTTATTTTGGTACGACAAAGTTTGTAAAGTGTGTAAGCAGTATAAAAAAATGAGGAAACAAGATATACCACGAGCTGGCTGAAGTGTAATGAGATATAACTCTTAGAATACAGCCACCACCAAAAGAGCACCTGGTCCATCTCTATGTGTTTGGAGTGAGTTACCTATACAATACATATACTGAAGTAACTTGCACTCATTGGAAAGTTACTTTGGATAAGGTTTAATGAGCTATTACTTCTAGGAGAATAACCCCACTTCAAGAGTATTGTGACAACACCTGCTCCAGAGCTCTGCAACGTACTACAGGAATATGTCTGTTTATTGCCCACACAGTACTAATAATGCAGTCTTGGTAAGATAAGTCTAATAAGATAACACATAGATTACAGCCCCCCCCCCACTAGAGTATTGTGGTAGCACCTGGTCGTGACCACTATCCTCTGCGTACTACAGTAATATATCTGTTTATTGCCCACACAGTACAAATAATGCAGTCTTGGTAAGATAAGTCTAATAAGATGACACATAGATTACAGCCCCCCCCCCACTAGAGTATTGTGGTAGCACCTGGTCGTGACCACTATCATCTTCGTATTACAGGAATATGTCTGTTTATTGCCCACACATTACTAATAATGCAGTCTTGGTAAGATAAGTCTAATAAGATAACACATAGATTACAGCCCCCCCCCCACTAGAGTATTGTGGTAGCACCTGGTCGTGACCACTATCCTCTGCGTACTACAGTAATATATCTGTTTATTGCCCACACAGTACAAATAATGCAGTCTTGGTAAGATAAGTCTAATAAGATGACACATAGATTACAGCCCCCCCCCCCCACTAGAGTATTGTAGTAGCACCTGGTCGTGACCACTATCCTCTGCGTACTACAGTAATATATCTGTTTATTGCCCATACAGTACAAATAATGCAGTCTTGGTAAGATAAGTCTAATAAGATGACACATAGATTACACCCCCCCCCCCCCACTAGAGTATTGTGGTAGCACCTGGTCGTGACCACTATCCTCTGCGTACTACAGTAATATATCTGTTTATTGCCCATACAGTACAAATAATGCAGTCTTGGTAAGATAAGTCTAATAAGATGACACATAGATTACAGCCCCCCCCCCCACTAGAGTATTGTGGTAGCACCTGGTCGTGACCACTATCATCTTCGTATTACAGGAATATGTCTGTTTATTGCCCACACATTACTAATAATGCAGTCTTGGTAAGATAAGTCTAATAAGATAACACATAGATTACAGCCCCCCCCCCCCACTAGAGTATTGTGGTAGCACCTGGTCGTGACCACTATCCTCTGCGTACTACAGTAATATATCTGTTTATTGCCCATACAGTACAAATAATGCAGTCTTGGTAAGATAAGTCTAATAAGATGACACATAGATTACAGCCCCCCCCCCACTAGAGTATTGTGGTAGCACCTGGTCGTGACCACTATCCTCTGCGTACTACAGTAATATATCTGTTTATTGCCCACACAGTACAAATAATGCAGTCTTGGTAAGATAAGTCTAATAAGATGACACATAGATTACAGCCCCCCCCCCACTAGAGTATTGTGGTAGCACCTGGTCGTGACCACTATCCTCTGCGTACTACAGTAATATATCTGTTTATTGCCCATACAGTACAAATAATGCAGTCTTGGTAAGATAAGTCTAATAAGATGACACATAGATTACAGCCCCCCCCCCCCACTAGAGTATTGTGGTAGCACCTGGTCGTGACCACTATCATCTTCGTATTACAGGAATATGTCTGTTTATTGCCCACACATTACTAATAATGCAGTCTTGGTAAGATAAGTCTAATAAGATAACACATAGATTACAGCCCCCCCCCCACTAGAGTATTGTGGTAGCACTTGGTCGTGACCACTATCATCTTCGTATTACAGGAATATATCTGTTTATTGCCAACACAGTACTAATAATGTAGTCTTGGTAAGATAAGTCTAATAAGATAACACATAGATTACATCCCCCCCCACTAGAGTATTGTGGTAGCACCTGGTCGTGACCACTATCCTCTGCGTACTACAGTAATATATCTGTTTATTGCCCATACAGTACAAATAATGCAGTCTTGGTAAGATAAGTCTAATAAGATGACACATAGATTACAGCCCCCCCCCCCACTAGAGTATTGTGGTAGCACCTGGTCGTGACCACTATCATCTTCGTATTACAGGAATATGTCTGTTTATTGCCCACACATTACTAATAATGCAGTCTTGGTAAGATAAGTCTAATAAGATAACACATAGATTACAGCCCCCCCCCCCCCCACTAGAGTATTGTGGTAGCACCTGGTCGTGACCACTATCATCTTCGTATTACAGGAATATGTCTGTTTATTGCCCACACATTACTAATAATGCAGTCTTGGTAAGATAAGTCTAATAAGATAACACATAGATTACAGCCCCCCCCCCCACTAGAGTATTGTGGTAGCACCTGGTCGTGACCACTATCATCTTCGTATTACAGGAATATGTCTGTTTATTGCCCACACATTACTAATAATGCAGTCTTGGTAAGATAAGTCTAATAAGATAACACATAGATTACAGCCCCCCCCCCACTAGAGTATTGTGGTAGCACCTGGTCGTGACCACTATCATCTTCGTATTACAGGAATATGTCTGTTTATTGCCCACACATTACTAATAATGCAGTCTTGGTAAGATAAGTCTAATAAGATAACACATAGATTACAGCCCCCCCCCCCCACTAGAGTATTGTAGTAGCACCTGGTCGTGACCACTATCCTCTGCGTACTACAGGAATATGTCTGTTTATTGCCCACACATTACTAATAATGCAGTCTTGGTAAGATAAGTCTAATAAGATAACACATAGATTACAGCCCCCCCCCCCCCCACTAGAGTATTGTAGTAGCACCTGGTCGTGACCACTATCCTCTGCGTACTACAGGAATATGTCTGTTTATTGCCCACACATTACTAATAATGCAGTCTTGGTAAGATAAGTCTAATAAGATAACACATAGATTACAGCCCCCCCCCCCCACTAGAGTATTGTGGTAGCACTTGGTCGTGACCACTATCATCTTCGTATCACAGGAATATATCTGTTTATTGCCAACACAGTACTAATAATGTAGTCTTGGTAAGATAAGTCTAATAAGATAACATATAGATTTACATCCCCCCCCCCCCCCACTAGAGTATTGTGGTAGCACCTGGTCCTGACCACTATCCTCTGCGTACTACAGTAATATATCGTTTTATTGTGGGCCACACATTACTGATACTGCAGTCTTGTTATCATAAGTCGCTTAATCTCATTGACATAATTGTAAAACCACGTGTGCTTAGATGTATTGGGCTATAACGCATAGATTTTGGGGGAGACCTAAATCGAGCCAATCCCCAGGTCATTTTCAGGGGGTTTTAAAATGTCCCCCTTCCACATGCCCAAATCGCGCCAGCTCCAGTAAGCCGTGCTAATTGTGTAATCAAGCAGAAATAACAGGTTTCTACCTGAGTACAGGCCAAAACTGCTTTCGAAAAATTCTACGCTCGTTTCAACTGTTCCTGTCTTTCCAACCATCTACATGTATTTTTGTTAACTCTGATCCAAACTCAAACTGAAATATATATATAAATATCAGAATGAATAGTGTTTGACAGGGTCAGATCGCCACCAACGATATATATAAAAAGTTGTATTATTTAGGTCACCACTAGTGATAGGAAAACACGTGAAAAAGTGTTGTTTATTGAAAAAATTTGGAGTAAGTGAAAACGAAAGAAATCAGTGAGTTGACATTTGTGAAGTGCATTGGATTTAAAGTATCGGTGTAAGGGCTTTTGTAAGAAAGCGATAATAAAATAATTTGAACAGTTTTGTAATCCTTACTTTACATAGTTTTTAGCTATATTTTCAAACTTTCTCCTACATTATTCTATTATTTGTAATATTCTGTTATGTATTAATTTTTGTTTGTTAGTATTTTTAATATTTAAAGATATATTTTAATTATAATGTGTCGTTTTTTAACCAAGTCTATATTTAACCTCTAAATGTTATAGTTTGTCTTGTATACACAAATCTATACAGATCTACGGTAGTGGATTTGAATAATAATGGACAATAATGGAAACTTTACGTTACAGTTTCCATTATTGTCATGTAGGCTATTGTATTATGGAATTATAGAAGAAGAACGGCCTTAGAACCAGAATTATATTTTAATAATATAATAACAGCAAGTAAATTCTATATGGCTTCTAGTAGAGAGAGATGTACAATTAAGGCAGAGTTTTTTTCGCATCAGAGACAAATTCATTCTAGTTTTGAAGGTTCGTTGGATCACGAATTCCCTTGACTTCCGAAATATGGGAGGGGATAAATTCACTCCAAGTCCACTAGGTACGAAATAAATAATAAAGAGTACCACGTGTTTTTATTATTATTATTAATACATTTAATAAGAATTACAATTATATCTCATGAGTTAAAACTGTTGTGTATGGTTTAATATAAATGCAGCATTAGAACAACATAGCAAAATTTACTATAAGAGTAAAATAATATTTAGGTTTACAAATATAAATTAACGTATGGCTGAAATATGTGTAATTAGTTATAGTAGTGACAATTACATGAATTCATCAAAATAACACTAGTAAACCGCATTATATAACAAGTAACTTGATAAATATAGTTAGTTAAAATGGAGTGTGACTATAATAGTGCAATACTTAATTTTCGCTTCAGTATTTCCAAGGTTAGAATAGCTGGTTCGAATTAGTTGTGGTCAGAGGATTAGTTTTAAAGTACTGGCTTAATTTAGGTGCTTTGGAATGCGAAGCAGGTAGACTGGCACGATTTAGACGAGCCCTACATTACAACCTCCACCACTAGAGTATTGTGGTAGCACCTGGTCCTGACCACTATCCTCTGCGTACTGCAGTAATATGTCTGTTCATACCTACTCACACAATATTGGCACTACAGTCTTGGTAAAATAAGGCCCTTGAACTCATTTACACGAATGTAAAACAACGTGTGCTGAGATGTAATAGGCTATAAGGCAAAGATTACAGCCCCTACCATTAGAGTATTGTGGAAGCACCTGGTCCTGACCACACTCATCTACATATTGCAGTAATATATATGTGCATACTGACCAACACAATACTGATACTGTGGTCTTGTTAAGAGAAGTCCATGGAACTCCGTAGAATGGAATTATTAAACTGACGTTGACATTATTAAACCTACGTTAGCATTACTAAAGCTACGTTGGCATTATTAAACCTACGTTGACATTATTAAACCTATGTTGGCATTATTAAACCTACGTTGGTATTATTGAACCTATGTTTGCATTATTAAAGCTACGTTGGCAATATTAAACCTACATTGACATTATTAAACCTTAGTTGGCATTATTAAACCAACGTTATCATTACTAAACCTACGTTGACAATATTAAACCTACGTTAGCATTACTAAACCTACCTGTGCATTATTAAACCTACGTTAGCATTATTAAACCTACGTTGGCATTACTAAACCTATGTTAGCATTATTAAACCTTAGTTGGCGTTATTAAACCTATGTTAGCATTATTAAACCTACGTTGGCGTTATTAAACCTATGATAGCATTATTAAACCTTAGTTGCCGTTATTAAACCTTAGTTGGCGTTATTAAACCTATGTTAGCATTATTAAACCTTAGTTGGCGTTATTAAACCTATGTTAGCATTATCAAACCTACGTTGGCGTTATTAAACCTACGTTAGCATTATTAAACCTTAGTTGCCGTTATTAAACCTTAGTTGGCGTTATTAAACCTATGTTAGCATTATTAAACCTTAGTTGGCGTTATTAAACCTATGTTAGCATTATTAAACCTACGTTGGCGTTATTAAACCTTAGTTGGCCTTATTAAACCTATGTTAGCATTATTAAAGCTTAGTTGGCGTTATTAAACCTATGTTAGCATTATTAAACCTACGTTAGCATTATTAAACCTTAGTTGGCGTTATTAAACCTATGTTAGCATTATTAAACCTACGTTGGCGTTATTAAACCTATGTTAGCATTATTAAACCTTAGTTGCCGTTATTAAACCTTAGTTGGCATTATTAAACCTTAGTTGGCGTTATTAAACCTATGTTAGCATTATTAAACCTTAGTTGCCGTTATTAAACCTTAGTTGGCGTTATTAAACCTTAGTTGGCGTTATTAAACCTTAGTTGGCGTTATTAAACCTTAGTTGGCGTTATTAAACCTATGTTAGCATTATTAAACCTTAGTTGCCGTTATTAAACCTTAGTTGGCGTTATTAAACCTTAGTTGGCGTTATTAAACCTATGTTAGCATTATTAAACCTACGTTGGCGTTATTAAACCTATGTTAGCATTATTAAACCTTAGTTGCCGTTATTAAACCTTAGTTGCCGTTATTAAACCTTAGTTGGCGTTATTAAACCTATGTTAGCATTATTAAACCTACGTTGGCGTTATTAAACCTTAGTTGGCCTTATTAAACCTACGTTGGCGTTATTAAACCTTAGTTGGCGTTATTAAACCTATGTTAGCATTATCAAACCTTAGTTGGCGTTATGAAACCTATGTTAGCTTTATTAAACCTAAGTTAGCATTATTAAACCTTAGTTGGCGTTATTAAACCTATGTTAGCATTATTAAACCTTAGTTGGCATTATTAAACCTATGTTAGCATTATTAAACCTACGTTGGCGTTATTATACCTATGTTAGCATTATTAAACCTTAGTTGGCGTTATTAAACCTATGTTAGCATTATTAAACCTACGTTAGCATTATTAAACCTTAGTTGGCGTTATTAAACCTATGTTAGCTTTATTAAACCTACGTTGGCGTTATTAAACCTATGTTAGCATTATAAAACCTACGTTGGCGTTATTAAACCTATGTTAGCATTATTAAACCTACGTTAGCATTATTAAACCTTAGTTGGCGTTATTAAACCTATTTTAGCATTATTAAACATTAGTTGGCGTTATTAAACCTATGTTAGCATTATTAAACCTACGTTAGCGTTATTAAACCTACTTTAGCATTATTAAACCTACGTTGGCGTTATTAAACCTATGTTAGCATTACTAAACCTACGTTAGCATTATTAAACCTTAGTTGGCGTTATTAAACCTATGTTAGCATAATTAAACCTTAGTTGGCGTTATTAAACCTATGTTAGCATTATTAAACCTATATTAGCATTATTAAACCTTAGTTGGCATTATTAAACCTACGTTAGCAATATTAAACCTTAGTTGGCATTATTAAACCTACGTTAGCATTATTAAACCTTACAGTAGTTGGCGTTATTAAACCTATGTTAGCTTTATTAAACCTACGTTAGCATTATTAAACCTTAGTTGGCATTATTAAACCAACTTTATCATTACTAAACCTACGTTGATATTATTAAACCTACGTTGGCGTTAATAAACCAACGTTATCATTATTAAACCAACGTTATTATTATTAAACCTACGTTACCATTACTAAACCTTAGTTGGCATTATTAAACCAACTTTATCATTACTAAACCTACGTTGATATTATTAAACCTACGTTGGCGTTATTAAACCAACGTTATCATTATTAAACCTACGTTGGCATTATTAAACCTATGTTTGCGTTATAAAAGCTACGTTGGCAATATTACACCTACATTGGCAATATTAAACCTATGTTTGCATTATTAAACCTACGTTGGTATTATTGAACCTATGTTTGCATTATTAAAGCTACGTTGGCAATATTAAACCTACATTGACATTATTAAACCTTAGTTGGCATTATTAAACCAACTTTATCATTACTAAACCTACGTTGATATTATTAAACCTACGTTGGCGTTATTAAACCTATGTTAGCATTATTAAACCTACGTTGGCATTATTAAACCAACGTTATCATTATTAAATCTCCGTTAGAATTATTAAACCTACGTTGGCATTATTAAACCTACGTTGACATTATTAAATCTACGTTGGCTATAAAGCATAGATAATAGTCTCTACAACTACATAATTGTGGTAGCACCTGGTCCCGACCACTCTTCGTTACCTACTGTCATATATCTGTTTATATTATCTCATACAATTCTAATACAGCAGTCGTTTTAAGAGTGTGTGCATTAATTTATTCCAGGAAAGTCCTATTGTGCAAATTATGTTAAATATGATCGATTAGAACAAGATTTCATCTTGCTGCTACTGTAACTTAATTAAGTTACATTAAGTTTCATCAATCTATGAGACGCTGTAGCCTTAACTTAAAGCTACTATTTATTTTTGATATGTTGAACAACTGAAATGAGAGATTAAAATAAAACTTCTTCAATGATAAAAATACTTCTTTATTTTTCTTCTTATAACTTCAACAAAATAAAATTGGATTTCTTCTACAAATAATAATGAAAACGAAAATAAAATATCTTTCTTTATTAAATTTAAGGAACACAAATAAATTAAAATAAATTAAATATCTTCAGACCAGAACCTTATTTTATTAATTAATTCTTAATTTCAAAATTGCTTTAAATTGGAAATATTGCCTTAAATTGAAAAATTTGCCAAAATTGCTTAAAATTCAAAAATTGCAAAAATTGAAAAAGATCTCAAAAAAATTAAAAAAATTGAGAAAATTGAAAATTTTCAAAAAATTGAGGAAATTGAAAATTGCCTCCGGGAGATCTGAAAAAAAATAAATAACCAGCTTTTAGTGACTTGAAACATTTTCCTTTCTACAAAATTTTTAAACAGAAAACAAAGCACTCCAAGAACTGTCACTAGAAGAGTGACTACAAACAAGAACAAGTTTTAACCACGCATGCTAGGTGGATCTTACCCTATCTACTAAAACCCTACTGAAAAACCTAACTAAAGAAAACTTGTAAAAATTACTTACGTAGCTTTCCTGGAGGTTTTAACCCAAAACGTGACCACAAACAAAGCGCGACATACACTCGTTCACTCACTCACCAGCGAAAAAGAAAAATTGCCGATCCGGAAAACCAAAACTCCGAACGGTTAAAATCGCCGTGAGGAACAAACGTGGTCACTCGCCAAAAGATAACTTCAAACTGCCCGAACGCCCGCAAACCTTCCACCAACGGACTTACCTCCTCCTTACTCTATAAGCTAAATCAACCAATTAGAACCCTCTAAACCAGGACAACTGAACAGGTAAGGCTCACCAAACATGTTTACTTCAGAAAACATGTCGCATGAAATTGACAGGAAATTAACAAACGTGAATATACTGGTTATTTAGCTAATTTAAATGGGAAAAAACTACTTTTTTATTTGAAAGGGGAAGATTCTGAATTTTTCTCAAAACTTGGAGAATTTATATTGAAAACTTTTGGTAAAAGAACCAAACACCCAAATCTCTCAGTTCTTACAATATTTAACATTTTCTAGACACAATTCTCTAAAATCATTATAATGAGACAATTAACAATTGTTACATTATTTTCCCCCTTCAAAAGAAAAAAAATTTTTTTTTTTTTTTGTTGAAACCCTATCTTCATCACATCTCTAAAAGGACATAATATTTTCTAACCTTAACAACCATTTCTTTCAAAGCTAGCCTAAACCTTTCCTTTTTCAGATCTCCAAACAACAAGTTTCTCTCTTAAACTATCATCTTACAAACTACTACAACATTTAAATTCGTTATCAGACAGTCACTTGAAACTCGGGTCAAGAGCACAAGACCAGTCCATTGTTGACAGTCATTGTTGTCCCCAGTCCATTGTCCATCAGCAGTAAAACGGGACCGCAAGCTTGCCCCCTCCTCCGAACAGCTGACAGCTTGGCCGATCGATAAACTAGACCGGTTTTGGGTTGACTACGGCCGTCGTCACACTGCACCCTCCAGTCCACAGCAAGTGTCTCACATAAACAACAGTTAACCAAAGAGGCATTAGACAGTGTTGACATACAACGCTCTGTTGCGTGTTCCATGTGATGCAGTGTAGAGTAGATCGGAGAGCTATTCAAAAGAATTGTTTTTTTTTTTTTTTTTATTTCCCCATTACAATGAAGTGCTTCAAAATGAGTGCTCAGTGTCGTTCCGTTTGGTGAAAACCAGGAGTTTCGCAGTCCATAAGTGCTGGGATACAAAAGAAGAAAGAAATAAAAATTGGGTGCGTAAGTCCACTCATATTAAAACAATTCACCAACAAATCAAAATTCAAAATTTTTCCCATTTGCTTCTCCTTTCAGTGTTGTGTTTTGTTTTGTTGTTATTTACAAACAATAGGAACAGGCTGGAAACTGGTCTTGGAAATACATTACAATTAAAAAGAATACATAATTTTTCAACTTACATTTTGTTCTAGAAGCTCAAAATTCTTTCTTGTACTATTTAACACACTTATAATATAACAAGAATACAAATACAGATTAAATTTCAAATACATAATATTCATGGATAATTAACTAATCAATATAATTTACATAAATAAAATTTGTTTACTCTTTGTTTACTTTTATCCACCAAGCAATTTATTCGAACATAAAAATTTCATTAAACTTTAAAAATAATAACTTTGACTGTCTTAATCTAACAAATTCTAATCTAACAATTTTAATCCAACAATTTTAATCTAACAATTTTAATCTAACAATCATCAAATATTTACATGACATAACATTCTTTTGCTGAAAATACATAATTAATATACTAGTTTCACTTTTCTGAAACTGAAATACGACATGAGCATTAGTAATCCGTTATTTACAAACAGACATATAACATGTAAACAAAATTAGTCATTCATTATCAACTTCAATAATCAAATAATACATTTTAAATAAATTTCAAATATATCAAGTAACCTTGTTTAACCGTCTATTTAATTACACAATTTTTTTTTTATAACCTGAAAATTATTAATTGCTGAAAACATACATAATTAATTAAAGTTCATAACCCTTCATACATTACCAACTCATATTTACCACCTTCAAGAATAATCTTATTCACTTCTTTAGACCTTGACATCTTTTATGTGCACTCTTCGCACTTCTTTGGGATTGGACAGCCTCTGCACCAATATGCTCACTGGACTCAGCTGGGCTAGCACCTGGTACGGACCCTCATAGATGCAATGCAGCTTCTCCTGGAATCCTCGGCTTCGGTCGGACTGCACCCGTGATCTGATGTAGACCTGCTCTCCGATGCGAAGTGGGTTCCCTGTTGTCCATCCCCCTTGTGTTCGTTGCGCTCTCTCATCCTTCGAAGGTTGTCCACTGCTTTCTCGAACTGCTTTAGTCGGTCTTCTTCACTGAGATTCCTCTCCACCAGGTCGTTCAAGCTCCACTTGTTGGTTAACGGATCGTTTTTGGCGTGTTAAACATTAATTCAAATCCACTAAATCCAGTACTCTCACATGTGTTGTTGTTTATGGCTAAATTCAATTCACTGATTTCTTTGTCCCATTTATTTTGTTTGTTATGTGCATAGATTTTTAATATGGCTTTCAAATTGCGTAAAAACCTTTCACTTTTGTTACCCTGGGGCTGATAAGGTATAGTCGTTTTATGAATTATTCCTTTTTTAAAGAAAAATTGTCTTAATTCATGAGCTTGAAAGTAAGACGCGTTATCTGACACTATTATTTTAGGCAGTGAGAACAAGCTGAAAATTCGATCATTTAACAATTCTTGAATTTTATTGGATTTAATTTCTTTCATGGGGAATAACCAATTAAATTTTGTGAAATCATCCACAACAATAAGCAAGTACTTGTTTTGTTTACTACTCCTAGTTAATGGTCCAAATATATCCATGTATAACTTTTCCATAGGCTGCTTCGAGTAACTTGATACTACAGGTCCTTTTAAATATTTATTTGTACTTTTACAATTTTTACACAATTCACAATTTTGCACTAACTTTTTTATATCCTCATGTAGATTAGGCCTATAAAAGTACTGGTTTATTTTTATAAAAGTGTTAGCTATTCCAGGATGTCCACCATAGGTTGACGTGTGATAATACTCAAACACCATGTTTATTAATTCTTCGGGTAAATAAACCCTATCCTTACTTCGGTTGTTATATTTATACATTAAAACACCATTTTTCAAAAAATATTTTTCATTGTTAGTTTTGTTTCTTATACTACATATAATTTTTATAATTTCCGGATCCTTATTCTGATATTCAGATAACTGTACACATGACATAGGAAAGTCTGTTATGTTAGTTATAAACAGTCTATTGGAGCTGGAGTTGACAATAACAGGTTCTACAGTGTGTGAACCATCGCTAATCTCTTCCTTATCTACATCCATTGTCTGCACTACCGACTGATCATAACAATGAACTAAAATGTCCTCACTTGGAACTTCCTCTTCATTATTGCTAAATATTCTACTTAGATAGTCTGCTAATACATTATCTTTACCCTTAATTATTTCTACTTTAAATGGTAAACTCAGAATTATTTCACACCATCTTGCTAGTTTTCCTAATTTTCTACAATGTGTTAGAATCCAAGATAAGGCACTATTGTCACACCTCAAAGTGAATGGCTTTACTTCCAAATAACTATAAAATTTCTGTATTGAGGCTGTTACAGCTAAGCATTCCTTATGGTAAATACTCATTACTTTTTCACTTTGATTTAGTTTTTTAGAATAAAAAGCTACTGGCTTAAGATCGGCTCCCTCATACTGTAATAAACATGCTCCAACCGCATTGTTACTGGCATCAGTGTGTAGAATAAACTCTTGCTCATAATTAGGTATTTTTAATACTGGTGGATTGCTAATTATTGTTTTTATTTTATCAAAACTTTCCTGACACTTGGAATTCCATTCAAATTTAACATTTTTCTTCCTTAATTAATTTAAAGGAGCTGCAAGTTCAGCATAATTTGGAATAAATTTAGCAAAATAACTGGACATTCCTATAAATCGACTTACAGCTTTGCTATTGGTAGGGGGTTTGGCACTTAAAATTGAACTGGTGCGCTCAGGATCTATTGTAACTTGATTATGGCTGATTAGATATCCTAAAAACTTTATTTCTTTAAATACAAATTTTACTTTTTCTGGGTTAACAGTGAGGTTCCATTTATTGAGTCTTTCAGTCACTTCTTTAATATGTTGTAAATGTTCATCTAATGTCTTGGAATAAATTATTAAATCGTCCATATAATTAATTACACACTTGAATTTCAGTCCCTCCAGTACTCTATTTAAATAACTGGATAACAAAGATGAGCCTAAATGAAGACCAAATGGAATGCGATTGAATTCAAAGCTTTCAAATGGTGTACTAAAACTTGTTATTCTTTTACTTTCTTCCGATAATCTAATTTGGTGAAAACTGCTACATAAATCTAAGACTGTAAAATATTTTGATCCTTCTAGGAAATGGTGAATATCATGCAAGTCACCCAGTGGTGTGTTTACTTTCTCTATTTTCTTGTTTACTTCTGAATAATTAATAACTAGCCTATATTTGTCTTCACCCTTAGGTACTAAGAATGCAGGGCTATTGTATGGTGATTGACTAGGCCTAATAATATTTTGTTTGAGTAAGTCATCTAATACATTTTTCAAAATTTTCATCTTAGCAGGATTAACTGGATATGGTCTAATATTGACAGGAGTAGTATCATTCAACTTAATTGTATATTCATAATCTATTCCACTGCCTATTTTATTAGTGTAAACATTTGGATATTTTTCTATTAAATCAACTATTTCTTCCTTGACTTCACTACAGCCAATATTTATTGTTTACTAACATTGTTTACATTAATTCTTATGTTAGCTAAACTGTGAATGAATTCAATTTTTACATTAGGCTTGAAGTTAAAATAACACTGGTTACTTTTCAAGTCTACTACCAACTCACTTTGTTTAATAAATTGACTCCCAATTATCATAGCATAAGTTAATTGTTTACTTACTTGGACAAGTATTTTCCAAGTAAATTCATTTATTTTTATTTTTACATTACACTGCCCCAGTATCTTCATTTCACTTTGACTCGCTGTACGACACTTAATATCTGACCTATTCAACTGTAACTTAGGACAACATGCTTTTAATTTGTTAAACAAATCTTCACTAATTACATTAATTGAACTTCCAGTATCAATTAATGCTTCCTGTTTCACTTTGTTGTTTACTATAACTTCAATAGTTGGTAAAATGTTTAAACTGTGTTCCATATTATCAGTGTTATTGTTTACACTTGAGTGAGTCATCTTGTCGTCTGCTGTGTTGTTGTGTATGGGTTTGTTTTTGTTTACATTTTGCTGGATTTCTGGGAGGGGATCGACACGAGATCTGAATTTGGCCAACTCCCTCCCATAATCTAGTTTTTTGGCTTCTGTGTTGTAATCTCCTTCTGTGTAAAACTTGTTCCGGGTCTATTGTATTTTACTGGGTTGTATTGTTTATTGGGTGGTGTAAAAACTTTGTTGTACTGCTGTGTGTGCTGCTGTGTATTCCTATTTTGATAGCAATCCCTCGCTATGTGTCCATATTTATTACATATAAAACATGTTTTTCGATCTTCTACATTGTTTACATTACGGCTAGCGCTATGCTTAGGTGGTAGGTATGCTCTTACCTCTCTACGTTGTACATCGTTGTAACATACATTTTGCACTTGGATACACATGCTATCTAGGTCTGCATAGCTGGTAGGATTTCCCACAAATACTAATTTAGCTCTAGTTTCTGGATTTAATCCTAATTTAACAATGTCTACTACTTCTTCTTCAGTGTATCTAGTATTAAGTACCTCACTATAGATTTTCAATTCATTTATATATACTTCTAATGGTTCCCCCGACTTCTGTGGACGGTTTACCATTGTTTTCTTTAAGTTTTCTCTCAGCCCCATTGGAACGAATTGTTTTAGAATAATAAGATGAGTTTCACTTACAGTGTCCCTCTCTTCTTTACACTTTAAAATTTTACTATACAAAGGACCGTTAGCATATCCCAAGATAATCTCTAAAATCTCACTATCTTTTAACTTTGTTTCATTTTTCAAAGCTAACATGTTTTTAATGAATTTGATCAACAAGCTAGCGTTTAACCCATCTGTTACCTCAAATCTATTTAGATAACGCTCTAGTGGATTAGGTAGGCGAGAATAATTCAACGTAACATTTCGTTGACAATTGAAATTATCTGCCATATCTGGAGATGCGACTCCGTTCAAGGGTGCGCTTATCGATTGGCTCATTAGAACCGGTTTCTGCATTCCCCTTACTAAGCTTTGTTCAAACTCGTCTTCGATTTCGCCGTTTCTAGTTATCTCCTGCTCTATGTTGTCCTTCTCTGCTAAATCCACGTTAATCTTTCCTACGATTTCCTTCAAGGAATTTAAATTTTCCTCGAGGGATGACACTTTAGCTAAAGCGGCTTCATTACTTACCAACAACCCTTTTAGACCCTTTAATCTTAATTCGTAATGAGCTAACTTGGCTTCAATACGGATTATATCACTTAAATATCTACTTTCCACCACACCCTCAATTCTCTCTTTCAGATTTTCCAAGTTTACTTTAATGAACTCATATTCCTCTCCACCTACTACATGGCCGGACAGGTAACCTATATTAGGCCTAACACCTAACTTGACAAGCTCTCTAAGTTCCTTTCTTAAATCACCCACTAGTATGCTGTCTTCTACTTCTATTCCTCTTAAACGTGCTTCATACATAAGTTCTTTCTTCAGTAGAAAGTCTACCTTGAGTGCCATCTTCTCAATTTATTTAATAATAAATTTTCTTTTAAAATCTGGTCTGAGATAATTGGTTATAAGCACACTTCTATTTTTAAACGTCTCTCTGTTGTTCAACTAGCAGAGTTGTGCACTTAATGTAGCGTTAACTTAAAGCTACTATTTATTTTTGATATGTTGAACAACTGAAATGAGAGATTAAAATAAAACTTCTTCAATGATAAAAATACTTCTTTATTTTTCTTCTTATAACTTCAACAAAATAAAATTGGATTTCTTCTACAAATAATAATAAAAACGAAAATAAAATATCTTTCTTTATTAAATTAAAGGAACACAAATAAATTAAAATAAATTAAATATCTTCAGACCAGAACCTTTTTTTATTAATTAATTCTTAATTTCAAAATTGCTTTAAATTGGAAATATTGCCTTAAATTGAAAAATTTGCCAAAATTGCTTAAAATTCAAAAATTGCAAAAATTGAAAAAGATCTCAAAAAAATTCAAAAAATTGAGAAAATTGAAAATTTTCAAAAAATTGAGGAAATTGAAAATTGCCTGCGGGAGATCTGAAAAAAAAAATAAATAACCAGCTTTTAGTGACTTGAAACATTTTCCTTTCTACAAAATTTTTAAACAGAAAACAAAGCACTCCAAGAACTGTCACTAGAAGAGTGACTACAAACAAGAACAAGTTTTAACCACGCATGCTTGGCGGATCTTACCCTAACAACTAAAACCCTACTGAAAAACCTAACTAAAGAAAACTTGTAAAAATTACTTACGTAGCTGTCCTGGAGGTTTTAACCCAAAACGTGACCACAAACAAAGCGCGACATACGCTCACTCACTCACTCACCAGCGAAAAAGAAAAATTGCCGATCCGGAAAACCAAAACTCCGAACGGTTAAAATCGCCGTGAAGAACAAACGTGGTCACTCGCCAAAAGATAACTTCAAACTGCCCAGACGCCCGCAAACCTTCCACCAACGGACTTACCCCCTCCTTACTCTAGAAGCTAAATCAACCAATTAGAACCCTCTAAACCAGGACAACTGAACAGGTAAGGCTCACCAAACATGTTGACTTCAGAAAACATGTCGCATGAAATTGACAGGAAATTAACAAACGTGAATATACTGGTTATTTAGCTAATTTAAATGGGAAAAAACTACTTTTTTATTTGAAAGGGAAAGATTCTGAATTTTTCTCAAAACTTGGAGAATTTATATTGAAAACTTTTGGTAAAAGAACCAAACACCCAAATCTCTCAGTTCTTACAATATTTAACATTTTCTAGACACAATTCTCTAAAATCATTATAATGAGACAATTAACAATTGTTACAACGCACACAATTTCAAATAAAACATCAAAGAAATTTACTAAATATCCTATTCCAAAACTACACAAATGTCTATCATTATATTTGTTTCTTAATGCATTTTCCATCCATCCCTCTTTGGTTTTATCAAAAGTAACTATAAAACTCACCTACGTCAATCAGCAGGACACGTGCAACGTATAGTTAAAGCCGGCATCTACGTTAGCTAAAGGTTAGTATTCATGGTTAGCTATAGGATTGAAAATTACATAAAATGTGACTACTAAATTAAACTGATTATACAGATAAAAGGTAAGAAAATTAAATTAAACGATTATTTTAAGAAGTGTTTTAATTTAGTGGTATTAAAAATGGAGTGGGGTATTATTGTCTTCCAGGTAGCATTAAAACTGATTGAAGGATTAGATGCAATGCTGAGTATGTCAGAGAACATTTTATGCACCATCAACAGTAGCAAATAGTTACATTTGAGCTTCTTTTTAATTAAAAAAATAATTTACATCTTATTAGTAATATATTTTGTAGTTCATGATTGTACCAAACCAACAAGCATTCGTTGTATAAAATATTCAATTCGTCACAAACATTTCAAAATGGTTGAATATTGTTTAGACCGTTATAGATTAAGGTAAAAACTTAGTACATTGCTGATGAGCCTAGAAAGCTATTTTATTATGTACATTCGTAGGGGACGGCCCACTAGGAGTAGAATAAAATCTTAAATGTAAACATAGGTCAATCTTAAATGTGCATACCTTTTTAATTGTCTTAACTAGTAGAGCATCATCCCACAAATTATACCTCAAAAGGTTAATCCTAAACAAAATGGTGGTGCTCGAAAGTTTCAATATTGATCTTACGTGCAAGAGTTTAAACTACCACCAGTGTGTGACAAAAAAAGCTTTTGAAGTGCGGTTTACAGCACTCGTCTATACTTGACCAGCCCTTTAAAATGATGTTCATATCAACATATGCTTAAATAAAAACATATCTCCTGACTACTCATGGACCATTTCTATAGAGGAATATCGGGAAACTGAATACATCTTAAATTAGGTGTTTATATACAGTAATCTTGTGTTAAGTTTTGTAACTTCATCTGATATAGTTATAATAAAATTAAGCCAATCTTGAACTTGCACATAAAATTAGTATTTAAACTAGCACCTCCATTTAGTTTAGGATTAACCTTTTGAGGTCTAATTTGCGGCATATTGTTCTACTAAATAAGACCTGCAAAATGGTATGCATATCATTCTATGCTATGACCATTGAATTGTATGCTTATATTTAAGATTTTCTTCTAAATCCTAGTAGGCCATCCCCCTACAAAGGTAGTGGATCACTGGATACATAGTAATATAGCTTTTTATGTCCAGCAGCAATGTGCAAAGTTTTTTACCTTCATCTGTAACGGTCTAAATAATATTCAACTGTTCCGTGACTTTTGGAATACATTTTAAAATTCGAACTTCGACGCAATGGTAATTTATTACTGTATTAACTGATAAAAAATATAATCAATTTAACTGTATGTATTAGAGGTCAGTTATTTACTTTTCATATAGTTAATTTGTTGGTATAAATATTTCTAAACAATAGTTTGTTACAAGAACCTAATGTATGTACGATTAAGTTTATTGTCACCTATAACTCTTTAAGTTATAACAACAAGTGAAATTCTTCATAATATTTACTATATAAGAATATACTATACAAAATATTCATTAATGGGATTTGTATAATCTTCGTTCACCAGTTACTAAACTCAATCTACTATCGGATTCCACGTAAAGCTGTAGGTCCCATAGTTGCCCTGGCTGTTGGGCTATTAATACATTGCCCTTTTGAGGAACAGTTAAACTCAGATAGTAACCAGACTACACTCATCCACACTCATCCTACACTTATATAACCATTCATATTCGCCTTAAAATACCAACAACGTTGGGTCGGTGTCTCATATGTAAGAATGTAAGAATCAATCAAAACATAATTGTGTTTTCATTTTATATAAAAACCCTTTTTATGTTGCTATTTGTATTTACAAGACGTTATAAAAGATTAAATACCAATATGTATTTATTTTTAAAATATATTATCTATGCTTTGTCGTGAGTTTGTATTGTTTGAAGATTTCTCATAAACTATTTAATCCAAATTGATTTAGGAACATAGAAATCTTTTAATGAAATAGTTGCGCGTGTCCCTTACTACATTCTGCTATTCCTCAAGATAC
Organism: Stictocephala bisonia; assembly: GCA_035578905.1. Lineage (NCBI taxonomy): Eukaryota > Metazoa > Arthropoda > Insecta > Hemiptera > Membracidae > Stictocephala > Stictocephala bisonia. The sequence continues at coordinate 1,272,069 of JAQJVL010000214.1, read as the reverse complement.
AAACATGCGTAGGTTGGTTAATTGTTCCTGAAATAAAACATTACGAGGCCTTATGGTAATGGATTTTTTTCTACATGTAATGCTAGTAATTCCTTTAATTAACATTTAAAATATAATTTATGTTCCTATATACCATAAGTTAGCTGACCGATTAATTTAAAATGTCACCACTTCATAAAAAAAATGAAAAAAAGTGTAACATACTAAAAATCATGATATAAACATAATCTTAACAGGATACAAAAATGATGTACTTGTATGGTAGATGGTATGATGTTTCTATAGTAATTAATTAGTTTCCAATTAAACACGTATTTAATGTTGGTAGACCCTTACAATATTCACTACCTCTACAAACTTCAATTCTACATGTTTCAGTTTCATTTTTATTCAGCTGACAATAGACTGTATTGTCAGAACACCCGGAGTGAGTGCCCTGAGAATATTGATGCTATGTGTGTCACACTTGTGGAATGGGTAATGGAAGTCAGAAGATTTTACATTGGCAACGCTTTATGCCGTATGCTACATTGTATTATTTTACATGCGTAATTTACATATAATATACCTACCAATATATTATGAATTTTATTTAAAGAAGACTTTTAGTTACCATATTTTAAGAGCCTTTGTTCTAATTACATATCAATAAAATGGTAAGTTAATGTGGTATTTTAATTTTATAACACATTCAACATATGACTCTTATGTCGATTTTAGACCTTCAAAATATTACTTCTGACAAAATGTATTTTTATATAAAAGATGGAATTTAAAATGTATGTTAAAATCGTCTTTTTTTAGTTTTATTTATAATATATATTCCCAACATATAAGAATATTTTCAACTTTTATTTAGTTTTTAGAAGTATTGATCTCCTACTTGATCGTATCCCCTCCATTTATACTGCTTAGAACAAAATTTATATATATTACAGTTTATTTATTATATATTTTGTAATCCAAAATTTAAATCCAATTACGTTCATAGAGTATGTTCATTACCTTTAGATAATTTTATTAACACAAGATATGTGACTTTTTTAGTTGTATATGAAAAATACTGTATATACATTTAGTGCGAATGTATATTTTAATTTTACTGCATCTGACACTTTTTTAGTATATATAACAAATTTAATACGTTTTGTTTTTACTTAAACGATATCATTTCTATTAAATTACGCTTTTTGCATGAAGGAATATTATTTTTATTTACCACTAATAGGGTTATAAAGCAACAAGAGTTTTTGATATCATGACATACTCAGCACGAAAATATCCATTTGGATTGATTTGAAATAACTAAAACCAAACGAATAAAAAGTGTGAGTAGTTACTGTTTGTTTTACCACAGAGAGTATGCAGGTAAACTATCGAAGGGAGAGCAATCCGAACACAAGATCTACCACCGGTTGGCTGAAGTAAATAGGCTATAACTCTGGCAATACTGTCTCCGCTGACTAACCAGATTGCTACAGACTTCTGTCCATTGCTTAATGCAACATTACATTCATGTACTAGTGTAAACTATCGAAGGGAGAACAATCCGAACACAAGATCTACCACCGGTTGGCTGAAGTAAATAGGCTATAACTCTGGCAATACTGTCTCCGCTGACTAACCAGATAGCTATAGACCTCTGTCCATTGCTTAACGCAACAATACATTCATGTACTAGTGTAAACTATCGAAGGGAGAACAATCCGAACACAAGATCTACCACCGGTTGGCTGAAGTAAATAGGCTATAACTCTGGCAATACTGTCTCCGCTGACTAACCAGATTGCTACAGACCTCTGTCAATTGCTTAACGCAACAATACATTCATGTACTAGTGTAAACTATCGAAGGGAGAACAATCCGAACACAAGATCTACCACCGGTTGGCTGAAGTAAATACGCTATAACTCTGGCAATACTGTCTCCGCTGACTAACCAGATTGCTACAGACCTCTGTCCATTGCTTAACGCAACAATACATTCATGTACTACTGTAAACTATCGAAGGGAGAACAATCCGAACACAAGATCTATCACCAATTGGCTGAAGTAAATAGGCTATAACTCTGGCAATACTGTCTCCGCTGACTAACCAGATTGCTACAGACCTCTGTCCATTGCTTAACGCAAAAATGCATTCATGTACTAGTGTAAACTATCGAAGGGAGAACAATCCGAACACAAGATCTATCACCAATTGGCTGAAGTAAATAGGCTATAACTCTGGCAATACTGTCTCCGCTGACTAACCAGATTGCTACAGACCTCTGTCCATTGCTTAACGCAACAATACATTCATGTACTAGTGTAAACTATCGAAGGGAGAACAATCCTAACACAAGAGATACCACCGGTTGGCTGAAATAAATAGGCTATAACTCTGGCAATACTGTCTCCGCTGACTAACCAGATTGGTACAGACCTCTATACATTGCTTAACGCAACAATACATTCATATACTAGTGTAAACTATCGAAGGGAGAACAATCCGAACACAAGATCTACCACCGGTTGGCTGAAGTAAATAGGCTCTAACTCTGGCAATACTGTCTCCGCTGACTAACCAGATTGCTACAGACCTCTGTCCATTGCTTAACGCAACAATGCATTCATGTACTAGTGTAAACTATCGAAGGGAGAACAATCCGAACACAAGATCTATCACCAATTGGCTGAAGTAAATAGGCTATAACTCTGGCAATACTGTCTCCGCTGACTAACCAGATTGGTACAGACCTCTGTCTATTGCTTAACGCAACAATACATTCATGTACTAGTGTAAACTATCGAAGGAAGAACAATCCGAACACAAGATCTACCACCGGTTGCCTGAAGTAAATAGGCTATAACTCTGGCAATACTGTCTCCGCTGACTAACCAGATTGCTGCAGACCTCTGTCCATTGCTTAACGCAACAATACATTCATGTACTACTGTAAACTATCGAAGGGAGAACAATCCGAACACAATATTTACCACTGGTTGGCTGAAGTAAATAAGCTATAACTCTGGCAATACTGTCTCCGCTGACTAACCAGATTGCTACAGACCTCTGTACATTGCTTAACGCAACAATACATTTATGTACTACTGTAAACTATCGAAGGGAGAACAATCCGAACACAAGATCTACCACCAGTTGGCTGAAGTAAATAGGCTATAACTCTGGCAATACTGTCTCCGCTGACTAACCAGATTGCTACAGACTTCAGTCTATTGCTTAACGCAACAATACATTCATGTACTATTGTAAACTATCGAAGGGAGAACAATCCGAACACAAGATCTACCACCGGTTGGCTGAAGTAAATAGACTATAACTCTGGCAATACTGTCTCCACTGACTAACCAGATTGCTACAGACTTCTGTCCATTGCTTAACGCAACAATACATTCATGTACTACTGTAAACTATCGAAGGGAGAACAATCCGAACACAAGATCTACCACCGGTTTGCTGAAGTAAATAGGCTATAACTCTGGCAATACTGTCTCCGCTGACTAACCAGATTGCTACAGACCTCTGTCCATTGCTTAACGCAACAATACATTCATGTACTAGTGTAAACTATCGAAGGGAGAACAATCCGAACACAAGATCTATCACCAATTGGCTGAAGTAAATAGGCTATATCTCTGGCAATACTCTCTCCGCTGACTAACCAGATTGCTACAGACCTCTGTCCATTGCTTAACGCAACAATACATTCATGTACTAGTGTAAACTATCGAAGGGAGAACAATCCGAACACAAGATCTACCACCGGTTTGCTGAAGTAAATAGGCTATAACTCTGGCAATACTGTCTCCGCTGACTAACCAGATTGCTACAGACCTCTGTCCATTGCTTAACGCAACAATACATTCATGTACTAGTGTAAACTATCGAAGGGAGAACAATCCGAACACAAGATCTACCATCGGTTGGCTGAAGTAAATAGGCTATAACTCTGGCAATACTGTCTCCGCTGTCTAACCAGATTGCTACAGACCTCTGTCCATTGCTTAACGCAACAATACATTCATGTACTAGTGTAAACTATCAAAGGGAGAACAATCCGAACACAAGAGATACCACCGGTTGGCTGAAGTAAATAGAGCTATAACTCTGGCAATACTGTCTCCGCTGACTAACCAGATTGCTACAGACCTCTGTACATTGCTTAACGCAACAATACATTCATGTACTAGTGTAAACTATCGAAGGGAGAACAATCCGAACACAAGATCTACCACCTGTTGGCTGAAGTAAATAGGCTATAACTCTGGCAATACTGTCTCCGCTGACTAACCAGATTGCTACAGACCTCTGTCCATTGCTTAACGCAACAATACATTCATGTACTAGTGTAAACTATCGAAGGGAGAACAATCCGAACACAAAGATACCACCGGTTGGCTGAAGTAAATAGGCTATAACTCTGGCAATACTGTCTCCGCTGACTAACCAGATTGGTACAGACCTCTGTCTATTGCTTAACGCAACAATACATTCATGTACTAGTGTAAACTATCGAAGGGAGAACAATCCGAACACAAGATCTACCACCGGTTGCCTGAAGTAAATAGGCTATAACTCTGGCAATACTGTCTCCGCTGACTAACCAGATTGCTACAGACCTCTGTCCATTGCTTAACGCAACAATACATTCATGTACTACTGTAAACTATCGAAGGGAGAACAATCCGAACACAAGATTTACCACTGGTTGGCTGAAGTAAATAAGCTATAACTCTGGCAATACTGTCTCCGCTGACTAACCAGATTGCTACAGACCTCTGTCCATTGCTTAACGCAACAATACATTCATGTACTAGTGTAAACTATCGAAGGGAGAACAATCCGAACACAAGATCTACCACCAGTTGGCTGAAGTAAATAGGCTATAACTCTGGCAATACTGTCTCCGCTGACTAGCGAGATTGCTACAGACTTCAGTCTATTGCTTAACGCAACAATACATTCATGTACTATTGTAAACTATCGAAGGGAGAACAATCCGAACACAAGATCTACCACCGGTTGGCTGAAGTAAATAGACTATAACTCTGGCAATACTGTCTCCGCTGACTAACCAGATTGCTACAGACCTCTGTCCATTGCTTAACGCAACAATACATTCATGTACTACTGTAAACTATCGAAGGGAGAACAATCCGAACACAAGATCTACCACCGGTTTGCTGAAGTAAATAGGCTATAACTCTGGCAATACTGTCTCCGCTGACTAACCAGATTGCTACAGACCTCTGTCCATTGCTTAACGCAACAATACATTCATGTACTAGTGTAAACTATCGAAGGGAGAACAATCCGAACACAAGATCTATCACCAGGTTGGCTGAAGTAAATAGGCTATAACTCTGGCAATACTGTCTCCGCTGACTAACCAGATTGCTACAGACCTCTGTCCATTGCTTAACGCAACAATACATTCATGTACTAGTGTAAACTATCGAAGGGAGAACAATCCGAACACAAGATCTACCACCGGTTGGCTGAAGTAAATAGGCTATAACTCTGGCAATACTGTCTCCGCTGACTAACCAGATTGCTACAGACCTCTGTCCATTGCTTAACGCAACAATGCATTCATGTACTAGTGTAAACTATCGAAGGGAGAACAATCCGAACACAAGATCTATCACCAATTGGCTGAAGTAAATAGGCTATAACTCTGGCAATACTGTCTCCGCTGACTAACCAGATTGCTACAGACCTCTGTCCATTGCTTAACGCAACAATACATTCATGTACTAGTGTAAACTATCGAAGGAAGAACAATCCGAACACAAGATCTACCACCGGTTGCCTGAAGTAAATAGGCTATAACTCTGGCAATACTGTCTCCGCTGACTAACCAGATTGCTACAGACCTCTGTCCATTGCTTAACGCAACAATACATTCATGTACTACTGTAAACTATCGAAGGGAGAACAATCCGAACACAAGATTTACCACTGGTTGGCTGAAGTAAATAAGCTATAACTCTGGCAATACTGTCTCCGCTGACTAACCAGATTGCTACAGACCTCTGTACATTGCTTAACGCAACAATACATTTATGTACTAGTGTAAACTATCGAAGGGAGAACAATCCGAACACAAGATCTACCACCAGTTGGCTGAAGTAAATAGGCTATAACTCTGGCAATACTGTCTCCGCTGACTAACCAGATTGCTACAGACTTCAGTCTATTGCTTAAAGCAACAATACATTCATGTACTATTGTAAACTATCGAAGGGAGAACAATCCGAACACAAGATCTACCACCGGTTGGCTGAAGTAAATAGACTATAACTCTGGCAATACTGTCTCCACTGACTAACCAGATTGCTACAGACTTCTGTCCATTGCTTAACGCAACAATACATTCATGTACTACTGTAAACTATCGAAGGGAGAACAATCCGAACACAAGATCTACCACCGGTTTGCTGAAGTAAATAGGCTATAACTCTGGCAATACTGTCTCCGCTGACTAACCAGATTGCTACAGACCTCTGTCCATTGCTTAACGCAACAATACATTCATGTACTAGTGTAAACTATCGAAGGGAGAACAATCCGAACACAAGATCTATCACCAATTGGCTGAAGTAAATAGGCTATATCTCTGGCAATACTCTCTCCGCTGACTAACCAGATTGCTACAGACCTCTGTCCATTGCTTAACGCAACAATACATTCATGTACTAGTGTAAACTATCGAAGGGAGAACAATCCGAACACAAGATCTACCACCGGTTTGCTGAAGTAAATAGGCTATAACTCTGGCAATACTGTCTCCGCTGACTAACCAGATTGCTACAGACCTCTGTCCATTGCTTAACGCAACAATACATTCATGTACTAGTGTAAACTATCGAAGGGAGAACAATCCGAACACAAGATCTACCATCGGTTGGCTGAAGTAAATAGGTTATAACTCTGGCAATACTGTCTCCGCTGTCTAACCAGATTGCTACAGACCTCTGTCCATTGCTTAACGCAACAATACATTCATGTACTAGTGTAAACTATCAAAGGGAGAACAATCCGAACACAAGAGATACCACCGGTTGGCTGAAGTAAATAGAGTCTAACTCTGGCAATACTGTCTCCGCTGACTAACCATATTGGTACAGACCTCTGTACATTGCTTAACGCAACAATACATTCATATACTAGTGTAAACTATCGAAGGGAGAACAATCCGAACACAAGATCTACCACCGGTTGGCTGAAGTAAATAGGCTATAACTCTGGCAATACTGTCTCCGCTGACTAACCAGATTGCTACAGACCTCTGTTCATTGCTTCACGCAACAATGCATTCATGTACTAGTGTAAACTATCGAAGGGAGAACAATCCGAACACAAAAGATACCACCGGTTGGCTGAAGTAAATAGGCTATAACTCTGGCAATACTGTCTCCGCTGACTAACCAGATTGGTACAGACCTCTGTCTATTGCTTAACGCAACAATACATTCATGTACTAGTGTAAACTATCGAAGGGAGAACAATCTGAACACAAGATCTACCACCGGTTGCCTGAAGTAAATAGGCTATAACTCTGGCAATACTGTCTCCGCTGACTAACTAGATTGCTACAGACCTCTGTCCATTGCTTAACGCAACAATACATTCATGTACTACTGTAAACTATCGAAGGGAGAACAATCCGAACACAAGATTTACCACCGGTTGGCTGAAGTAAATAAGCTATAACTCTGGCAATACTGTCTCCGCTGACAAACCAGATTGCTACAGACCTCTGTCCATTGCTTAACGCAACAATACATTCATGTACTAGTGTAAACTATCGAAGGGAGAACAATCCGAACACAAGATCTACCACCAGTTGGCTGAAGTAAATAGGCTATAACTCTGGCAATACTGTCTCCGCTGACTAGCGAGATTGCTACAGACTTCAGTCTATTGCTTAACGCAACAATACATTCATGTACTATTGTAAACTATCGAAGGGAGAACAATCCGAACACAAGATCTACCACCGGTTGGCTGAAGTAAATAGACTATAACTCTAACAATACTGTCTCCACTGACTAACCAGATTGCTACAGACTTCTGTCCATTGCTTAATGCAACAATACATTCATGTACTACTGTAAACTATCGAAGGGAGAACAATCCGAACACAAGATCTACCACCGGTTTGCTGAAGTAAATAGGCTATAACTCTGGCAATACTGTCTCCGCTGACTAACCAGATTGCTACAGACCTCTATCCATTGCTTAACGCAACAATACATTCATGTACTAGTGTAAACTATCGAAGGGAGAACAATCCGAACACAAGATCTATCACCAATTGGCTGAAGTAAATAGGCTATAACTCTGGCAATACTGTCTCCGCTGACTAACCAGATTGCTACAGACCTCTGTCCATTGCTTAACGCAACAATACATTCATGTACTAGTGTAAACTATCGAAGGGAGAACAATCCAAACACAAGATCTACCACCGGTTGGCTGAAGTAAATAGGCTATAACTCTGGCAATACTGTCTCCGCTGACTAACCAGATTGCTACAGACCTCTGTCCATTGCTTAACGCAACAATGCATTCATGTACTAGTGTAAACTATCGAAGGGAGAACAATCCGAACACAAGATCTATCACCAATTGGCTGAAGTAAATAGGCTATAACTCTGGCAATACTGTCTCCGCTGACTAACCAGATTGGTACAGACCTCTGTCTATTGCTTAACGCAACAATACATTCATGTACTAGTGTAAACTATCGAAGGAAGAACAATCCGAACACAAGATCTACCACCGGTTGCCTGAAGTAAATAGGCTATAACTCTGGCAATACTGTCTCCGCTGACTAACCAGATTGCTACAGACCTCTGTCCATTGCTTAACGCAACAATACATTCATGTACTACTGTAAACTATCAAAGGGAGAACAATCCGAACACAAGATTTACCACTGGTTGGCTGAAGTAAATAAGCTATAACTCTGGCAATACTGTCTCCGCTGACTAACCAGATTGCTACAGACCTCTGTACATTGCTTAACGCAACAATACATTTATGTACTAGTGTAAACTATCGAAGGGAGAACAATCCGAACACAAGATCTACCACCAGTTGGCTGAAGTAAATAGGCTATAACTCTGGCAATACTGTCTCCGCTGACTAACCAGATTGCTACAGACTTCAGTCTATTGCTTAACGCAACAATACATTCATGTACTATTGTAAACTATCGAAGGGAGAACAATCCGAACACAAGATCTACCACCGGTTGGCTGAAGTAAATAGACTATAACTCTGGCAATACTGTCTCCACTGACTAACCAGATTGCTACAGACTTCTGTCCATTGCTTAACGCAACAATACATTCATGTACTACTGTAAACTATCGAAGGGAGAACAATCCGAACACAAGATCTACCACCGGTTTGCTGAAGTAAATAGGCTATAACTCTGGCAATACTGTCTCCGCTGACTAACCAGATTGCTACAGACCTCTGTCCATTGCTTAACGCAACAATACATTCATGTACTAGTGTAAACTATCGAAGGGAGAACAATCCGAACACAAGATCTATCACCAATTGGCTGAAGTAAATAGGCTATATCTCTGGCAATACTCTCTCCGCTGACTAACCAGATTGCTACAGACCTCTGTCCATTGCTTAACGCAACAATACATTCATGTACTAGTGTAAACTATCGAAGGGAGAACAATCCGAACACAAGATCTACCACCAATTTGCTGAAGTAAATAGGCTATAACTCTGGCAATACTGTCTCCGCTGACTAACCAGATTGCTACAGACCTCTGTCCATTGCTTAACGCAACAATACATTCATGTACTAGTGTAAACTATCGAAGGGAGAACAATCCGAACACAAGATCTACCATCGGTTGGCTGAAGTAAATAGGTTATAACTCTGGCAATACTGTCTCCGCTGTCTAACCAGATTGCTACAGACCTCTGTCCATTGCTTAACGCAACAATACATTCATGTACTAGTGTAAACTATCAAAGGGAGAACAATCCGAACACAAGATCTACCACCGGTTGGCTGAAGTAAATAGGCTCTAACTCTGGCAATACTGTCTCCGCTGACTAACCAGATTGGTACAGACCTCTGTACATTGCTTAACGCAACAATACATTCATATACTAGTGTAAACTATCGAAGGGAGAACAATCTGAACACAAGATCTACCACCGGTTGGCTGAAGTAAATAGGCTATAACTCTGGCAATACTGTCTCCGCTGACTAACCAGATTGCTACAGACCTCTGTCCATTGCTTCACGCAACAATGCATTCATGTACTGTGTAAACTATCGAAGGGAGAACAATCCGAACACAAAAGATACCACCGGTTGGCTGAAGTAAATAGGCTATAACTCTGGCAATACTGTCTCCGCTGACTAACCAGATTGGTACAGACCTCTGTCTATTGCTTAACGCAACAATACATTCATGTACTAGTGTAAACTATCGAAGGGAGAACAATCTGAACACAAGATCTACCACCGGTTGCCTGAAGTAAATAGGCTATAACTCTGGCAATACTGTCTCCGCTGACTAACTAGATTGCTACAGACCTCTGTCCATTGCTTAACGCAACAATACATTCATGTACTACTGTAAACTATCGAAGGGAGAACAATCCGAACACAAGATTTACCACCGGTTGGCTAAGGTAAATAAGCTATAACTCTGGCAATACTGTCTCCGCTGACAAACCAGATTGCTACAGACCTCTGTCCATTGCTTAACGCAACAATACATTCATGTACTAGTGTAAACTATCGAAGGGAGAACAATCCGAACACAAGATCTACCACCAGTTGGCTGAAGTAAATAGGCTATAACTCTGGCAATACTGTCTCCGCTGACTAACGAGATTGCTACAGACTTCAGTCTATTGCTTAACGCAACAATACATTCATGTACTATTGTAAACTATCGAAGGGAGAACAATCCGAACACAAGATCTACCACCGGTTGGCTGAAGTAAATAGACTATAACTCTGGCAATACTGTCTCCACTGACTAACCAGATTGCTACAGACTTCTGTCCATTGCTTAATGCAACAATACAATTATGTACTACTGTAAACTATCGAAGGGAGAACAATCCGAACACAAGATCTACCACCGGTTTGCTGAAGTAAATAGGCTATAACTCTGGCAATACTGTCTCCGCTGACTAACCAGATTGCTACAGACCTCTATCCATTGCTTAACGCAACAATACATTCATGTACTAGTGTAAACTATCGAAGGGAGAACAATCCGAACACAAGATCTATCACCAATTGGCTGAAGTAAATAGGCTATAACTCTGGCAATACTGTCTCCGCTGACTAACCAGATTGCTACAGACCTCTGTCCATTGCTTAACGCAACAATACATTCATGTACTAGTGTAAACTATCGAAGGGAGAACAATCCAAACACAAGATCTACCACCGGTTGGCTGAAGTAAATACGCTATAACTCTGGCAATACTGTCTCCGCTGACTAACCAGATTGCTACAGACCTCTGTCCATTGCTTAACGCAACAATACATTCATGTACTAGTGTAAACTATCTAAGGGAGAACAATCCGAACACAAGATCTACCACCGGTTGGCTGAAGTAAATAGGCTTTAACTCTGGCAATACTGTCTCCGCTGACTAACCAGATTGCTACAGACCTCTGTCCATTGCTTAACGCAACAATACATTCATGTACTAGTGTAAACTATCGAAGGAAGAACAATCCGAACACAAGATCTACCACCGGTTGCTGAAGTAAATAGGCTATAACTCTGGCAATACTGTCTCCGCTGACTAACCAGATTGCTACAGACCTCTGTCCATTGCTTAACGCAACAATACATTCATGTACTAGTGTAAACTATCGAAGGGAGAACAATCCGAACACAAGATCTACCACTGGTTGGCTGAAGTAAATAGGCTATAACTCTGGCAATACTGTCTCCGCTGACTAACCAGATTGCTACAGACCTCTGTCCATTGCTTAACGCAACAATACATTCATGTACTACTGTAAACTATCGAAGGGAGAACAATCCGAACACAAGATCTACCACCGGATTGCTGAAGTAAATAGGCTATAACTCTGGCAATACTGTCTCCGCTGACAAACCAGATTGCTACAGACTTCTGTCCAATGCTTAACGCAACAATACATTCATGTACTAGTGTAAACTATCGAAGGGAGAACAATCCGAAAACAAGATCTACCACCGGTTGGCTGAAGTAAATAGGCTATAACTCTGGCAATACTGTCTCCGCTGACTAACCAGATTGCTACAGACCTCTGTCCATTGCTTAACGCAACAATACATTCATGTACTAGTGTAAACTATCGAAGGGAGAACAATCCGAACACAAGATCTACCACCGGTTGGCTGAAGTAAATAGGCTATAACTCTGGCAATACTGTCTCCGCTGACTAACCAGATTGCTACAGACCTCTGTCCATTGCTTAACGCAACAATACATTCATGTACTAGTGTAAACTATCGAAGGGAGAACAATCCGAACACAAGATCTACCACCGGTTTGCTGAAGTAAATAGGCTATAACTCTGGCAATACTGTCTCCGCTGACTAACCAGATTGCTACAGACCTCTGTCCATTGCTTAACGCAACAATACATTCATGTACTAGTGTAAACTATCGAAGGGAGAACAATCCGAACACAAGATCTACCACCAGTTGGCTGAAGTAAATAGGCTATAACTCTGGCAATACTGTCTCCGCTGACAAACCAGATTGCTACAGACCTCTGTCCATTGCTTAACGCAACAATACATTCATGTACTAGTGTAAACTATCGAAGGGAGAACAATCCGAACACAAGATCTACCACCGGTTGGCTGAAGTAAATAGGCTATAACTCTGGCAATACTGTCTCCGCTGACTAACCAGATTGCTACAGACCTCTGTCCATTGCTTAACGCAACAATACATTCATGTACTAGTGTAAACTATCGAAGGGAGAACAATCCGAACACAAGATCTACCACCAGGTTGGCTGAAGTAAATAGGCTATAACTCTGGCAATACTGTCTCCGCTGACTAACCAGATTGCTACAGACCTCTGTCCATTGCTTAACGCAACAATACATTCATGTACTAGTGTAAACTATCGAAGGGAGAACAATCCGAACACAAGATCTACCACCGGTTGCTGAAGTAAATAGGCTATAACTCTGGCAATACTGTCTCCGCTGACTAACCAGATTGCTACAGACCTCTGTCCATTGCTTAACGCAACAATACATTCATGTACTAGTGTAAACTATCGAAGGGAGAACAATCCGAACACAAGATCTACCACCGGTTGGCTGAAGTAAATAGGCTATAACTCTGGCAATACTGTCTCCGCTGACTAACCAGATTGCTACAGACCTCTGTCCATTGCTTAACGCAACAATACATTCATGTACTAGTGTAAACTATCGAAGGGAGAACAATCCGAACACAAGATCTACCACCGGTTGGCTGAAGTAAATAGGCTATAACTCTGGCAATACTGTCTCCGCTGACTAACCAGATTGCTACAGACCTCTGTCCATTGCTTAACGCAACAATACATTCATGTACTATTGTAAACTATCGAAGGGAGAACAATCCGAACACAAGATCTACCACCGGTTGGCTGAAGTAAATAGGCTATAACTCTGGCAATACTGTCTCCGCTGACTAACCAGATTGCTACAGACCTCTGTCCATTGCTTAACGCAACAATACATTCATGTACTAGTGTAAACTATCGAAGGGAGAACAATCCGAACACAAGATCTACCACCGGTTGGCTGAAGTAAATAGGCTATAACTCTGGCAATACTGTCTCCGCTGACTAACCAGATTGCTACAGACCTCTGTCCATTGCTTAACGCAACAATACATTCATGTACTAGTGTAAACTATCGAAGGGAGAACAATCCGAACACAAGATCTACCACCGGTTGGCTGAAGTAAATAGGCTATAACTCTGGCAATACTGTCTCCGCTGACTAACCAGATTGCTACAGACCTCTGTCCATTGCTTAACGCAACAATACATTCATGTACTAGTGTAAACTATCGAAGGGAGAACAATCCGAACACAAGATCTACCACCGGTTGGCTGAAGTAAATAGGCTATAACTCTGGCAATACTGTCTCCGCTGACTAACCAGATTGCTACAGACCTCTGTCCATTGCTTAACGCAACAATACATTCATGTACTAGTGTAAACTATCGAAGGGAGAACAATCCGAACACAAGATCTACCACCGGTTGGCTGAAGTAAATAGGCTATAACTCTGGCAATACTGTCTCCGCTGACTAACCAGATTGCTACAGACCTCTGTCCATTGCTTAACGCAACAATACATTCATGTACTAGTGTAAACTATCGAAGGGAGAACAATCCGAACACAAGATCTACCACCGGTTGGCTGAAGTAAATAGGCTATAACTCTGGCAATACTGTCTCCGCTGACTAACCAGATTGCTACAGACCTCTGTCATTGCTTAACGCAACAATACATTCATGTACTAGTGTAAACTATCGAAGGGAGAACAATCCGAACACAAGATCTACCACCGGTTGGCTGAAGTAAATAGGCTATAACTCTGGCAATACTGTCTCCGCTGACTAACCAGATTGCTACAGACCTCTGTCCATTGCTTAACGCAACAATACATTCATGTACTAGTGTAAACTATCGAAGGGAGAACAATCCGAACACAAGATCTACCACCGGTTGGCTGAAGTAAATAGGCTATAACTCTGGCAATACTGTCTCCGCTGACTAACCAGATTGCTACAGACCTCTGTCCATTGCTTAACGCAACAATACATTCATGTACTACTGTAAACTATCGAAGGGAGAACAATCCGAACACAAGATTACCACCGGTTGGCTGAAGTAAATAGGCTATAACTCTGGCAATACTGTCTCCGCTGACTAACCAGATTGCTACAGACCTCTGTCCATTGCTTAACGCAACAATACATTCATGTACTAGTGTAAACTATCGAAGGGAGAACAATCCGAACACAAGATCTACCACCGGTTTGCTGAAGTAAATAGGCTATAACTCTGGCAATACTGTCTCCGCTGACTAACCAGATTGCTACAGACCTCTGTCCATTGCTTAACGCAACAATACATTCATGTACTAGTGTAAACTATCGAAGGGAGAACAATCCGAACACAAGATCTACCACCAGGTTGGCTGAAGTAAATAGGCTATAACTCTGGCAATACTGTCTCCGCTGACTAACCAGATTGCTACAGACCTCTGTCCATTGCTTAACGCAACAATACATTCATGTACTAGTGTAAACTATCGAAGGGAGAACAATCCGAACACAAGATCTACCACCGGTTGGCTGAAGTAAATACGCTATAACTCTGGCAATACTGTCTCCGCTGACTAACCAGATTGCTACAGACCTCTGTCCATTGCTTAACGCAACAATACATTCATGTACTAGTGTAAACTATCGAAGGGAGAACAATCCGAACACAAGATCTACCATCGGTTGGCTGAAGTAAATAGGCTATAACTCTGGCAATACTGTCTCCGCTGTCTAACCAGATTGCTACAGACCTCTGTCCATTGCTTAACGCAACAATACATTCATGTACTAGTGTAAACTATCAAAGGGAGAACAATCCGAACACAAGATCTACCACCGGTTGGCTGAAGTAAATAGGCTTTAACTCTGGCAATACTGTCTCCGCTGACTAACCAGATTGCTACAGACTTCTGTCCATTGCTTAACGCAACAATACATTCATGTACTAGTGTAAACTATCGAAGGGAGAACAATCCGAACACAAGATCTACCACCGGTTGGCTGAAGTAAATACGCTATAACTCTGGCAATACTGTCTCCGCTGACTAACCAGATTGCTACAGACCTCTGTCCATTGCTTAACGCAACAATACATTCATATACTAGTGTAAACTATCGAAGGGAGAACAATCCGAACACAAGATCTACCACTGGTTGGCTGAAGTAAATAGGCTATAACTCTGGCAATACTGTCTCCGCTGACTAACCAGATTGCTACAGACCTCTGTCCATTGCTTAACGCAACAATACATTCATGTACTACTGTAAACTATCGAAGGGAGAACAATCCGAACACAAGATCTACCACCGGATTGCTGAAGTAAATAGGCTATAACTCTGGCAATACTGTCTCCGCTGACTAACCAGATTGCTACAGACCTCTGTCCATTGCTTAATGCAACAATACATTCATGTACTAGTGTAAACTATCGAAGGGAGAACAATCCGAACACAAGATCTACCACCGGTTGGCTGAAGTAAATAGGCTATAACTCTGGCAATACTGTCTCCGCTGACTAACCAGATTGCTACAGACCTCTGTCCATTGCTTAACGCAACAATACATTCATGTACTAGTGTAAACTATCGAAGGGAGAACAATCCGAACACAAGATCTACCACCGAGTTGGCTGAAGTAAATAGGCTATAACTCTGGCAATACTGTCTCCGCTGACTAACCAGATTGCTACAGACCTCTGTCCATTGCTTAACGCAACAATACATTCATGTACTAGTGTAAACTATCGAAGGGGAGAACAATCCAAACACAAGATCTACCAGCCGGTTGGGCTGAGAGTAAATACGCTATAACTCTGGGCATACTGTCTCCGCTGACTAACCAGATTGCTACAGACCTCGGTCCATTTGCTTAAGCGCAACAATACATTCATGATCTAGTGTATAGCTATCGAAGGGAGAACAAATCCGAACAACAAAGAGTCTACCATCGTTGTTGGCTGAAGTAAATAGGCTATAACTCGGGCAGTATCACTGTCTCCGCTGACTAAGCCAGGATTGCTACAGACCTCTGTCCCATTGCTTAACGCAAACAATACATTTCATGTACTAGTGTAAACTATCAAAGGGGAGAACAATCCGAACACAAGATCTCCACCGGTTTGCTGAAGGTAAATAGGCTTTAACTCTGGCAATACTGTCTCCGCTGACTATCCAGATTGCTACAGGACTTCTGTCCATTGCAACGCAACATACTTCCATTACTAGCTGTCAAACTATCGATAAAGGAGAAGAACAATCCAGGGAAAACACGATCTACCAACGGTTTGCTACAGTAAATAGCTTATAACTCTGGCAATACTGTCTCCTGCTGGCATACCAGATTGCTACAGACCTCTAGTCCATTTCTTAATGAACAATACATTTCATGTACTAGTTGAAACATATCAAGGTGAGAACAATCGAACACAAGAAATACCAATTGCTGAAAGTAAAATAACTTAACTCTGGCAATACGGCTCACTGACTCTAACCATTATTTACAGACTAATGTCCATTACTTAAGCAACACAATACATTATAACTAGTGTAAACTTATCAAAGGGAAAACAATCCGAACACAATATGATACACCGTGTTAGAGATGAAGTAAATACGATATAACTCTGGCAATAAATGTCTCCGCTGACTAACCAGATTGCTACAGACCTCTGTCATTGCTTAACGAACAATACATTTATATATAGGCCTACGCGATATTTTTAGCAGAGATCGGTGTTTTTTCCTTTTTTTTTTTTTTTCTTTTTTTATTGCATTAAAACTAATTGTAGCCCATGAAGTTCTTAATAACAAACCATAAATATTATTACTAAAATACGAGTAATTGCGGCTCATAAAAACAGTAATTTATGTATCCTAACTTCAAGAAGAATAACCTTTAATTTACTGAAAGGCACAAACTTTACGAACTAAACAAAATTTCAAAATATGAATCAGATTGTTATTGAGTGTCCCTTGTAGTTTTATTTAGATATTTTTATCTGTGTAATTTTAAAAATTGTTTATTTTGGTAGCTAGTCAATGAAATCTATATCGTTTAAATACCTGGTGACCCACATGTCGAGGCACAAGTTCCTCCTAGCTTTTGATACAACACAGATTACGTATTCAAAGAAAATTTAATCCCACTCTGGGAACAGCACGCCCTCTTAGAATTCTACAGACTTTAATATCATAAAAGAAGAATGACGGATTATTTTTACCCGTGAGCTAAATCACCACTGTTTTGCTAAGGTCGAGTGGCATTTAGTTGTCTTTATCCCATCTCATAGCCGAATGGATACAAGATTGAAGAGTCAGATGGTCTCTTGTATTAGCAATCTGCATAGCTATTTTAATAACGTAGAATAGAATAGAATAGAATAGAAATTTCTTTATTTTGAAAATTAATCATATAATTAATTTACAAAAAAGGCGAAGTTAGGGCCACATGGCCCTTTCTTACACTTAACCTTAAGTAAAACAATAATAAAGTATAATAACTAAATAAAGAAATGAAAATACCATATTAAATAGCTATAAGTCATTTAAAGAAAAAAAAGCTCACTACTTAACTTATTATGAACAGTTTTAAAAACATACATTCTACAATATTACACTTCACATGAACATACCGTACAACAATAATAATTTTAGTAAAACAGAGCATTGCAAAAATTTTTAAATATGTTTTTCCATTCATACATCCTCTCATTCATACCGCTTGCTACCAACTCCACTCCAGCAGAGCCCAAGCCCTAAGACGAACCGGCCGAAATCATCCGCTCCATGAAATGTTGTTTTAAAGACACCACAAACCGGGAATGGCCAGGAATTGAGGTAATATTTATAGGGAGGGAGTTCCATAAGCGACACGCCGTTATTGTGAAAGATTTGTCGTATGCAGATGTTCTATGATGGGGCATGCGCAAAAGTGAAGATCCCGATCTTGATCCACTTGAACTTCTTTCCGCCACGTACTCAAAATCTTTAGAAAAATATTTTGGTGATGAAAGAATGAGTAAAAGAGAGAATCTTGATAGACCTCTGATCAGATAGTTTCAAAATTTTAGACTGGATATAGTATGGAGTTATATGCTCATCTCTCCGTATGTTAAAAGCGAAACGGAGGCAGTAATTTTGAGTCCTTTGCAGTCTTTCACTAAGTGATACAGTCATGTCATTGAGTACTGAGTTACAGTAAGTAAAATAGGGAAATATGAGTGATTTGACTAGGATCAGTTTGATTTCTGCAGGTAGAAAGTGTTGAAGTCTTTTTAGCGAGTGCATTCCTGCAAATACTCTGTTGCATGTCTCGACAACGGCTTCGTTCCAAGTAAGAGTAGTGTTGATCGTTACCCCAAGACTCTTTACCTTGTTACAAAAAGGAACAGCTTGTCCATTTACACTTATCTCTTGTAGGGTATCATGGTTGATTGCATTTCTGAGCCGGGAATGACTTATGATAATTGGCTTCGTCTTGCTGCTATTCAGATTAAGACCATTCTTTTTCGCCCATTTAACTATATTGGATATATCAGTATTCATCATCTGAATAGAGTAGTTTACCATGTTAGGATAAAAATGCAGGTATATTTGGAGATCGTCGGCGTACATGTGATATTTACAATGAGTGATGCTTGAAGTTATGTCATTGACATAGAGGATAAACAACAAAGGGCCCAGTATAGAGCCTTGGGGCACACCACAAGTAACATGTTCCCAGTCAGATGTCTCGTCACCGATCTGTACACACTGCCGCCTGCCGGAAAGATATGACCTCAGCCAGGAAACTATTAAACGTAGGCATAGATATTAAGTGCACAGGTCAGGAAATATGTAATATCGTTAATAAATAACAATTTCCCCAAATTGTTCCCAAAATTTGTCCCCCCAAAAAAAAGATCCGAAATTATACCTTTGTTGTACTCCTGAACTAGCAACCAAGTTCGTGGAATACATACAATAAAAGCGTACTTTACATTTACTATACAAAATGTAAAAATGTATCCGCTGATTAAGATCCGCTGAGATTCCAAAGGAAGAGAATTTACTGAAAAAGTTGTTCTACATTAAAATAATATAATTTAACATAATCAAAAAACTATTTAAAAAACTAATTTGTAAATATTTCGAAAAAACCGTCATAAAAATTTTTAAAATTAATTATTTTTACTGTATGAAGTTTTTATTTGTTAAAGACAATATACACTACATGTTACTCTGTCCATAATAACTAAAATATTTGTAGGTATAATTCTGAATTCTAAATTATCGAAAAGTTGACATATTGGCCTTGCTATCAACGATTCAGCAAAACGAATCTCGTTTTCGAATTCAACGTGATATTCTACAAAATGATATGCGTTATAAGTCGATTTCAGAAAAAAATTGATTTGGTAAATTTTTGCATATACTTCCATACTACTATATTAACCCACCAGCCCACCCATATATGCACTGTGGTATTGATCCGCCCGCCCACCCATACACGCACTGTGGTATTGACCCGCCTCCTCACCCATACACGCACTGTGGTGTTGACCCACCCGCCCACGCATACACGCACTGTGGTACTGATCCGCCCGCCCACCCATACACGCACTGTGGTGTTAACACACCCGCCCACGCATACACGCACTGTGGTATTGACCCACCCATACATTCACTGTGGTGTTCAGCCGCCCGCCCACCCATACACGCACTGTGGTATTGAATGGGCGTATGTCATTTTGGTTTTATGATGTTTTTGACAATGTAGAATTTATTCAATAAAATACGTTGTTAATATAATTTCAGTTATCATTTTTAAAATTCTCGTAATATTGTATTACCACCTATTTTCCTCTGTATAAGACTATTGATAATGCAACTCTCAAATCACTTTGATGTCAGCCTCTTTGTTGACACAGATCGAAAAGTGCAATAAGAGATTAAGGAAGTTAGTGGATTACAACGATTCACCTCCAACAATGGTAATATGCATTTCAATACAAATTAAATTGTTATTGAGTTGAATGTGCTACAAATGTAATGATATGTAAATATTTGAAAAATTACGCAAAGGTTATGTAATTCAACTATAAAATTAATTCTTATAAACCATACGAGAACATGATCGGTTAGATAAAATTGTAATGATTTTATATTTTCATTAAGACGTAAATACGAGTGAATAGTTCAGGATCATAACAGGGTAACATTTTACTTAAAAGGTTACTTAATTAAATATTAAATATAAAAACTATAAATAAAAACTCTTAGTAAAATGTTACACTATTTACTAACGTATCCTACTAGCTTCGGTTTCATTCCTATTCACCAGATAAAAACCAATAATAGACGCCATTAGCATGCACCGAGAAGATTGATGTTCTGTGAATTAGAATTGTGGAGGGGGTAGTAGTTGTTCCCAATGAAATCACGTTATATTGTGTAAGTATTATGTATGGTAGCTAACTCGTAGTTTTAATGGAACTAATAAAATAAACAACTTTTTAAATTTGTAACTGATTCAGTAATCAATTTGGTGAAACAAAATTATCATATTAAATAAAAGATTAACAGTTGATAATACCGTTTAGGGACATGGTAATTCATTTTATTAAGCTGTAAATGTAAATAAGAAACAAATAACAATGTGTGATGCTGCTCAAGAACTATCATTAGATCAATTTGTATTTCATAAACAGTGCATAATAAATATTTATTAAAATAAATAATATGTATCATTCAATCACATAACATCTTTGTTTTTAAGTATATTAGTATAAAATAAGTGAATTAGTATATTTCAATTGGATAACGTGGGCAAATAAAGTTTTTAGTTGACTTTAATATGTTTATAAATTACCGTTGGTTTTACAGTAAAACGTTAGTGCATTGAAAGACAATTTCCTTAGACACTCCTGCTTTTAACACTAAAACAACATATTGTACATATCAGCATAAAGAAATTTCTTATAATAAAGAAAGGCTTAAATAGATTACTGTTTCCTTTTAACAAACAAACAGTTATTTGTATCATTCTTCAACCTCTTTCATTACTGAATTTATTATTTAATGTTATTTATTTATGTAAAACTGTCAACCAATTCAAATTTATTTAACCATCTTATTTATATTAAGTATGAAAATATGAGATTGCTCTAGTTTAAAAAAATAAAATCTTATGAGATTAGAAGGAAATTTATTTACTCCATGGTTGGTAAGAAGAATACATATTATTTACTTACACCAATGATATTTATATTTATAGACATATATGCCTAGTTTGATATACATTAAGTGTATGAAATACAAATGTATAGTAAAATCCTTTTTCAACCAAAATTTCTTAAGAAACATCAAACATTATTATTTATTAGTTCATCATATATTTTAAAATCTTTATAACATGAATTGGCATGACCTAGAACGTTATAAGCTCTGATGTTTTAATGATATTATATAACTACATGTTGAGTATGGAAAACAAATACTGATACAACAAATGGAGTTGTTAATTTGATTGGGTTATAAATAGATTTTCATGGATACTGGGCTATAATAAATAGTCCAATAATAAACGGTCTAAGGAACAGTTGACCTTGGTTAGTAACACTGTAACTACACTCACTCATATACAGTTATCACTCTGATTCGCCCCTCATATTCGCTCATATCACTAATGAACTTGACCTTGGTTAGTAACACTGTAACTACACTCACTCATATACAGTTATCACTCTGATTCGCCCCTCATATTCGCTCATATCACTAATGAACAGTTGACCTTGGTTAGTAACACTGTAACTACACTCACTCATATACAGTTATCACTCTGATTCGCCCCTCATATTCGCTCATATCACTAATGAACAGTTGACCTTGGTTAGTAACACTGTAACTACACTCACTCATATACAGTTATCACTCTGATTCGCCCCTCATATTCGCTTATATCACTAATGAACAGTTGACCTTGGTTAGTATTAATGTAACTACACTCACTCATATACAGTTATCACTCTGATTCGCCCCTCATATTCGCTCATATCACTACGATTGGCGTCTTGATGATGAATAAAGTAAGTGTGAATTAAAATTACTCGTCACCTATCATACAGTTTACTGCCACAATATAAATTGATGGGAACTTCTATTACTCGTTCTACGAGTCTGATTTGCATGCCATCAATATTTTCGGTGCACGCTACAGGCGTCAATTATTAGTGTTAAATTGAAAAAGTCGAAAGCGGCAATATTGTAATGTTTCACTAAGAGTTATTATTTATTTGTATTTGATATATTTATTAATGAAATAATTACGTTTACAGTACAACTTTTGCTTACTATGATTAAATTATCTTAAGTTATTCACTGATGAACTGAATCAGTTTATGTACTGATGAAGAGTTTTAACTTTCATAATTTTCTCCAACATCCGCTTATGATTTGTAATATTAAATTTTGCCCTTGAATAAAAAATGTAAAACTAATTTTATATATATATAATTATAAATATATACACATATAATTAAATTTGTAGCACGTCCAACTCAATATCAATTAACTCTATATAGTAAATTATGTTATCGTGATTGGTGGTGTGGTGTTATAATCCACTCCCTTAGTAATGTCATTTTGCATTTGTTGAGCTGTGTCCATCAAGACGCTGCCATTAAAATGATTTGAGTGATATGTTTCCAATTGATGGTTCAAGATGATAAAATTTAAGTAATATAAATTAAATTATCCAAGTTACTCTAAAGCCCCAATAGTTATTAATGTGCTGTCACAAAAGGGCAAGAGAAAACGTTAACTCCCATTACCTTCTCATCCATTCACTTTGATCGCAGGTCTCTGAGGAAGTGAATCTCTTTTACCAATTATATTGGAATGCAGAATGAAAAATGACCCAAAAAACTTATTTTTCTACACTTATTTGTTCGGTATTTTAGATTAAAACATCTAATTAATTTATTATAAACATAATATAAAATGGTAAAGTCAAATTATAAATTAAAACAATGTATCGCAAGTTGCATGGATCTAGAAAGGATTTGCTAGTATTGTAAATAATATATATATATATATATATATATATATATATATATATATATATATATTATTTTATAAATAATATATATATATTATATAAAATTTACCACATTTTACCATATACATACCATATACCACATACATATAAATAAAAAATAAATATACATATAAGTAAAAATAAATAAAAAATTGTTCTCAATCGTGAAAAAAATTTTAATTATTATTTTACCATATATAAGAAATATTTTTAACTTTATTATAACGTTCTTTGCTATGTCCAGTATTTTAATTTTGAAAAAATTTAATTTGTAGTATTTATCTTATGCTATAATTCTTCATTTTGATGAGTTTATAGTAGCTTGATTGTGTAAAAAACGTATTTAATTTCAATTTAAACATATGGGATAAAAGTAATTGACAGTCAGTGAAAGGTCCAAAACAGTAACTTATTGTGAAAATGTAAAATGACTGTTACTCACACAAAGTATGCATATTATGATTATTAATAATTTCAGAATTTAACGAATCAAATGATGTGAAGGAACATGTAACTTTTGATCTGAATAAATAAATATTCGTTCTTTTCTAAAAGGCAAATATGAAATTAAACGTACATAATTCTATTATTTTTCAAAACTGACAGTTAGTGACTTTTTTATTGCTTTGAGGTTATGATAGATTTTATTCAATAAAATAGCAGTTACTTCAGTTTAATAGCATCAATGAACATGACCTTTTCAAAACAAATTTTAAACCCACTAGGGAACATTGTTTGTAGTAATACTTTGGATGGAAATAATACACAAAATAATATGGCTATATTTATTTAAATTTATACTATATATAATAATAGAAAATACTTTTCCAAGGTTACGTTGAGCTTTCAAATATTCTTCTGAAAATACATCCTCGTAGGATCAGTTTAGTGGTTTATTGTGGAAAATATTCCTTAACTTGTTCTCATACGTTGTCACTTTCCCAACACCAATTTTACCACGTTCTTTTAATTCATTTATTCAAAAGTATCTGCATTTTTCTGGTACTTTAGGCTTTTTATCATATATATGTAGATAGTATGAATTATACATTGTGTTTACGTACGTGTATAACCATGTATTTAATTATCAAGTAGATGTGTCTAATACATATTTTAGACCCATCCATAGTGTAAACCACTCCAAATTAATCTGATGATACCTGTTTCATGAGAAGTCCCCTCCTCACTACTCACCCAGCAAAGTTGTCAGATATATATACTGATTGAAAATTATTAGTGATAGGTGTAAATATCGGTTGTAGTAAACAAACAAAATAGCATTTGTTATTTTTAACAAATGTACGTATTCTGTGTTTTTGTTATGTAAAGTTAGTGGAACAGTTATGTTTATGTTAGTTATTGTTGTTAAATGTTTACTTTATATTTGTTTTTGGTTATGTTTTATAGTTATTGAATTATAACTATTTATTTGTTTATTTTTCCGAATACTATTAACATTGGATTAACAAAACCTGATAAACGATCGCCAGAAATGCCAACAGCCTCTACTCAGTGTACGTTATCAGTGCACATTACTGAACAACGTACACTTGTCATGGATGAAACATGTAGCTGGGTCGTTGTCAGTAACGATATGGAACACCGCCTAAAATGATAAATGACTATTTTGATGCGTTTTACACTAAATGACATGTTTTGTAACCTTTTAGTATATTGTCGGACTGTAGCTACATTTATAACATGTAGTACATAAACTTATAAAACTTTATACTACCATTTTACAATACTTAATTTTTGTTTGATGTTTTTTTATACAAAAATAGTGACTTTTGTTGTATTCCTGTACTACAACACCTTAATTAGCAATATGCTGTTTAAGAGTATCACTAAGAATGAATTAATCAATGTTTTATTTAAATTATGTTATGAAAAGATTAACAGTGGAGAGAAAATAATAATCGTATGATTTTTTTCAAAGACGTACATAAAGCAATCTAATTATTACCTGAATTAGAATGGAATTTAAAAATGATAAGGTTTTCCCTGTATCAAATATTTATGGTCTAATTCACTTAGCTATTGATTTACCAGCTATTTATAGTATATTGACCCAACGTGATGGTACTATCATAACATTATCGAGCCATTAAAGTGGGGTAAAAAGCAGTTCATAAGATACAATATCAGTAATTCTTACATTGTATTGTATCTTATGGTACTATTTGGTAAAATTCATAAGATACTATATTCTTTTTAGGCCCTATGTTGGCCTGGTAACACATAGAAATTATTATTTGGTAATACGAAATACAAAGCTTAAAGTAAATAAACTATAAAACATGTAAATATTTTATACTTAGTAATTAGTTAGGAGTACATGTAGGGCCTACATATGAAATTTGATATACTGAAAATACCTTAAGCTGTGATAATGTTATTAAAACCTGAAAGTACATAAGTTATTCATTACGGTGTGTCATTCTTCGTGATGGTGATAATTACAAGCATTAACATTAAGCTAGTTCTCATCTCTAAATAATACAACTTTTTTGGGATGTATTTCGATTTAATTTCTAAAATCATTTTCAATTCCTTCTTCAAAAATCAACCATGGCCAAAACCAAGTATACTTTTTAAAGAAAGTAATTGGAAAAGAAGAAATTTCAAAAAAGCTGCTTGTATGCTAATAGACAAAAATAGTATTTCACGACCAGGCGCAAAACAAAATTCTTTGTACATACCTATAATAAAGAACGAAATTAAAAATAGTATTAACGCATCAAAAACAATGTTCAATGACAACTAAATTATACGCATTTTATTTATGTACTATATTTTTTGCCAAATACCTATTTAAAAACATATGTTTACTATTTATAATTTTTCTAAATATTGACTATCTGTATCTATTTACATAATAATTTTATGTTTGTTGATTTTTGAAGAAATGATTGAACATGATTTTAGAAATTAAATCGAAATATATTCCAATTAGTGATGAGAGCTAGCTTAATGTTAATGCTTACATTAAGTTATGTTTCAAGATAAATAAATTATGACAATTGACACATTGAAAATTGAGACGCCGTACTTAAACCATTGAATAAATCACTTTCTGTGTCTTAATGTATAATAGTTGTGTTATAGAGATTACAATTAATTGATATGAAGACATTAACCTTAATTGCATAAAATAAACACCCTGTTAGGTGTACATTTCAACTAGCTTTATTAATAAATAAATTTGATCAATGAAAGTTTTTAAATTAAAATGTCTCAATAAAATCTCATGAATGTCATAAATTCAAAATACAATAAACCATCACTCAAATACCACAAGTTGTTGGGAATGTTGAACCAAATTGAAACTGAGTGTCAATATAACAGTGTCTATTTATTGTTCAGCTGTTTAATCAGTCGTTATCGCATTATCTCTGTTTAAAACAGCTGATATAAACCTTTATTGAATGGTGAACGCGTGTTACTAATGTGAACTATATTGCTGCCATAGTGATTGGGTTACATGCAGATTTGGTACACATGGAGTTTCCTTTATATATATTTAATTGGTGTTGGATTTAATTAAATTAACACTATCAAACAATCTACATGGATGATTAATGAAAACAGACAATTTATTGGTTATAAAGCTTATGAAAATCTGTTAAAATTTGATAACATAACTAACATTATTGTTATTTATTAATTTACTTTTGTTTTTAGGCTATCAAGTGTAGAAATCATTTTGTCTGGAGATTACGTACATTGGTTCAGTCCCTAGTATATCGTGGAGAATCTCTTAGACAAACATTTTAAATAATTAACCAAACTTTAGTTAAATTACTCTTAATCTGATTATATATCATAATTATTGTATAATACACGAAACACTACAAGATTTTGCTCGTTGTTTATTAAAGCTCGCCATAGAGTGTTTGATCGCTAGACAATTTTGGTCTACCAAATCCTAAAACTCTTTTTCCAGGTTCAGCCTGAAAACATTTTTTAGAATGAAATGTAAAATACTAATTATTCTGAAAGTAATAATGCATATATTTCGAACAGAAATAGGTTTAAATGATATATTAGGGTAAGTATTTAAAATTTAACATTAAAATAAAATATATTACCATTAAATATAAGATAATGAATTACAACCGATTTGTTATTAATGATGTTTTTATATTGCAGCATGTAAATAATGAGTGGTTAGCTATTTACACTCGCAACTCATTATTTCTATAACAGCTCTTTTTGTAATAAAGTTTATCCGTTCATTTGGAAAATCAGCATTGATGGAGCTTTAAGTTTCTCTCTATCTAGAGTATAATTGACCTAATCATACATTAGTAGGTAGTATGGCCACCCCTTCCAACCACACACATACTGTGGTAGTGACTCTCCTACCCACCTATACACGTACAGTGGTATTAGCCCTTTTTCCACCCACCCGCACGTGCAATGGAGTGACCCTTCTACCCACCCATACACATAATTGATAGTGACCCTCCTACCCACCCATATACGTACAGTGATAGTGACCCACATATCTAATTTTTGCTTTTAATAAATTTACAGGACTCGTATATACTTAAGTTTGAACAGAACTCAAAATGCCGCTCTAATATCCATAAATATACGAAACTCAAAACTAAAGTTTCCAAACACCTAACTCGTTTGCGTTCACCATTTCCCCATTACGCTGATTACTAGTGTCGAAACAACGACCTTGGATCAGTGTGGACAAATACGCCCAGAGATCACAATTGCACTTTAATCCCTCAGGCTTTAATGTGGCTGATAACTTTTATTTAATAATGTACAGAGCAGAACAGTCCATCTCAGTGATATATAACTGGTTATCGTGTCAGATAAAACAATTTTATTTCACCAATGTTAACTTCTTAATATAAACAACATCAAATTACTGCAGTGCATAAAAATAATCTACTGATTGTAGATTTAGGTAAGTAAAAGTAGAACTCCTGCAGAATTTCGTTTAGTAGTAAGTTCTTTATAAAATGTTTTATTCTCAAGAATCTATAAAACTATCACTCTACTCAAAAACCTATTGCTAAGTAAATACTTTTAAATTTCGTACATTTGTCCAAACTGTAAAAGATTTATTAACTATCGTCAATCTATAAACACACATCTAAAACAGTATATTAAAGTTATCCATCTGTTTTTTTTTCTATCTTTTTTTAATATAATACAATCAATATGATTAAATTTTATAATTTTTTGGTTATGTCTAATACATAAAAAAATAGGTAATTAATAAATGATAGCCTTAGATAATACAATTGGCTTTAATTAACTAGATCGAAGAGTAATAACAGCTTTAAAAGGAAAGCATTTTGCCTAATTGACTCGGAAGATTTATTTTATTTTGATAAATTATCTTCTGATCACTCAATCTTATATTTTAGTGGAGTAATACCAACGTTACTAAATCTTTCTTTTAAATAACGTGTTTTAATAAGAAATTATAAAATAAAACTATACTAATATAGGTGTATCGTAACAAACTATAACAATGAATTTTTGAACTAGTAGCAATTAAACTCATATACACAAATGTTTTGAGATTATTTCCAGACTTTATAGTGTTTTACAATCTATAAATTGGAGACTATTACTGACAAGTTGTCAGTATTCATTTGTTCGTTTTGTTAGATGGGCTGAATATTCAACTGTTTATTGAATATCCATTTGGTTACTAGTATAAATAACAATTAATTTAGTTATTCAATTTGATTTATTCATTTAATGATAATGAATAATAAAGATAAAATGTATTCTAAACAAATTATTTTAAACTGTTTAAAGCTATTCAAAATGGTTTAAAGCTAAATAAAAACACACAGTTCCTTAAACAGAATTACACTAAAAGCTTTTCTCGGCTTCAAATGGCACTTGGTGTGTAACTTGAAAAGTGCTTGCAGCACATTTGTCGTCATGTTTAGTTAAACATCCGTATTCATGAAGATGCAATGTTAAATTCCACTTTGCCAGGTGTTTCAAGATTTCACCAGTTTAAACAGTGATAAATTTCAAGTAGCTTACAACAAATAATTCAACCTTACATTTAAAAAAATAATTATAATAATACTTAAGCGAACATAAAATCAAGTTTATAAATGATTTTTCATAAACTAAAATCACGTAAATGCACATTTCCAAAACAGAAAATTAAATATATTTTTTAAATAAATACAAATTTTTTAACTAAATCAGAAAAAACTTTTCACAACTCACTCCTTAACATTACAAAATATGTATTAACATTGACATGTTTATAAATCTACAGTCAAAAACGTTATTGTGACTATAAAAACACAATTATAATAATAAAACAAGTCATTCAGTAAATAATAGGCCCTTGAAACAATGATTGTTCAAGGAATGCCTGTCACGTTAAGTTTCATCAGTTTAATTTGCACTAGAGTAAGAAGAATATTGGGTTGCTTTTAGTAAATTAATAGCAGCTGTTTTGTAAATAAATAAACGTGGTTATATTGTATATTTGACATTACCCCATCATGCAGTAAGAGTTTAATCTTCACCTGTTAAAAAAAACACAAATGAAATAAACACGTTTGAAATAGGCTAAGTAATACCCTATACTAATAAATAGGTAGCAAGGCAAGTAGGGTGAGTGAATTACTGTAAATAATTAATTATTGTAATTTTACGTTATACAGATAATCTACTATTATATGGAATATTCAGTCGCATGCCGAGACCGAAGGCCAAGGCGTGCAGAGGTGTCCCTTAGAATAATTTATAAAAATATGTAATTGTTGACGAACTTTTGAAGCTGAATATTAAACAGTAGACTTTGTTATAACACAAAATTAAACTCAACACAAAATTCAGTAAAAAAAAATTTTCTACGCACAAAAACAAACTGCAATAACGATGCAATAACATGCAATAATGATTATAACGTTCATAATGTTCATTCAAATCTCCCTTCAAAAAAAAAAAAAAAAAAGAAAAAAAAAAAGAGAGAGAACAAAAAAATACTA
Source organism: Stictocephala bisonia (assembly GCA_035578905.1). Classification (NCBI taxonomy): domain Eukaryota; kingdom Metazoa; phylum Arthropoda; class Insecta; order Hemiptera; family Membracidae; genus Stictocephala; species Stictocephala bisonia. The sequence continues at coordinate 1,241,139 of JAQJVL010000214.1, read as the reverse complement.
GCCAAAAAATTTGACAAGCTAAATTTGAGTCAAAGTGGCAATGAACTGTCATTAAGCTCAGCTGTATACGTTTAGAAGGTTAGATCCATACTACACAACCTTCTTGACCCACCTACCCACCCATACACGTACAGTGGTATTGACCCACCCACCCACCCATACACGTACGGTGGTATTGACCCACCCATACACGTACAGTGGTATTGAACCACCCACCCACCCATACATGTACAGTGGTATTGACCCATCCGCCCACCCATACACGTATAGTGGTGTATTGACCCACCCATTCACCCATACACGTACAGTGGTATTGACCCACCTACCCACCCATACACGTACAGTAGTATTGACCCACACACCCACCCATACACGTACAGTGGTATTGACCCACCCATAAACGTACAGTGGTATTGACCCAACCATACACGTACAGTGCTATTGACCCACCCACCCACCCATACACGTACAGTGGAATTTTTTTATACTACTGTACGTATTAAAAAATTACGTACAGTAGAGAAGTTTTTTTTTTTATAGAAGGTCATAAATAGCAAATGAATAGGGAAATTGTAAATGTATGTTTTTAATCAGCAGTACCTAATTAAAACTCCAATGATTACCTCCAATGAATTTAAAATGAAGTGATATCAAACTTCGCTCTTAATCATCAAACCGTAATTAGTATTGTTTTTACAAATAGTAAGATGTAATAAGTTTAGTGTGACATTTTATTACTACTAATAATTTTATTTTATTATATGTTTCTTTATTGCCATTGTAATCTTAAAAGGTTTATATTCTGTGCAAAGATGGCTAATATATATAAACAAATATTTTTGTGGTGTGTGAATGAATATTTCTTTCATCAATTATCAAGGAAGATCTCATACAAAAATAGATTAAATGCCCATATAATGAATATATCATATTTTCATGAACAACTAATTAAAATGGCAACTATATTTGTAGGATAAGTTAATTTATCTAATCAATTTTATTGATGGATATCTCATTTCCTTCACTTGATCCAAGTTTACCAAGCACTGTTTATCAACTTCCATCATTTAACTTACCTGGTAGTTAGTCCAATATATCTGTATTATTAAAAATAAACTAATCGAATTTATAACTATTGATATTAAATAATTATCTTTGAGTCATACTTAGGTTAAATAGTTATTGCTAAAGTCACTGGAACCTTGGAGGTTCTTAAAAAAAGTGTTCATATTATAATTACGATAAAAATATAAATAAAATTATTTCAGGTTTATGAAAACGATTAGCCCTGTCATCAGACTCATTTTTAAATATACCTTAGGGTCCTTTGTAGAATAATATACAATGAGTAAGAAGTGTCATTTTAATTACAGGTGAAGGAATAAATTTCTCAATTCTTTGTTTGTAATTTTTGTATTCCTACAAATAATTTATGTTTACGATAGCCAATTTCAATAAAGTAGAATTTTTATACTAAATTAAAATGATTATATCTAATAATATTGATATCAAAATAATGAACATAAAAATATAATAACTCCATTGTATTATATTAAAAATCATAACACAAACTATTTTAACTATTAAAATTACTTTGATAGTTATAAAGGAACGTAGAGAATTAAATATTTTTTTATTTTATCTCATTACTCAATAGCCTTATTTTGTATTCAGAATCATAAAATGAATTCATTAGTCATTATTAAAACGCTGATATTATAGATATGAGTGAGTATGAGGGGTAAATAAGTCTGATGATTGTAGATGAGCGAGTGTAGTCATTATTACTAACTAAAGCCAACTGTTACAACAGAGAGCCATTTATTATTAACGACTAGCCAGGGCAACTGAGGGACTTTCAGCTTTGTGAGGAATCAGAACCACGTATTATATGTGTCATTTTCAGCTAACTGACAAGGCTGATGCTCAGTTCTCCCACACACAATCACACAAAGAACAAATCACCTATAATCTCAACAAAAATGAGTCCCCAATTGAGGTAAAAACTCCAACCGAATTTGAAATATCGCTTTTATAGAAGTCTAAGAATTACATTGACTAAAGAGTACAAATATCAGTAAATATGACAATAAATACTTCATTAAAATCAAGAATGTTGAAATGATCAATTCTCAATACTGCACAGTGCTAACTAAAATTTAATTTAACTAAACGTCAAATATCGTTTTATGTTTTAATTAAAAAATGAATTAAATCATGATTAATTATGATTTATTAATATAAAGATTTCAGACACATTATTTTAAAATTATAACGTGTGAAAACTTATAAGTAGTTACATCTGTACTTTAATTTTCTAGACTAATCCATCGTTCTAACGAATTTATTATTTTAATTTTAAAGAAAAATAAATTTGAATTTGATGTAGAGTAATTCAACTCTCCTGTATAATTTACAAAACTGTTAAAATTACAGTTATTTATATATAATAACAATATTTGCACAAATTAAATGTGTAAAATGAACTTAAGCTAAATATATAATTTTGTAGTAAATTAAGAAATGAACCCTCTTCGGTTGAGACATCACGTACGTTGGCTCAATAGCTTTGATATGACTAGTAATGTACAATACACGAACAACCTATAAAAATAAAATAAATTAACGTAAACTAATGCATACTAAACTGATGCATTCCAAAAATGATCTGTTGCACTACTAATAGAGCAATATAGTGGTATATATAAATTCATATTATAGTATTACAACATTTAGTAAAGAGCTGAAAAGAAAAGATACAAATAAATAATATATGCTAATAAAAATATAACATTACAATATGTAAATGTTTATTGACGATGCCAAAGGAGCCTGGAGAAGGGGCAGGGAGTTTACTTTAGTTTGCCAGTATCTGTTCTCGATGGAAATTAATTATTGTTCTGGCCTCACATTCAATCTCTTCACAAGTATAGACATGCATTGAGCATTGAACAGTGAATCATTGTAGTATTAGTTACACAGATACAGATACAAAACTATAAAACCTTCTAAAATATATTAAATGTCAGCACTCAAAACAATCTTTAAAAAAGATTAATATATATATTTCGCAATAATCAGATTTTAGGAATGAGAAAATTATGTCCTCATCGAAAGACAGTGAACAGTTTCTTTACCTTTAAGGGAAAGGTTTTTAAAAAATGTTCTTACTTAAACTGGTTTGCAAATATGTTTGGTTTTAATTATTTAAGATAAATTGTAAACCTAAATTAACGAAACATTACATTTTAGAGGATAATTGTTTGGACTACACACAGAATATGTCTTGAATTAACTTTTTAATAAAGCGTATTAAATGGATGCATTTTGAAATCATCTGCTGGATTACTAAGAGAAGAATATGGTTCTATGTGGAATAAAATCATTTAATTAAAAGCTGAAAACAGAGAAAAATCAACATGAAATCAGAAATACACAAACCATTAGTAAAATGCGTTAGAACTTTCGATATTCAGCGAACTATTACATTTTGAATGGAATTATAATGCAGAATAAAGTTAACTTATTTCCCCAACGTTCATTTGAAATGCAGTTTAGGAAGGTAACAAGAGCGGTTTTCCATTTGACAGTATATGACTTGCTCTGGGGATGGACTTATTGTAAAATTTATTCCACGAAAATAATTTGTAAATGAAAATAGGTTTTCACTGTGGTAAACTATGGGGGTTTTCATGAAATGTATGAATGGAAAAATAAATGCTATACAATTATTTATTAATAATTATTTACCATTTCATTTATGATGACTATTTACTTTAATTAATTATTTTAATAACTATAACTTAAACTTTCACTTCTTTATTGTAATTCTTTACGCAATATCGTTAAAGGAATGTATTGCAACAAAATCATAGCTTTATGTCAGTCATATTATTATGGTACATACACATTTAGTTTTTCCAACTTTAAAAACGTAAATGCTCTCTTTATCTATCCCTATTTTTTAGTCTCAGGTTAAATGTACAATTGGGCCAATTTTCTTATATAAAATAAGTATTGTTATTTATGCATTCATCAGTTTATACTATAAAAGAATTGTATGCCGTATTGCATTAAACTAATACTAACAAAATGTTAAGATATGTGCTTCTTTACATGTCACTTTACAAATAAAAGACTTTTATTAGGGAAGGAAAATTGGATTTCATTCAAATATTACACTATATATATATATATATTCATTAACATTGGTTATTAACACTAGTATTCTGTTTGAATCCCTTAGATACCTGAATTGAAATAATTCCATATATTTTACTCCTTTTTAAAACTTATTGAGAGGAAGTATCAAAAACATTGTTTTTGTTCAGTGCATGAGTGGTTCCTTCAACATTAGTCTCATACTCAAGAATAATATGGGGAAATTTTCCGTTAATTCACTACCACTACTTTTTCTATTACCTTTACTACCACCATTATGACAATTACATCAAGGTCAGGTTAGATGGTTATTAAAGTTAATCTTATACTGGTAAATTCAATGATTGACTTACCGCCGAATGTGCTCTCAGTGTGCAGCGATAAGATAAGGCCAGTGATATAGAATTCCTAGCAGATAAGTAATACCACAGTGAACGTAAAAATGATAGAGGTACAGTGTTTAGAGCAATAGAATATTTATCAAGTGGTACTGAATTAACGAAAAAAGTAGTGGTAGTGAACTAACGGAAAAGAAGCTAATACCACTGCTTCCAGCATCCTAAGACACCTGTCATAATCATTATTGAAAAATATCTAGGTTCTTAAGGTTATCTGCTTTTGAGAGAAAATATCATCCATCACTGACAAAACCACAAAGAGCCCATACTGGACAGGATTATGGGAAATGTCGAAGGGCCAAAATAAAGTAGGTTGCCACTCGCTGATGTCCGACCGCGGTCTAGTACGTGCTTCTGAACAGATATACATCTTGCCTTACACTTTGCAGATGAGTGTTTCCGGCAACAGAAGAACGATTCAGATTTGCAGATTCAGATTGTATTCACCAAAAAAACTAACATCGTCACAGGTATTCAACACAATATAGTTTATACAACAAGTCTTAGTCTAAGTAATCAATGCATACATTGATCAAGTTATTTACATAAAAATTTTCACATGCAAGAGTATTCACCCTGTATCAAGAATGATTTTTAACTGGTTTAAATTCGCAACTGATTTTAAATATGGAGGCAGACCATTGTACAGTTTAATGCAATTATACTGGACTTGTTTCTGAAAAAAAGTGAGTATAATATCCAAGTGAGTAAGAGTGTATTTTATATGAGTCAGAGTTAGTGAACAGTTAAACATTTATTTTTTAAAAGGTGACTGATTCCAAAATATAGATTGGAGGGAATTTGAACAGCTTGCTCATGCAGACGATTTTTCCACGGGATTCCCTGACAGAAAGGCTTTCTTTCTTATGTCGTAAGGCTTTCTTATGTAATCTAAAAGTATGTAGATTACATAGACTTTGAGCTCCACAGATTGCAACCATATTAGACAAGTGGAGGAACACACACCCATATCACGTTGTGAGTAGGACCTGCCTATCTATAAAGCAAGCTAGTCTCCGTAGAATGGAAAGCCCATTACTAATTAAGTTGGACACAAGGCAATTTGGCTTGAGTAAACAAGCTTGCTGACAATTACTAATCCTAGGAAACTAACTTCTGAACTCGGAGTTATTTCTGAATCACATATGATGAAGTTGTAATCGAAGTTGGAGTCAAAATAACGGATGTGGAATCTAACTACTTTAGTCTTTTGTGCATTGGCAGTCAGTTTATTACTTTTAAACCACTTAGTCAAAGAGCAACCATTTAAAAATATATATATTTCTGCTACTGAACGATCTAGATCAGATACTAGTAATGAGTTTTCATCCACACACATATATATATATATATATAAGTTGGCATAGTTCACATAGCTGGGGATATCATTAATACAAAACAGAAATAGAAGCTAAAAGATACAGAAATAATAAAGAGTGCGTATACTTTTATGTATTTGGATATGCATGTACTTAATCTAACTAAATATTATTATTAATTTAATATGTCAAAATGATTTTAAGTAATTAGGTTCACCCCTGTATTAAATGAAGCAAATAAATAAATGATCAGGCGTTCGGGAATAAGTGGAGCACACTTTGTATGTTGAGATCGTTGAGACTGCACTCTGACAGAAAAGGTCCATAATTCCGAACCGGAAAATGTTTAAGGTCGCATGCTTCAAGAGGAAAATTAGCCTGAAAGCAAGTAGTTCGGTACGTTAAGGGCATAGACCTGCTTTGAGGGAAATTAGCCTGAAAGCGTGTAGCCCGGTAAGTTAAGGTCATAGACCTGCTTTGAGGGAAATTAGCCTGAAAGCATGTAGCCCAGTACGTTAAGGGCATATACCTGCTTTGAGGGAAATCAGCCTGAAAGCGTGTAGCCCAGTACGTTAAGGGCATAAAAATGCTTTGAGGGAAATTTTGATAGACCACTAATTTCAAGGTTTCTACTGAAATTCCTTAAAAACTTAAAAATAATATGCATTATGCAATAAGGTGTTCCTATCAATGCTTCAAGATAGGTGTCACGGGTCGCAAGATAAACTGAGGAGGAACATTTTTTCAATAAAACTATAAATTGTTCCCGTCAAATAAACGTATTCACACTTATACACTTTTGAGCATTCTTTCCAGATAGAATTGAAAATGTCTTTATTTTGTAAAAATATTAGTTATAAAAAATACGAAATTAGGGCGTCATGGGCCTTGTTTACTCTTAACCTCACTAGATCAGGTATCAAAAATAATAAAAATATTCATTAATGGTAAGATTCAATCGATTGGTGCAATAAGGGGAGTGGCTGCTAAAAGTGTTATAATTAGGATAGATAAATTTGTTGTAAGCTACGTCTGTCACTGTGTATACATTTTCAGACAATAAGCCATTTATTTTAATGAAAAGATGTAAGTCAAACAATTATATTCCCATTTTTATCTTCCTATCCTATCTTTATGATTGAAGTAACTCTCAGAACAGATGTCCTGATTTTTGGCTTGTGAGGATTACAGTATATGGTTTTAGATAGGGTAAACGAGTCACTGTCATACAATTTCTCTAACAGCCATTAGATTCTTCACTTTGTGGTATTTAATTATTTTCATAAATATATTTTTTTAACTATGGTAGGCATAAACATATAGTACTGCAGGTTTTACAAGTATCAGTGTGACTAATAGATGTTAGTAAGGAGGGTGGATGACTCACAAGAATCAGTGTGACTAATTATTGTTATTAAGGAGGGTGGATGACTCACAAGAATCAGTATGACTAATAGTTGTTAGTAAGGAGGGTGGATAACTCACAAGAATCAGTGTGACTAATATCTGTTAGTAAGGAGGCTGGATAACTCACAAGAATCAGTGTGACTAATAGTTGTTAGTAAGGAGGGTGGATGACTCACAAGAATCAGTGTGACTAATAGTTGTTAGTAAGGAGGGTGGATAACTCACAAGAATCAGTGTGACTAATAGTTGTTAGTAAGGATGGTGGATGACTCACAAGAATCAGTGTGACTAATAGTTGTTAGTAAGGAGGGTGGATAACTAACAAGAATCAGTGTGACTAATAGTTGTTAGTAAGGAGTGTGGATAACTCTCAAGAATCAGTGTGACTAATAGCTGTTAGTAAGGAGGGTGGATGACTCACAAGAATCAGTGTAACTAATAGTTGTTAGTAAGGAGGGTGGATGACTCACAAGAATCAGTGTGACTAATAGTTGTTAGT
>JAQJVL010000214.1:993355-1228355 GCA_035578905.1 Stictocephala bisonia | reverse complement strand
GAGTACAAGGCTGGGGAAATGATATGCAAACACTTCAGCAATGTATCTGAGAAGCTACACTGGGCGTATTTACCAGGCTTTATGTAAATGAAACTGTTTTATTAAAAGTTTGTATCCGCCTTGGTCTAAGGATTTTACATTTTCTGCCTCAATACTAAATATATTTTAAAAACTGGACTAAGAAACGATTCTTGAATCAATTTGATGATCAAGTTTTATTATGAGTGAATCGATAAAATATGATAATTTCACAATGCCTAAACCTGTAAATTGTATTTCTTTATTGCTTTCAACTTAATTTGATAGTAGTTTATTTTACAGTACTTTACAAATATTTAGACTATGAAAATTTAAACATAGGAAAAACTTTAGCTGCCAGTGAATTATGTAACGTTCAAAATATTATTCATATTGTTCTTAATATTGCTAAATATTGTTAACTACTTCTGGGGGAGGGGGGTTGAAGATGAGGAATCTTACTTACCGTTAGTAACGTTTAATTATTAGTTACATTTATATAACTGTATTTTATTAAAAGGAGAGTTCATCAAAAGATAATTAAAAGAATTAAAAATAAAGAAAGTTATTAAAAATACATATTATTATAACGAAACTGGAAAACATTGAAATATAATCTTATTATATCGACTTACTATATTTTTCTTATTTTCAGGAAGAAATATAATTGGTGCCTTAGGCAGTTGATGTTATTTTAACAGATAATTTCCTTAGGTATGCCATTTAAATTTATAGCAAAAAACTTTCTTTCATTCTCAATTATTACCATTATTGTCAACGTTTAGATAAAACGTCTCCAATATCTCATAAATAATTATTTTACAACTATGGGATTAAAATAATTTGACTCTGGTTTAACTTTTTTGTAACCAAATATTATAATATTCATGAGCAAAATTGACTTATATCAAGCTTTAATGATATAAATATACAGGGTGTTTCTTTTAAAACGCAAATCATGATTTGAAATAAAATGATAAACAAAACCTATATCTGTAACACCTTTTATTATTATTAACAGTTATCACTAATATTTACGTGATTTTAATGACATTTCTGTTTTATCCGCTTTTCTATTACATATTATCTTCAAACCATTAACGTAAATAGGTATTGAAAGGTCTCGCAGACGACTAAACAAGTATGGTGTAAGGCGTATCTTTAGGCCCATCAATAGGTGTATTGTGTTTGGTCTAAGTATAAACAAGTAATATATAGGTACTAAAGTAAACATAGTAAAGTAAAGGATGTTTATTTCTTAGTCAAACTTTAAAGTGGCATCTCTTCATTAAAAGCAAGTTAACTTGCATGTCTTTTTAATACACAACATGTTAGTATAAAAAAAGAGAAACCAGGCTGTCATGTAGTATTTATCATAATTCAACAATTCTTTTTCTTTTTTTTTTTTTTTTTTTTTTTATTAGCAGGTCTAACAGTTTAAAAGATTGCTGTATTTCTTTATTTTGTCTCAAAATAAGTTTATAAGTAAATGGTAAAAATCAATCACGTTGGTGCCATTATTATTAATAAATAATTTTATTTATGATAATTGATGTTGGATAAAATTATAGGATGTAATTAGTGTAGTATTTAGTACTTACTAATGAGGTATAAATAACATTCTGTGAAGTAAATGTGTGATATCATCCCAGCTGTGGACTAATTTACACTATACTGTAATTCATTAAAAATAATCGTCCTTCTTTTTATATTACACAACCACGTATGAATAATTAAACCAACTCATTACGGAAGTAAAGCTGTAGTTAACGTTCAAAAAGTCAGAAATGTTAGGTTCTTGCTCCCAGAAGACTAATGAATGTTTTATTCATTAGCTTGAATATACGTTCAACTGATCGTAACTTTCTGCCCTACATTTGGGTGTTTTGTTGGTAGAGGAGAACATAACCTCACTATAGCTAACCATAAGAATATTAAAAAAAACATTAAATTGTATGTGATGGATAGAAGAAGATTAATACAAAAATCAAATTTTCTTTTTTTAAGAAGCGATGGCACTTTTCACGAATTCAAATATTTAAATAAAACATCATAAATATGGTGATTACTTATTAACTCCTTTCCAGCTATTACTTACGTCAGATCCCTGGGAGATCACTTTACACCGACACAATACATGGCGATCAGTTGCTTTGACATCCTCCTAAATTATATGACCCTCCCGATCTGTGTAAGCAGTGATGATATCTTTACTCCCGCCAAACTCAGATTCAACAAACAACCAGAAAAAAATACTACCAAACCTGGTAGCTTAACCATCAACCATCCTCTGCTGTAGTATTTTTAGATAGTGAAACTGTGAAGATTCTTGCCTTTACTTATTGTCTTCAGTCTGTTTCTGCCACTTTGGCAGACGTTCGTGAGCTTGGTCTCAGCACTATATACTTGGTAGTCAAGTTTTTAATATAGTTTATGTATAATGATCTTTTAATTACTTAATAATACAGTCTGTGTGATTCGTGTATTCAATTTCATGTTAATAATATAAATTATAAAATAAACGGTAAATATTACTAAATTACAGTAGCTGATTTGGTGCTGTAGTAGATAGTCAATTAATGTAATATTTAGAGTGGGTACATGATGAGTAAAGTTGACTCTGGACCAACCAAGCTTGGTCAACAAGAGCAGTTAGCACTGTAGACAATTTGATTATCCTTGTGTCAACAGTTAGTCCAGAGAGCTTGGTACACAAAATGGCTTGAGCTATCTAAGACTTCAAATTAAAACAACTAATGAAGTAATAACGACACCTTAATCCTTTGATTATTTAACCAATGACAGATATTTTGTAAAAGTGATAAGAAACAGTGCAATATTTGTATTTAACTTGTTGTTGATGACGGAAACACGTGTAAAGGTGGAAACACTATCCTTAGATAGTGACAAAACCTAACATTATTATCAATAAAGTATTTAATTAACCCAAATATTTATACACTTGAGACCAAGCTTACCTACCGTCCCTAACTAGTGGGACAGAACTTGTTAGGTCTCTATATGCTTAATCTGTATTAGGAACTTTCAAAGTTTTATAAAGACGTTTGCTGATTATAAGAGTAAAAATACTACATTATTACAATAAAGTATAACATGATAAACCATCTCCATTGGTGATATCCGGTTTTGACCACACATTAGTAAATAATTGTCTAGCAAAAGTCAACGTATTATCGCAATTATACACCGTTTTTGTGTAGGTGTATAGAGGTTTACAAATAACCATTGAATAATTTAGTATTTTAAAAATAGCGATCATTCCCTGTTTTTAAACCAAAATATTTTGTAAACTGGTAGGTCATCAACTTTATAGAAGCACGATTTGTTTGTTGTTTTATTGAAAGACTATTATAAGTGAAGTTTTGTCGTACAATATATTTTCCTGCAAGCATTTAAAATTTACAGCATCCAGATAATGGATCAAAATAAATGTTCAACAAAAACTCTCCTAATAATAGGCTTTGGATAAAAAAATAAGGTGCCAATTATTAGTAGAGGTAATAAGGTTGATAATAAACGAAAAAATCAATAATTAAACTTCACGAGGATTTATTGTTTCTAACTTAAGCTTGGGCGAGCCGGCGGCCGATCGGTCTAAAGCGTCAGGACTTTGAGCTTGGGTTAGAGATAGCGCTGGTTTGAATCCGGCCTAGACTGGAATATTTATCAGTAATATTCACCTTCTACTGTACTGGTTCGAATTCTTACTCTGTCTGATTAAGCTCCTCGCACAGATTAATAGTCTATGAGGAATGAGCAGAGTAAGGTTAAGAAGGAGGTTGGCCTCTCTTAATATATATTAATCGTATGATAAAACGATAAAGGCTAGAGTTGTTAATAGTTTTTTTTAATTGAAAATAACAGAGATATACAGGAAATGCAATTTTTTCAGATCAAAAAAGCGGATGATGCACTGGTCGAATTTGGTTGCCATTTTGAATTTACTCTACTAATGACCCCTCCTACACATGTCTGCAATCAAATTGCTGCTGAAAATGTTTTCCTATGTGAGCCCATTTTTGACTAACTGCACTGGAGGCTACTAGTGTTTTTCACTAACAATTATGAAAGGTTTCTAATATGCAGAAATCATCATATAATTCTTGACTGCGTTACTAAACTTATACTCAGCTAGTTCGTATGTTGTACGTTGGGCCTCAGGGTTGTTAGAGTATTGGTCGGTGCCATTGATTATATAGAGGATTTGTAGTGCCTACGGGTAAGGAGAGCCCTTAGAAAAATTTGTTTATCATAACGTATTTCACTTTAATGTGTCATATTCAATAATTGAACAGAAACTGGTTACTGGCTTGTAATACCTTCAAACACTAAGTGGTTTTTAATAAATTTCTTTTTATTATTATGTTTTACCTATGTATGTATTTTAAAACAAACCATGTCTAAATGTATGTTTGTCCTTTATGCATTATTACATCATTCATCCGATCACCATGAAACTTTGGGACGTTGTGTATTTTTTACAAGGGTAGGTTTAAGCATGATTTTATTCGCGCGCGTCTGTAGGGCTCCGCCCCAGTGATCTTTGAAGATCAGCTGTTAAATGAAACAAATTAAATGAACACTTTTGAAATTGGATATTAAACGGCCTTGATTATATCATTACTGACAATCATGTATACCAAGTAATAAGAATAGTTGTGACGTTAATTTTGTTAGTTAGTGATGTTTGCTACTACAGCTGGTTTAAACTGCGTTACATTTACAAAGACGGTGTGTACTACTCTAGCACACGCTCTACCCCTAAGTGCTGATAAGTAGATACATGAAAATTTTTCTAAATTTGATTTCTATCTGTATTAAATAAACTTAACAGAAATTCTCATTTAAATTATATTTTTATAGTAGCAAATAAGTATTCCTGTAGCAAAACATAGGACAATATACATTTACAGTATATTTAACTTATGATATAGTTATTTTGTATGTATTTACTATTTTATCTTGATCAGTTACGATAAGGAAGCTTAGTCAAAGTTGACAATATGGGGAGCTAGATAGTAAGGAGAATTTTTCACTTTAAACTACTGTCTTATAAGTAAAATTTATTGACTCAAGGGAAATCAGCTCCCTATCCATCTTCAGTCGTTCTTTTCCTTCTCAATAATTGTGATTTGTGAATACCTTATTTTTTCTTTATCTACTCGTACATTTATATGAAAAAACACGATATATCACATACTTAGATCAAACTACGGACTAATAATACCATACTATCTTACACATATTAGTAGAGAGACTTTAAACTGATAGTTCAAGCAATACCTGTAGTTAGTTTTGATTTATTATTATGGGTGTTTTTTAGTGTATGCTTCTTTTAATACGTCATACATGTATACATCAAAGTGTTATTTTAACAGTGTAATAGAAAGTAATGTTGCATATTGAGACTCATCCCCCACCAAAACTGGAAGTCGTGCCAACTGGGGGATGGATCAAAACCAGTCAGGCGATAGGATCATGGGCGGCAGTACGAGGGTCAAATTACATCGCGGCAGCTGAGCAAAAACTAATTTATTTCTAAGGAAAATAATCTGCAAAAACTGGCAGGCAGAATGCCACAATATCAATTACACTTAACAAAAAACAAGCTACACAAAATTAACAAGAAAATACAAACTAACACAAACGCTAAAATTACCAAAGTTACGAACACATATGCCTATCTGCAGAAAAAGACTAAAGCCACAAAAACTTTAAAAAAATAATAATGACAAATTTAGAAAAAAATTTAGATAACATCAATTAACGCGGCAATTTAGCCCACATTCCATGATTCCGCCGAGGCCAGGGAGTAAGCCGGAATCAGTGGGTGGCTCTGAATAGAAGTTACAGAAATAATATACTAATCCTCTTTTGGTGAATGTTTAAAAAGTAAACAATTTAAAAAAAAATATATAACACGGTACCATTACATTACAAACTGACATCAACAATACACTCCACGAAATAAATAAATAACACTAACTAAATCACGAGGCCTAAACATAAAAATAAATAATACTATATATTTAACAGTAGGGGCCTAACAAATATAAAAATTTAGAAACATATAACAGCAAAATAAACTAATCTAAGATAAATAACAATAAATATTAACAAGTATACACTATTAAAAAAATATATGGTCCAAATAAAAATCACTTGGCTGCGTTCAAGTTCAACGATAACGTTCAGTTAATGTTTATGAAGGGCGTGGCCTAGTGGAGAACATGTTCTTTTTTTATTTTTTATTTTTTTTAATCACACAAAATACAACCCCCAGCTCAGCCGTCGGGGAAAACATAGAACACACTAACCTGAGGACAGAAGACTTCTACCCAAAGATGTAGGTGGGGCAGCAGGGTCGAAAATGGCCTCTATACATGGTCCTCAGGCGATGGCCGAAATTCGCCCGGACGGCAGGCTGAGGGAAACATCCCACTCAAGGATCCTGGACTGCAAGGCCAAACCACAGCACATTAAACAAAATCTACAAGAAACACAAAGAAAAAATAATACACATAACAGCCAATAAACATGAAATGGCAAAACAAAACAAGAACAGACAAAAATGAACATGATTGGAGCACACTAGATAATAAAAGATTAATTTTAGGCTACAAAGATTATGTTAGGAAAAAGATTTAAACCAAATTACAACTGAACAAATTATAAAAGAATTACGTATATGGAAGTTGAAAATAACAAGCTGAAAAACTAGGCTATGGGTACAGAAAGCAAAATGTTACAAATGAAAATCAAACTAAACAGATAGGCTAGGTTATTGTCAATAAACAAAAATATGGTAAAACGGTAACTCCAACTGAAAAGGCTCAATAAAAATTGTACAAGACTAAAATTGAACATAAAACAAAATATAATAAAGAAATTAATTGTAACATAGTAACCTTGAGCACATGGCTCGAACCTTGGTTGACAAAGATCTAACAAGAACAAAGAACATAACCCTGAAAACAACAAATAAGCCCGATTATCATTATTTAAACAAAATATTTCCACCAAAAGGGCGATTAGATATTTGAAATTACAAACATGAACACTTCCGTTTTTGAGTCTATAGCCAACAAACATGTCTTAACGGAAGGCGGAGAACAAGTCAAACGACACCAGCCAACCTGACAGATAAGAGGTGGAACAAGGAACGATATAGTCGGAGCCAACGGCCACCAAAGTAAGCAAAACGCAGGCCACGAGCGGTCTCAGGCAGCCTGGCAAACCACGACGAACAGTACCAAAAATGTACCGGTCAAACGAACCGGTACAATATCTATTGCTACATGCAACTGTCCCATATAATTGAAGGAAGTAAGCCATGTACTTTTCACGTGTTGAATCACAAACAAAACACAAAATAAAATGTTCAGTAAAATAGCAAAAGTGTATACTCATACATATTTTTTATTCAACCATAAATAACTAAAGTACTCTAAAAACTTCAAGAGTTAAAATATAAACTTATCAAGAGTTCATTATGTAGATATTTTATAAATATTTTATGTTTTTTTACTTTATGAAATCTCTTTGGAAACATTCAAATTGCAATTTACTGATTATAATAAGACCCTGATATAACCATGGCAGGAATTCTGTTTCTAGTTCCCAACATCGAGAAATGAAGTGTAATTAAAAGTAACCATATAAAATAGTATATAACACCAACTGCCATTTTTATACATGGCGTCCGCTTGGTAGTTGCTATCGGCGTGGACACTACTAGAGAAGTCTGGGGTGTCCATGTTGGGTGGTAATCATTGTGCGGATGTTGTGTGGGGGAGATAACTGAGCATCAGGCTTGTCAATTAGCTGAAAATCAGACCAGCACTACGTGGTTCGGATTCCACGTAAAGCTGTAGGTCCCTTAGTTGCCCTGGCTGTTGGGCTATTAATAAATTGCCCTTTCTGAGGAACAGTTGAACTCAGTTAGTAACCAGACTACACTCATCTACACTCATCCTACACTCATAACAAACCATTCATATTCGCCTTAAAATACGCACAACGTTGTGTCGGCGTCTCATATGTAAGAATGTAAGAATGTAAGAATATACAGCAGTTGTGCAAAGTAACGAACATTATACAATCCCCCGGGGGGCTGATTACCCTAGTGATGAGTGTACATCGCATGTTAAGAGACGATATATAACACCAACTGCCATTGTTATACAGCAGTTGTGCAAAGTAATAGTCAATATACAAATCTCCGGGAGCTAATTACCCTAGTGATGAGTGTACATTGCATATTAAGAGAAGCTTCGGTCCGATGCTGGTAACCATATAAGACGATACATAACACTAAACGCCATTTTTATACAGCAGTTGTGCAAACTAACAGCCAGTATACAAACCTACGGGAGGCTGATTACCCTAGTGATGAGTGTATATTGCATGTTAAGAAAGGAAACATAACACCAACCGCCAATGTTATACAGCATTGCTGCAAAATAACGGTCAATATAAAAACCTACGGGAGGCTGATTACCCTAGTGATGAGTGTATATTGCATGTTAAGACGCGATACATAACACCAACCGCCAATGTTATACATCAATTGTGCAAACTAACAGCCAGTATACAAACCTACGGGAGGCTGATTACCCTAGTGACGAGTGTATATTGCATGTTAAGAGACGATACATAACACCAACCGCCATTGTTATACAGCAGTTGTACAAAATAACGGCCAATATACAAACCTCCGGGAGGCTGATTACCCTAGTGATGAGTGTACATTGCATGTTAAGAGACGATATATAACACCAACCGCCAATGTTATACATTAGTTGTGCAAACTAACAGCCAGTATACAAACTTACGGGAGGCTGATTACCCTAGTGATGAGTGTACATTGCATGTTAAGAGACGATATATAACACCAACCACCAATGTTATACATCAGTTGTGCAAACTAACAGCCAGTATACAAACCTACGGGAGGCTGATTACCCTAGTGATGAGAGTATATTGCATGTTAAGAGACGATATATAACACCAACCGCCTATGTTATACATCAGTTGTGCAAACTAACAGCCAGTATACAAACCTACGGGAGGCCGATTACCCTAGTGATGAGTGTAGATTGCATGTTAAGAGACGATATATAACACCAACCGCCAATGTTATACATCAGTTGTGCAAACTAACAGCCAGTATACAAACCTACGGGAGGCCGATTACCCTAGTGATGAGTATATATTGCATGTTAAGAGACGATATATAACACCAACCGCCAATGTTATACATCAGTTGTGCAAACTAACAGCCAGTATACAAACCTACGGGAGGCCGATCACCCTAGTGATGAGTGTAGATTGCATGTTAAGAGACGATATATAACACCAACCGCCAATGTTATACATCAGTTGTGCAAACTAACAGCCAGTATACAAACCTACGGGAGGCCGATTACCCTAGTGATGAGTGTATATTGCATGTTAAGAGACGATATATAACACCAACCGCCAATGTTATACATCAGTTGTGCAAACTAACAGCCAGTATACAAACCTACGGGAGGCCGATTACCCTAGTGATGAGTATATATTGCATGTTAAGAGACGATATATAACACCAACCGCCAATGTTATACATCAGTTGTGCAAACTAACAGCCAGTATACAAACCTACGGGAGGCCGATTACCCTAGTGATGAGTGTAGATTGCATGTTAAGAGACGATATATAACACCAACCGCCAATGTTATACATCAGTTGTGCAAACTAACAGCCAGTATACAAACCTACGGGAGGCCGATTACCCTAGTGATGAGTATATATTGCATGTTAAGAGACGATATATAACACCAACCGCCAATGTTATACATCAGTTGTGCAAACTAACAGCCAGTATACAAACCTACGGGAGGCCGATTACCCTAGTGATGAGTATATATTGCATGTTAAGAGACGATATATAACACCAACCGCCAATGTTATACATCAGTTGTGCAAACTAACAGCCAGTATACAAACCTACGGGAGGCCGATTACCCTAGTGATGAGTATATATTGCATGTTAAGAGACGATATATAACACCAACCGCCAATGTTATACATCAGTTGTGCAAAGTAACGGTCAATATACAAACTTCCGGGAGGCTGATTACCCTAGTGATGAGTGTAGATTGCATGTTAAGAGACGATATATAACACCAACCGCCAATGTTATACAGCAGCTGTGCAAAGTAACGGTCAATATACAAACCTACGGGAGGCTGATTACCCTAGTGATGAGTGTATATTGCATGTTAAGAGACGATACATAACACCAACCGCCAATGTTATACATGAGTTGTGCAAAGTAACGGTCAATATACAAACCTCCGGGAGGCTGATTACCCTAGTGATGAGTGTACATTGCATGTTAAGAGACGATAGATAACACCAACCGCCAATGTTATACATCAGTTGTGCAAAGTAACAGTCAATATACAAACCTACGGGAGCTGATTACCCTAGTGATGAGTGTACATTGCATGTTAAGAGACGATATATAACACCAACCGCCAATGTTATACATCAGTTGTGCAAAGTAACGGTCAATATACAAACCTCCGGGAGGCTGATTACCCTAGTGATGAGTGTACATTGCATGTTAAGAGACGATATATAACACCAACCGCCAATGTTATACAGCAGCTGTGCAAAGTAACGGTCAATATACAAACCTCCGGGAGGCTGATTACCCTAGTGATGAGTGTACATTTCATGTTAAGAGACGATATATAACACCAACCGCCAATGTTATACATCAGTTCTGCAAACTAACAGCCAGTATACAAGCCTACGGGAGGCTGATTACCCTAGTGATGAGTGTATATTGCATGTTAAGAGACGATACATAACACCAACCGCCAATGTTATACATGAGTTGTACAAAATAACGGCCAATATACAAACCTACGGGAGGCTGATTACCCTAGTGATGAGTGTAGATTGCATGTTAAGAGACGATATATAACACCAACCGCCAATGTTATACATCAGTTGTGCAAACTAACAGCCAGTATACAAACCTACGGGAGGCCGATTACCCTAGTGATGAGTGTATATTGCATGTTAAGAGACGATATATAACACCAACCGCCAATGTTATACATCAGTTGTGCAAACTAACAGCCAGTATACAAACCTACGGGAGGCCGATTACCCTAGTGATGAGTATATATTGCATGTTAAGAGACGATATATAACACCAACCGCCAATGTTATACATCAGTTGTGCAAACTAACAGCCAGTATACAAACCTACGGGAGGCCGATTACCCTAGTGATGAGTGTAGATTGCATGTTAAGAGACGATATATAACACCAACCGCCAATGTTATACATCAGTTGTGCAAACTAACAGCCAGTATACAAACCTACGGGAGGCCGATTACCCTAGTGATGAGTATATATTGCATGTTAAGAGACGATATATAACACCAACCGCCAATGTTATACATCAGTTGTGCAAACTAACAGCCAGTATACAAACCTACGGGAGGCCGATTACCCTAGTGATGAGTGTAGATTGCATGTTAAGAGACGATATATAACACCAACCGCCAATGTTATACATCAGTTGTGCAAACTAACAGCCAGTATACAAACCTACGGGAGGCCGATTACCCTAGTGATGAGTATATATTGCATGTTAAGAGACGATATATAACACCAACCGCCAATGTTATACATCAGTTGTGCAAAGTAACGGTCAATATACAAACCTCCGGGAGGCTGATTACCCTAGTGATGAGTGTAGATTGCATGTTAAGAGACGATATATAACACCAACCGCCAATGTTATACAGCAGCTGTGCAAAGTAACGGTCAATATACAAACCTACGGGAGGCTGATTACCCTAGTGATGAGTGTATATTGCATGTTAAGAGACGATACATAACACCAACCGCCAATGTTATACATGAGTTGTGCAAAGTAACGGTCAATATACAAACCTCCGGGAGGCTGATTACCCTAGTGATGAGTGTACATTGCATGTTAAGAGACGATAGATAACACCAACCGCCAATGTTATACATCAGTTGTGCAAAGTAACAGTCAATATACAAACCTACGGGAGCTGATTACCCTAGTGATGAGTGTACATTGCATGTTAAGAGACGATATATAACACCAACCGCCAATGTTATACATGAGTTGTGCAAAGTAACGGTCAATATACAAACCTCCGGGAGGCTGATTACCCTAGTGATGAGTGTACATTGCATGTTAAGAGACGATATATAACACCAACCGCCAATGTTATACATGAGTTGTACAAAATAACGGCCAATATACAAACCTACGGGAGGCTGATTACCCTAGTGATGAGTGTATATTGCATGTTAAGAGACGATACATAACACCAACCGCCAATGTTATACATGAGTTGTACAAAATAACGGCCAATATACAAACCTACGGGAGGCTGATTACCCTAGTGATGAGTGTATATTGCATGTTAAGAGACGATATATAACACCAACTGCCAATGTTATACATCAGTTGTGCAAACTAACAGCCAGTATACAAACCTACGGGAGGCCGATTACCCTAGTGATGAGTGTATATTGCATGTTAAGAAAGGATACATAACACCAACCGCCATTGTTATACAGCAGCTGTGCAAAGTAACGGCCAGTATACAAACCTACGGGAGGCTGATTACCCTAGTGATGAGTGTATATTGCATGTTAAGAGACGATACATAACACCAACCGCCATTGTTATATAGCAGTTGTACAAAATAACGGCCAATATACAAACCTCCGGGAGGCTGATTACCCTAGTGATGAGTGTACATTGCATGTTAAGAGACGATATATAACACCAACCGCCAATGTTATACATCAGTTGTGCAAACTAACAGCCAGTATACAAACCTACGGGAGGCCGATTACCCTAGTGATGAGTGTATATTGCATGTTAAGAGACGATATATAACACCAACCACCATTGTTATACAGCATTGCTGCAAAATAACGGCCAATATACAAACCTACGGGAGGCCGATTACCCTAGTGATGAGTGTATATTGCATGTTAAGAGACGATATAGACTATAACACCAACCGCCAATGTTATACAGCAGTTGTACAAAATAACAGCCAGTATACAAACCTACGGGAGGCTGATTACCCTAGTGATGAGTGTATATTGCATGTTAAGAGACGATACATAACACCAACCGCCATTGTTATACAGCAGTTGTACAAAATAACGGCCAATATACAAACCTCCGGGAGGCTGATTACCCTAGTGATGAGTGTACATTGCATGTTAAAGGTAGCTTTGTTCCAGTGCTAGTAACGTTCAGGTTTCCTAGACTAGTATAAAAATAGACTACTGACATTGCGTACCAATTTACATTTCAATCAAAATTAGTTATTTGGTAGTAGTTATTTCAAATTCAATTCAAATATATTTCAAACTTGCAAAAAAGACAATTTATACATGCAGTTTTATTTATCTCTCTAGATCAAGGCTAATTGAGAGAAAAACTATAATAATTTCTTTACAATTATGTATGTTACACTTATATGTGAATTATATATAAATATATATATATATATATACAGGGTGTTCTGAAAAAAGGTGCCCATAAGGCAGGGCGTGATTCCTCACATCAAAAGAAGAAAAAAAGTTCTAATTAACATAGGTCCGAAAATATTTCGTTAGAGAGTTACGGCTAGCGAAAGATTTCGCCTAAATTTCAGTTCCCCTGCTGAAACGAAGCCCTACGGGTATTTGTTGGCTGTTAATTAAGATGTACAATTTAGCGTTCTTTATGTAAAATGAACTGAAAAATTGAATAAAACCGTTTCCAGACCTGTAGCTACAGTAGTTTTTAAGATATGTGACGAAATACGCGAAACTTGGTCCCGAAAAACAAGTTCCTTTTAGGTTTGAAGCAGATTTACTATGTTAAATGTACAATAAACCCAAATTTTTTTTTACAGAACTTTTAGAATATTTAATTTTGAAGAGAAAGATGTAAAATAAGTCTATAATAGACAAACGCAACCTTTAAAAAATAATCCTTAATTAGTCTACATACAAAACGCATGAAAAATAGACAAAATCTGTTAAGCTCTCTACAAATGTAATATTGAAATTAAAACAACTGTTGTATTAAAACATATGATTTAAGGAACCAAATAATTTCTATTTAAAACATATGTTTAAACAATGTAACATTGTTTATAATAATTTAAATAAACATGACAAGCAGCTATTTTTCCATTGCTCATTATGTGCGTGTGTTGATCTGTACTTTAATACAAGTTAGTGCGAGTGCCGTTGCAGTTAATTTTTGATAGCTAATAATATCTTGTTCATCATGGCAGGTAATATGAATATTATGTACACTAATGGTGAAATGGCAGACATGCATTTAATGTACGGTCTTGCACATTGCAACAGTCGTGAGGCTAGACGACTCTATCAGGAACACTTTCCTCGTAGACAGTTACCGACTCATAAAATGTTTTCTTCCATTCATAGAAGGCTAAGCAAGACGGGAACCTTTAAACCTGGAAAAGTTGGTAGATCAGGACTGCCACGTACAATGTGTACAGCTGAATTGGAGGAGGGCGTGTTGGACAAAATAGAGAATCATCCTGGAAGAAGTACTAGAGAACTAGCCTTGGATTTCGGTGTTAGTAATTCAATTGTCTGGAAGATTTTACATGAGCAGCAGTTGCATTCTTATCACTATCAAAGGGTCCAGGCTCTTTTGCCTCGAGATTACTTTCCTCGTGTTCAGCTATGCCAATGGCTTATCCAAAGGTGCAGAAATCCACATTTTTTTAAATAACATTATCTTTACTGATGAAGCAAAATGTACAAGAATGGCTATTCTTAACACCCACAATACTCACATTTGGGCAATTGAAAATCCACATGCTATTTCAGAGAACCGTCACCAATATCAGTTTTCTATAAACGTATGGGCTGCTATTCTGGGTGATAAAATTGTTATTCGTTTTTTACCTGATAGGCTCAATGGTGAAAATTATTTACATTTCTTGACGACTGATCTGAATGAGTTACTCGAAGATGTGCCACTATACACACGCAACAAAATGTGGTTCATGCAGGATGGAGCTCCAGCTCATTACACATTACAAGTAAGAGAATTTTTACCTGCAAGGTCACCTTGCCTGCAAGGTCACCTGACCTCAATCCTCTTGACTTTTTCTTATGGGGACATTTAAAGTCGCTTGTCTACGACTCGCCTGTGGATACCATAGAAGAGTTGCGCACAAGGATTATTAATGGGATTCAAAGGATACGTGAGACACCTGGGATCTTCGAAAGAGTTCGGCAGTCTATGAGAAGACGGCTGGATGCTTGTATTTTGAATGAGGGGAAACATTTTGAAAATCTACTGTGACGTGGCTAGTTTCTTAGGACAAGTGTAACTTTTTTGTTGAATGATAATTCAGATAAATTTTTTATGTATGATAATTTATGATTGTTAAAAATGTTTACTTGATAAAAAATATTAGTAACTCATTAATTTGTTTTATTACAACAGCTGTTTTAATTTCAATATTACATTTGTAGAGAGCTTAACAGATTTTGTCTATTTTTCATGCGTTTTGTATGTAGGCTAATTAAGGATTATTTTTTAAGGGTTGCGTTTGTCTATTATAGACTTATTTTACATCTTTCTCTTCGAAATTAAATTTTCTAAAAGTTCTGTAAAAAAAATTTGGGTTTATTGTACATTTAACATAGTAAATCTGCTTCAAACCTAAAAGGAACTTGTTTTTCGGGACCAAGTTTCGCGTATTTCGTCACATATCTTAAAAACTACTGTAGCTACAGGTCTGGAAACGGTTTTATTCAATTTTTCAGTTCATTTTACATAAAGAACGCTAAATTGTACATCTTAATTAACATCTAACAAATACCCGTAGGGCTTCGTTTCAGCAGGGGAACTGAAATTCAGGCGAAATCTTTCGCTAGCCCTAACTCTAACGAAACATTTTCGGACCTATGTTAATTAGAACTTTTTCTTCTTTTGATGTGAGGAATCACGCCCTGCCTTATGGGCACTTTTTTTCAGAACACCCTGTATATATATATATATATATATATATATATATATATATATATATATATATATATATATATATATATATATATATATATATATATATATATATTATAGTATACTTTTTTGGGAAAACTCCCTTGAATCAAAAACAATATAATAATAAATTAGATAACAATAATTATAAGAATTTTAGATATTTAAACAGTGGATAAATATAACATTACAATTTTATGTATACAGCAAAACAACTCAATAAAATCTTTAGAATAAACAAAAAAAAAAAAAAAATAACGGGCGACAAATTATAAATCCTACAACTAACAAATACAATTATACTAAAAATATGTACAGATATGTGAAATAATTTAATAAAAAACAAATCATAAGAATATTTTTTCCCTATTGTTCAAAAACACAAACACAAAATCTTAAACTAATGTACAATTAATTGATGGTAAAGTTGACTGATTTTTTTGTGGTTGGTTTTCCTAATACTTTCCTTTTTTCAATAGTTCGTCGTGCCTAAGCGAAGATATAAGTGTTATGATTTATCAATTCATGTTTTTCTCCTAAAATTCAATTTTTATGCTACTTACTACCTTAAACTGTATTTCATTTTTAACCCACACATATTAGAGTATGTCATCGTCAAAAAAAACCCCTACAGCTTCCTGTAGAGTTTGTGAAACTTCAAGAGATTGTGAAACTTTTGAAAGTGTTG
The DNA here is from genome assembly GCA_035578905.1 of Stictocephala bisonia. Lineage (NCBI taxonomy): Eukaryota > Metazoa > Arthropoda > Insecta > Hemiptera > Membracidae > Stictocephala > Stictocephala bisonia. Next base: position 1,211,526 of record JAQJVL010000214.1, on the reverse strand, counting down.
AGTCACACATAAGCATAAGTGGTGTTGCAGTTTTCAATTACTGTTTTTTTAATTGTTAGTTAATACCACCTTTTTTATTTTATTGTTTATACGTGATCGTATTTGTAATTTATTGTATGATAGAGTCAATCTTACTTTACAAGTACGTTTTCATTAAGGGTTTATCGACACTAATACGGCTTGATTCACTCTTAGTCATCTAGTTGTAATTCAAATGATCGATTAGGTAGTAAGTAACCTGATGACAACATGTAATTTGATAACAGTCAAAACGTAATGAAATTAAAAAACATTATATTATTTTTGAAAATACAAAATAATTTACCAATCACTAACAGCTAACGAATAACCTTAAAATGAAAAGAAATCATTAAGTCCTAGTGAGTGGATGTATTAAATGATGTCCTGTTCCACAACACAATTGATAGAACATTGATGTTCTATACTAATAGTCATTCCAAGTGTATAAAAACAATGAAATAGTTCAATCGTCAATTATTGTTCTATTTATAATGAAATATTTTTCGACAGTTTATTATCAATAAACATTTTTTTATCAATATGCAAACTGAACGCATTCAGTAGTCATTGAATAATGCTTTGTTGCTAAAAATGTCCTAGACGTTTTTCAGTTTATGGACCAGTAAGAGACTACAATTTTTATGTGAGGCTTGTCTCATGTGACTTGTTGATCGAGCTGGAGGTTTATTGTTAGAAAGAGATGCGTGCTGATAGGCTTTGTGTGTTATTACTTCATCAGCAGTTTGCTGATCCTGATCCTGGCCAACTTTCTACCGTCTGACAATTTTACAATTTCCCTAGTGATTTTTGTAGAATTAGCCTACACTTGTCTGTTATCAATTATTTATTTATAAACACCCCTCTAAAAATAGCAAGAAACCATTTAAACAGTAAATTTATGAACATGTCAATAAACAACAAATATAACGAATAAAATAAAAATAAATAGATTTATAAAGTATTTATAGAGCTAAATACATAGATATTACATATAATCCTATAATAATACTATAAAAAAGTTATGTGTTTTTTAAAACTCAGAATATGTTTTAAAATACCATATATTTCTTAACTACCTATATTATTTGTGTGAAGCGTGCTAAGCCATATGAAATTCCATACTGCTGTTAATACATTCAATACAATTGTGTTCTTACTCTATCTTTAAGTCATAAATAATTAAATTGTATTTGTGTTGTTGACATAATGCAGAGTAAGAAATATTATAAGAGGAAAACAACCTAATCAGTCTAGTATACGGAGATTCTCTCCTTCACGTTTCAGCAATTTGGATTTGAAAAGAACAATCACGGGTTGTTTGTTTACTTTACACTCGTCCTCTTACAAATGTCACTTGAAAGTTGTTTTACTTCAGCGATTAATTATTTGTTAAAATTAATTAAATACCTGTGTACTTATTGTATGAACCTAATAATCTTGGGTATGGTCCACGTAGAACATGACGTCCCGATATTCTTTCCGAAACTACATTGTACGTTCCTGGCACAAATAACACAATGCCAAAAAAAGTTTGTTAAATGAACAATTCTTTAAAACATATGACAGCTAAATCTATAATATGGTCTACTAACCGTAAAAATAATATGACTGAATATGAAATAATATCTATTTATTATAATATGAAAAGCATTACTGTGTTACACTTGGGGGTATAGCATCTAACGTTCTTGTGTGTTCGAGGGGGGAGGTGGATTATTTAAGTGTTGGTGTATGAACATATGATTGTTTCTTAAGTACCTTGTTTTTATCTGTCCCATCCATTTCCTGTCCATCCCTCTTAATATATGTATCTTATTGTGTTATCTTTGTGATTCTATCTCACTATATTTTAAATTGAATATGTCATTGAGAAGCATTTAGAGAACTTTAGCTGCTATTTTGTATAAAATGTAGTCATCGTTTTCAATCTACTCAAAACAATACTGTCTTGAATAAAAGCCATCACCATACTTTTTACGAGTGGGTCAATACCACTGTACGTGTATGGGTGGGTAAGTGGGTCAATACCACTGTACGTGTATTGGTGGGCGGGAGGGTCAATACCACTGTACGTATATGAGTGGGCGAGTGGGTCAGTACCACTGTACGTGTATGGGTGGGCGAGTGGGTCAATACCACTGTACGTGTATTGGTGGGCGGGAGGGTCAATACCACTGTACGTATATGAGTGGGCGAGTGGGTCAGTACCACTGTACGTGTATGGGTGGGCGAGTGGGTCAATACCACTGTACGTGTATGGGTGGGTGGGTGGGTATTGATAATTTTTTTTGCATGTACTGAATATCAAATACGGAAGAAAGAAAACAAAAAAGACAGTGATTTAAAACCCACAAAGCAACAGAATAAATTTTGATATTTGTAAAGTAATAAAGAAAGGACTATGATAAAGCCATTATTTACCTCATTCATTAAATAGCATTGTTTAATTGTGACTTTAAATATTTGAAACAAAACTTCTTTACAGGTATATTTTTCTGGTATTACGATATTGATAAATAAATTTTATTATTAAAGAGCTCATTTATAGGTTGCATAAAATATATTAGTCACATACTCGCTTAGTATTTATACCTTAGTATTTATAAACTAATGATGATAAAACTGAGAGCATGGACATTTTCAATCAAAATCAAAGCAAAGAACAAAAAAATCAAGATTTTAGGTTTACAGATAAGCAACAGCCTAGAGTTTACATTAATATCTTGAGTGGTAAACTTTCAAACTTAATCTTTGTACTGAGACGTTTACCTCAATCTGTATCACGAGGTATTACGTCATGTATAGTTCAGAATATTTCTAAGTAGCATGAGATATGGAATTCTCCTATACGGTAGTAGTTATTAAATTTACATTATCTTCAAATAACATAAAAAAGCTTTATGAATAATGAATAGCCTAAATTCCAAACAATCCTGCAAAACATATTTCATCAAATCAAAAACATTAACTATTCATATACTACTTTTTAATCCATATTAAATCATATACAAACTAATTTCAATCTGTGGAAAAAATACACAATCATAACACTGGACATCAAGGACATGTATTTTTAACAAGATGCAGACTATCACAAGCTCTAAAATCAAATGTTGACTAAATTAGAGGACGACTATTCAATACTTTACCAATTAATATAAAATATATGATTTTGAATTGTTTCGAGAAAAATATTTGCAACATTTTATTGGAGATGGAACTTTATAATATAGAAGAATTCTATGGAAAAAATTAAAAAATTAAACTTAAAAATTCCCTAATAATTAAGTGTCGAAGACCTGAAACCATTCCTGAGAATCCAAATAGATTTTTCAGGAAGAAAATAATTCAAATCTATTTCTTAAGAAAAATAAAATTAGATCTATACATTTACCTTATACAATATAAATTATACATTACATTGTTATATATAATTATTGTTTAATATCTCTGTAATTTATTTGAAAAAGACAATAAAAATGTTATTAATAATAATAAACTGATCCCTTTTTGGTGTATTTATTATATAATGTAGTAAATTCTGAACTGTATCGTGTTTTTATAAGACATGTAACGATTGATTCCAAACGCATTCACTATAAAGACTTCTATCATAATTCTAAACCACAGAGAAGGATGGAAAAGAGGTTATATCCAATAGTGCACTAAATGGGTTGTGACTTTTAGTAACTTTGTGGAGACGAGTAGTAAATTCTCTGTGCATTTGACAGGTCTAGCTCCAACATTAATCCCTCTCCTCTTCCACCTTTAAATTCTGAAGGATAAACGTATTAAATTATGAGTACAGATTTATACAGATTTATATCTGTGATAACTTACGCTGAGGCATTCGCCGTTGTCATGAAAGAGTGACCTCAGTTTCTTTTTTCGGACCTTTTCCACTACTTTTTCCATTAATTCACTACCACTACTTTTTATCGCAATTTTTATCCAACCTAACCTACGTCAGGTTAGGTTAGGTTAGATGGCTACTAAATTCTATCACAAACTGGTTAATCCAATAATTGACTTACGCCTAATGCGCTCTCCGTGTGTTAGTTGTTGGAAAGCGATATATGGCAAAAGATATTGGATTCCTAGCGGATAAGGAATACCACAGTGGACGTAAATTGGATTGGGGAACAGTTTTTAGAGCAATAGAATATTTATCATGTGGTAGTGAATTAACAGAAAAGGTCCCTTTTTTATCTTTGTATAAACAGATCGGCGGACCTTTTTTTTTAAATAAAAACATTCTTCGATGCAGCATTTAGAACAAATACGTCCTTACACTCCCTGAAAGAAATAAGAAATATTTATTTCACATTAAAAAATACAATAATTATAAATATATAACTAGGAATTTCCAACCATCAAGTCAGGTATGGATGGCTAGCACAACGAAAATTAAACTTGATCTTACATTGAACAGTCTATACTAACATGAGAACTAGGCGGTTCACTGTAGTCATAGTCCTGGATATACTTGAAGATGGTGAATACTATTGTAAAAATATAGAAATATTTACAAAAATACTAGACCCATGAAACACCGTTTTTACGTTAAAACAACTATTAGATTTACTTATTATTGTTATAAAAAAAAATAATAGAACGTAAATGGAAACTTTCTATAAAGGTTATCATTATATAAATTACGACTTGAAGTTAGTAAAACATCTTCTGAGGTTGATGGCTTACGATAAAATGTAACTTTATGTAACATAAAAATGCAGCTTAAAAAATAAACTTAATCCTTAATTCAAAATGGACTTACAAACAATATACATGGTAACATAATATATAAGATAGTACATAAACATGTATATAAAAGCATATACTAAAAATATATATAAGAAAAATAGATAAATCAATCACTGCAAAACTTCTATCAGATCGCTTATTTCATCACTGCTCATAAGCCAAGTTTTAAGTCTATTTTGTAATAATTTTAAATTAAGGGAATCTTTAATGTAATTTGGTAGAATATTAAAAATTTTTGGTCCTATAAACAAAAACGAATTTTTAAAGATTGTTTTATTAACTTTTGGCCCAACAAAAATAGAATTGGAAGCTGCTCAAGTATAAAACTGAAATTTCTTTGTACCATCGTTTCCACTACGCATAAAAAATTATTTTAGAACTTTGAAGATGAAAATATATTTTAAGAGGAAGGATTTTGAGATAAGGAAAGAGAGGTAGAGAAGGCTCGCGTTTCGATTTGAGTGTCAGGATTCGAACGAAGTGTTTTTGGAGGATTTCTAAGGAGTTGAAAGTGACATAGTTTGCGGCGCTCCAGAGCTCGATACCGTACATTAGACGCGAGTGAATCAAGGCAAAATAGAGCATTCGTAATAGATCATCGTTTGACAGGTTTCTTCTGAAATAAAAGGTTCTTATACTTTTACGGATTTGTGTTTGTAACTGAGAAGTATGTTGTTTCCACGAGACGGTTTCGTCTAGAACAACACTTAGATATTTAATATGACTAACTTGTTCGATAAACGGACAGTTACAGTAATTTGTTTCGGGGCAGTTCAAAAAGTCATGAAGTTTTAAGTTATCTAGAAAATAAAATTTTTTCAGGTCAACATTTACGTATTTAGTTTTATCAGAATTTATCATTATTTTATTGGTTGCACATCGTGATCTCAAAATGTATAAATGTGAATTCATGTGCTCCCAAATGTTTGTCCAACATGGGTTAACATATTGGAGGGTGATGTCGTCGGCAAAGGCCATTATTTTAGCTAGAAAGATGTAGTTAAGTGCATCTCTAGATATTTATTGTATTTAGAGAGTTGAACAAAGCATTCTTCATCAACTCAGTAATAACACTACTAAGACTTCTTATAGTAAATTTACAATGGATTTAGAATTATAGATCAGTCGTAAGAATCCCCTATCCATCAAATGATTTAATTTATTTAACTATGGATTAGTAACTTATTTTTATACCTTCCAGGCATCGAAGTTATTTGGAAACCACATGCAATACTCTACTAAATATAGGCTGTTCTAATAAACATATTACTTTAGTAACTGTTTACTCATTTTAACTCTTTGAACGTTTTAATAAAGCCAACAATGTGCTTTTATTGAAACCTAGTATGAAAAATACTATCAACGATAAAACAGTCATAACAGTATTATACTATTAAACTACTTTCTTGTTTTGAAATATATTATTTAGTGTTATGGTCAAAACTGATATTGATCTTGTGTGGAAGATATACGGTGTACAATACTAAAGTTTATAATGAAAGTGCCGAAGTGGGTGTATGATGAAGGTTCCGAGTTAGGAAGAAGTTTCTCGCTGGCTAGCTAACTTATTTGATAATGTCTAACAAAAATAGTTTTATATATACAATAGGGGACACCCCTGCACGCTTCGTATGCCAACTCCAACGCTCACTGTACTCGATACATCTCGGCCTTCAGCCTCGTCATGTAACTATTCTATACAAAAAAGAGTAGATTATCTGTATAGCGTAAAATCACTTATAAATATATTTTACGTTACATATTTTACAAAAATTGCAACCAATTTTAGTTGCAGTATCTCACTCACACTAATTGCTTTGACAATTATTTAGCCTATTTCAAGCGTGTTCATTTCATATATTTATGTTTAACATCTGAAGATTATACTCATAGTAAAATATAAAAAAATCATCAATAGTAGAATTTCAAACATTCAAAATAGATACAGTTATTTATTTACAAACCAGCCATTATTAAATTACTAAAATCAACCTAATGTTATCCTTATGGAGTCATCTTTTAAGGGTGGTTTCTACGCGTTAAGAGTACTTTATCAAGATGAAAATACTTTAGTTGTCCTATTTAATGCCTAAGGAAACAGTGTACAAAAGGTCAGCTCTACCTGCATGGGAAGTTGGAAAATTAGTGATGAGTGAGTGAGTTAGTCAGAGAGGGCTATGCCTTTAATAGGTATAGATTATAAGTCATAAGCTTTAGTTTAACTTTATACCAAGGTATTGCTCGTTATATTCTTTAGAATTCTTGTCTAATTCTATATCGTATTTCAAAACTAGAGGACTCATGGTGTTATATGAATAAAGTTATATGGTTAAATCTACTTTTGTAGAAATATTTTTATATCTATTACTTTATACGTATAAGGTCGGTTAGGCATTTTTTTATTGATTTTGGGGAAACCTCATCACTATACTGCATGTATCTAAGCCTAATATGAAACTGTTATACCTATTCCAACCAAGTTATATCATTAATTTAATTCCATTTTATCACATTTACATTTAGGTGTTTCGCATATCCATTTAATATGTGATAAGAGTAGAATTTCAACACACAAATAATTGCTAACAGTCAGTTTCACCACAATCATCACTGGGGTGCCTTTATTAAAACCAATTAATAAACTAGATATTTATTTCTCTTCCAATGTATGATAGCTTTGATACCACTCGAAATAGTTCTAAAATTATTAATATAAATACATTTAAATGTCAAAATACCAATGAAAATGAATATGCATAAAACGAACCATGCAAGAAATTTCTCTAACTAAAAATTACCCTGGGTAAAATTAAGCCTAAAAACCCATTTACTTGTAAATTATGATATACAATAAAGCAGACAGACCACCTTACATCTTGAAATTATCTACAAAAAATTTCAAGCAGAGCGCTTGTTGTAGATTTACATGGATATAAATAAAACTCTAGACTATAACATCAAACAACATATATTTTAAGACATACATAGAGTACTCTGTGACGTTTGGATGTGTTTGGAAATAATTAGGTCTACTATTTAGTTTGGTATTGTTTGTAATATATTACAATACATTATTTAACGTACAGTAAGTTCAGAGATAACACTGATAACATTAGATTCAGATTGTTATTCACCAAAAAACAAACATTGTCACAGGTAATAGTCAATAAAACATAGTTTATACATCAAGTCTTAGTCTAAATTACACAATTCATACAAGTAACAAATCAAGTCATTTAAATAAAAAGTCTCGGATGCAATATTAGTCACCCTGTATCAAGAATGCTTTTAAGGTTTTTTGAGTTTGTTTAAATCAGCAATTGACTTTAAATACGGAGGGAGAGCATTGTACAGTTTAATGCAATTAAACTGGACTTGTTTCTGGTAAAAAGAAGTTTGGTGACGTGAAATATCCAAATAGTCATAATTTCGAAGTGAGTAAGAGTGTATTTTATATAATTTGGAGTTAGTCAACAGATGAAAATTTATTTTTAAAAAGGGGACTGATTCTAAAATATAGATCGATGGGAATTTTAACAAATTGTTAATGTGGAAGATGTTTCTACAGGATTTCCTAGCAGAGAGGCCACAAATTTTGCGTAAGGCTTTCTTTTGTAATCTAAAGATGTGTAGATTACTTAAACTTTGAGCTCCCTAGATTACCACCGCATAAGGCAAGTGGGGGTATACACACCCATAGTACGCTGATATCAGGACCCGCCTATCTGTAAAGCAAGCTAGTCTTCGTAGAATGAATAGCCCCTTGCTAATTCTGCTAGACACCAAGGCAATGTGCCTTGAGAACACACGCTTGTTTTCAATTACCAACCCTTGGAATTCAACCTCTGAACTCGGTGCTATCTCTAAGTCACCTATAATGAAATTGTGATCTAGGTTTGTGTCAAAAGAACGGTTCTGGAATCCAACCACTTTAGTCTTTTGTGCATTAGCAACAAGTTGGTTACTTGTAAACCACTGTAACAAAGCGCTACCATTTAAAAAAGCATTTTTTCTGCTGCTGAACGATCTTGATTAGATACTAGTAAAGAGGTGTCATCCACGTATAGACATAAGTTGGCATGGTAAACTGCTGGAGATGTCATTAATAAAAATCAAATTTAAAATTGGTCCCAATATGGACCCTTAGGGTCGCCAGTAAGAATTGGTTTCCGTCCTGATAACTGACTTTTCATCAATCCAAAATTATACAAATGTGTAATCTTCACAATCTGATGGCGACCCACAAGAAAATAATATAACCAGTCGAGGGCAACACCCCTAATGCCCGCATTCTCAAGTGTTCCCAGAAGTTTATGATTGACCAAGTCAAAAGCTCGACTCAGATCGAAGAAAAGTCCAATAGTATGCTTTCTACTGTCCAAATTCGTGATAACTTGTGATATAAAGTTATACATGACATCAACAGTTGACAGGCCTGGTCTAAAACCAAACTGTGCTGGAATTAAAATCTCATTTGTTGACTAATAGGGCAGAAGACGATTGAGAATGAGTTTCTCCAACACTTTAGAGACGGATGACAAGATAGAAATAGGTCTATAGTTTACACAATTTTATAAATAGGTGTTATAATTGCCTGTTTTAAAGAAAAAAGGAAAAAACCAGAGGGGAACGAAGAATTAACTAGGTGTGTCAGGGGAGAAGCAAATTCTTTTGCGCATTTTTTCAACAGATTTGATGACACTCCATCAACACCCGAAGAACAGCTAGAAGACAAAGACGCTATTACTTTTACTACTTCCTCCTCTGTAGCAGGCGATATAAAGAAAGAATGAGTCACCCGATTTGTAGTAATGGAAGGTGGCGTAGATTTATTGATACCTAATCGGTCGCCAATATCAGTAGAGAAAGTGTTGAAATGATTGGTAATTAGATGATAAAATTGGCTAAACGTATATCACTAGCAATGCAGTGGCAATGTCAATTAAAAATTATTTTCTGAATTGGTAACTTTGTAATTTTAACTATTGCTCTGACTAACACTATTTATACATTATTATTTAGTTTTAGTATTTTGCACATTTAAGATATTGAAAGTCCCACTCACAAGTGTTTTAATTGATGTGGAGGGTACTTATTTTACAACTGTTCTTATGAATGTTCTGTTTTACTTTTATTATACTTATCTCACAAGCACTTTCAAAAATATATAACACATAAATGTGGTGTTTATGTGGGAATATAATTAATTCTGTGTATATAATAGATACATTTTATAGACAAGTATGTTCAACATAATATGGAATTTGAACATGGGGATTGGCGCTAAAGTTACACTTTTCATATCAAAACAGGCTACACTGAATATGTCACTTTAATAATTAATTACTAAAATTTATGTGTAAACATTAACTATATTTTATGCATATATGTGGTAAAAACAGAATATTTAGAGCGTGCTTTGTTTATTTAATGAAGGACTGCTGGCAGCTTGCCTGACCCTGGCTTGGTGAGTTAATTGTACTTCCCCACTCCCCACTCCTCTCCTATGCTCCCAAAGTCACATCAAGCCGTTGGTTTTAAGTGCAAGAGAAGAAGACGGTTCTGACTTTGCCGGAGGAAAGACACTATTTATTTTAAGATGTAATTAAAAACATAGAATTAAAGTAAGTTATTTTAATAAAGCAAAAGAATTCCCAAAATATATGGAAATCAATACTTAAAAATAAATGGAAATTCTTTAAACTACTTCACTTTTTAATAGTCTTCCAGTTAATCAATGTCATAAGTTTCACCGCCATGGAGAATATCTTATGACCTAATTTACCCTACGAGATTGTCTTGTGTTACGTCAGCACTTTATCACCACTTTGGTCTTATACCTTGGGATATCACCTCCCAAGCAAACTCCTGCCTAGATAATATTTAAAGTGCACAATAACTTTAACAATGTGTTTTGTGGCAGCAATATTTTGTCGATAATTGATTACTTTTATTTCAATGCAAATATATAATATATTATAACTTACATATTTTAGATCTTGTAAGGAATTAATGTACAATTTTCTATTATTTTTGTTTTTAATTTGGACAGTTTATTTATCGATTACCTTATATTATGTTTCAATGTATTTTTGTATTATATGTTAAACAATATCATTTAACTTACTGATGTATATATTTGAATGATTGAATAGTAAATATATTTTCATTTCATTAATTTTTCACTTCAATGTCACAAGTCACTAAGTATACTGGATGAGTACCAGCAGGTAGGACGTGAAGATGGCACAAGCCTGTAACAATGTCACGTCATTAAGTAATCTGGATAAGTACCAGCAGGTGGGACTTGAAGATGGCACAAGCCTGTAACAATGTTACAAGACACTAAATATACTGGATGAGTACTAGCAGGTAGGACGTGAAGATGGCACAAGCCTGTAACAATGTCACAAGTCAATAAGTATTCTGGATAAGTACCAGCAGGTAGGACGTAAAGACGGCACAAGCCTGTAACAATGTTACAAGACACTAAATATACTGGATGAGTACTAGCAGGTAGGACGTGAAGATGGCACAAGCCTGTAACAATGTCACAAGTCAATAAGTATTCTGGATAAGTACCAGCAGGTAGGATGTAAAGATGGCACAAGCCTGTAACAATGTCAAAAATTTAAGGTATATTACATAATTTTTGTTTAGCTTAGTTAAAATAAGTTCACTATAAACAAATATGTTAATCATGTCAACACATTATACCTTCAGCTGTTAACCACATAGTTAATTGTACTTATAATTAAAAAAAAACATTCTTGTTTAGTAATTGAAATATTATTAAAGCTATTACTATTTTACTAGTTTATTTATATATTTAAAGTAGTCTACGTACGCGACTACACATCAATTATAAAATTCGAAGGAAACTTAAAATATAGCCAGTACTTTTGTAAGTACTGTAGTTTAAATAAAAAGTAAAATTTACCAAAATATATTATATTCATTCTTAAGTTATGTTTATATAAATCCCAATACAAGGCAAATAGGTAGTTTGAATCTAAAAACATTAGGAAAACTTTTGTGAAAATACTAAGCGCTTCATTGTACAAACAGAAATAAAACTTAAAGGCCCAAAACAAAATATTGAACAAAACCATGATTAATATCAATTTTAACTTGTACATCAGTAAAAAATTATTAGATGAAGCATGATATAACCAACATCGTAGACACAAAAGCATGTAAATCCACCTAAAACAATCTTTGGTCTACATATATAAGACTGAAAAAAACACTCGACATCATAGAGTCCCAAGGCCGACATCTGGACAGGACAGTAATGAATTTACATCTAAAACTCTTTGATATGCAAACCATTAGCAATACATACGGAAGAAGACACGCTGAACACTATACATCATAGAGCCCCAGAAAGAACGGTAATTAATTTACGTAAAAAATATTTTACCTGTAAATAGTTATACTTACAGAAGACACGCTGGAACGGCTGATACCATACAGACCCAAGGCTGACATCTGGACAGGAGTCTGGTGAAGTTCCATTAGAAATATGTAGATCTGTAAAATATATATCTTATTATAGAAGTATCTTTTGAGAATAGTTTTTACTTTCTGTAGTACAGTTTTTGCTATTGCAGTTAGTTGCAAAGCATGATCAAAATACTTCAATGTAAATAAGCTAAGTAACAACAAAAAATGAATGTAAATGCAGTGTTACGTCATAAAAATAACCGTAAGCATTAATTATTTTAATAGTGTATTATTTTTATTTCATTGTTATTTAATAAAATAAATAGCTGAGGTAAATTTAGTTGGTGAAAAATACTTAATAACTTATGCAACATATGGTTGTGAGAGTATGCAAGTACACATATGTGGCTGTACTGAAAATTAAAATTATAATTTATATGTGTAACGAGATGGAATGTTAATTATTTCTAACAAATATGTTACTGTAATCCTTAAGCCTACCAATTGCTGTTGATGTTCAGTGGAGCTCCTTGCTGAATATGAAATGTCCAGCTCCAATACAACTTCATTTATCTGAAAGTGATACATGAAATCATAAAGTAAGTAATCGAAAGTGGTTAAGGTATATCCTTCTATGTATATACATATATACATATATATATATATTGTTTTTACATAGTAAATCTTTTGTATTTAAAAAAATATCATAGATTTTCTAACTAATAACTGTTAAAGGGTGTAATGTTTGTTCAAAATATTCTTATGTTGATTTATCATGTATGTATACCTCATCAACAACCAGCGACGAACATAAGGCCAAAAGAGCAGCACTAAAACAGAATGCAGCGGTCGTAATAGTGATGTGGATTAGATAACTCGAAAAATCAAATTCAGTTTCTACCCCAGAAAAATTTACGACCCAAATAGCATAGAAGAATTGCATGGCTGACTGGCAATTGTACATAGTATAGAGAGCTGCAAAAAGTTCATAAGTTCTGTTGACGGTTGTGTTACATTCCAGTAACTGTCGAGTGATGAAGATAGTATCTTCCACAAGTGTCGTGTACTCTTCCGCCGACCTGAGGTACCGAAGGCGCTTTGCTATTAAATATTTCCAAACAGTTACTTCCACATTCTTGTGACTAAATGGAATAAGTGAAATATACGGCAAATCTTCATATTTAAGACCTCTAGCCAGTATGAAAGTAACGTTAAGTACATCCACCATCAGGTAAGTACCAGCCATCAAGTTTAACATCCAGTCCCTTTGATTTTGTAATGGGTAGTTCATTTTTCCATCAATTTCTCTAATCAAGTCATAAATCTTTGTAGGGTCATCGTATTCTTTTAAATGTGTTATCAAATAGGCAATAAAAAGTGCGCTTAGTGTTGCTGATAAGATGTATAATACAAAGTACCAGAGTTTGGCTTGAAACCATGTATGGTATAACCAGAAATGACTAAAGAAGGAAATGGTTACTAATAAGTCAGTGATGATTCGGAATGGACGGATAACTCTGTATTTTCCAAGAAACGAAACTCTATATTCCGTTTCATACTTGAAAATCCTTAAAACATGTAACTCATTCATGATAACCCTAACCAAGCTAGCTATCCAACTGAGCTTATTGTAGATTGCTCATCACTTTTATATAAGTCGATATCTCTCGACCTGGAAACGTCCACTTCCATATCCTATCAAACAACAAGTCACCAAAACATATTTAGATCGATGTTACCTTTTGTACGTATTAACACTATTGTTATTAGTATCAGTTTAACCAATATTAATAAATTAATCTGTTAACGACACTATTAAAAAGTAAAAGAGGAATTGTTGATTTATATTATTATTTAATTTTATACACTCAAAAATGATCTATGATACTTAAAAAGTATTTCCTACTTAAAATACTAAGAATTATTCAATTTAAGAACAGTATTTAATTTGTATGGCATGGTTAATAGCGTATGTTTTTGAAAAATTTAATGTGTCTTTTTGGAATATAATGTAATTTTTTAAATTAGGTGAATTAAATGATAATGGTTATATTTTCATAACATTATTGACAACTCACATTATATATATTAAATTAATATTACAATAGCAGATATTGATTTTATAAAACTGCAAATACGTAATCCTACTTATTTTATAAACTGCATATTATATTTTTTTAAGCTTGCAGCTACGTTGCACCTATGCATACATTATAATTTATGACTTCATAACAAAGAACAGTCCATGCTTATTACTAAAGTATATAGTTTTTAATTTCTTACTACTGTAGACGGCAGGGTCCACTACTACTGTACGTGTATGAGTAGACGGGAGGGTCCACTACTACTGTACGTGTAGGAGTAGATGGGAGGGTCCACTACTACTGTACTTGTAAGAGTAGGCGGGAGGGTCCACTAGTACTGTACGTGTAAGAGTAGACGTGAGGGTCCACTAGTACTGGACGTGTAAGAGTAGACGAGAGGGTCCACTACTACTGTTCGTGTAAGAGTAGACGGGAGGGTCCACTAGTACTGTACGTGTAAGAGTAGACGGGAGGGTCCACTAGTACTGTACGTGTAAGAGTAGACGGGAGGGTCCACTAGTACTGTACGTGTAAGAGTAGACGGGAGGGTCCACTAGTACTGTACGTGTAAGAGTAGACGAGAGGGTCCACTACTACTGTACGTGTAAGAGTAGACGGGAGGGTCCACTACTACTGTACTTGTAAGAGTAGACGGGAGGGTCCACTAGTACTGTACGTGTAAGAGTAGACGGGATGGTCCACTAGTACTGTACGTGTAAGAGTAGACGGGAGGGTCCACTAGTACTGTGTGTATATGAGTTTACGAATGGGTCTGGTACTAATGTACGTGTATGCGTAGACGGGAGGGTCCACTACTAATGTACGTGTATGAGTAGACGGGTGGGTCCACTAATACTGTATGTGTATTAGTTTACGAGTGGGTCTGGTACTAATGTACGTGTATGCGTAGACGGAGGGTCCACTACTACTGTTTGTGTATGAATTTACGAGTGGATCTGGTACTAATGTACGTGTATGTGTAGAAGAGAGGGTTCACTACTACTTTACGTGTATGAGTAGACGAGTGGGTTCGGTTCTCTACTGAACGTGTATGCGTAGACGGGAGGGTCCACTACTACTGTACGTGTATAAGTAGACGAGTGGGTCCGGTACTACTTTACGTGTATGCGTGGAAGTGATGGTCCATTACTATACTTACAACATGTGACCTACATACTACTGCCAAATGGTGAGGCCAAAGACGATGGATGATACTAGGTATAAAAGTCTGTGAGCATAACTAACAACATGCGATTCACATACTAATGCCAAATGGTGAGGCTAAAGAGGATGGATGATACTAGTTTTAAATGTATGTAAGCATAATTAACAGCATACAACCCACATACTAATGCTATATGGTGAGTTCAAAGAGGATGGATAGTCCTGGTTATAAAAGTCTGTAAACATAACTAACAACATTCGACCCACATACTAATGCCAAATGGTGAGGCCAAAGAGGATGGGTGATACTGGGTGTAGAAGTCTGTGAGCATAACTAACATCATGCAACCCACATACTAATGCCAAATGGTGAGGCTAAAGAGGATGGATGATACTAGTTTTAAATGTATGTAAGCATAATTAACAGCATACAACCCACATACTAATGCTATATGGTGAGTTCAAAGAGGATGGATAGTCCTGGTTATAAAAGTCTGTAAACATAACTAACAACATTCGACCCACATACTAATGCCAAATGGTGAGGCCAAAGAGGATGGGTGATACTGGGTGTAGAAGTCTGTGAGCATAACTAACATCATGCAACCCACATACTAATGGCAAATGGTGAGGCCAAAGAGGATGGGTGATACTGAGTTTAGTAGTCTGTGAGCATAACTAACAAAATGTGACCCACATACCAATGCTATATGGTGAGTCTAAAGAAGATGGATGATACTGGTTATAAAAGTCTGCAAGAATAACTAACAACATGCGATCACATAGTAATGCCAAATGGTGAGGCCAAAGAGGATGGATGGTACTAGGTATAAAATCCTGTGACTATAAATTACATTATGTGGCTCACATAATACTGCCACATAGTGAAGCCAAAGTGATGGGTCGCAATAGCAATGAAATACGTGAGTATAAATAACACCATGCGACCCACTTACTATAGTCCATGGTCAGGCCAAATTGAATAATAATACTAGGAATAAAATTACTTGGCGTCTTGATGTGACCCAATACTACAACATAGTGAGGCCAAGGTGATTTATCGTTCTAGGTATAAAAGACTGTCGGTTTAATGCGGTTAAAGCATCATGCGACCCATATACTAATGACCATAGTGATGTCAAAGTGGTGATGGATGGTACTATGCATAACAGTCTATGAGTAATAATTAACATCATGCGACCCACATTTACGGCCGCGTGGTGAGGCCAAAGTGATGGTTGGTACTAGGAATAAAAATATAAGTATAGATAACATCGTGCCACCCACATACTAATGTCAGATGGTGAGGCAAAAGTGCTGGATGGTACTGAGTCCAAAGGTTTGTGAGTATAACTCCACTCTTCTCAAATACTGAAGCCATAAGGTGAGCCCAAAGTGATGACCATCAGTTTGGGCTCAGTGGGCTCAAACTGCTGGTGAGCTCAATCTACTGCGAACATCTATGAAAAAACAGCCGTTTGGCCTCACCTTGTGGCGTCAGGTTTGTGCCCAAACATCTGCGAAAAGAGGTAAGCTGGGCCCAAAGTAATGTGAAACAACATATATATGTATATAAGTATATAACATATGTATATAAGTATTGTTTAACATCTCTGTAATTTATATGTAAAAATACAATACAAATATTATTAATAATAATAAACTGATCCTTTTTTGGTGTATTTATTATATAATGTAGTAAATTCTGTACTGTATCATGTTTTTATAAGACATGTAACGATTGATTCCAAACGCATTCACTATAAAGACTTCTATCATAATTCTAAACCACAGTGAAGGATGAAAATGAGGTTATATCCAATAGTGCACTGAATGGGTTCTGAGTTTTAGTAACTTTGCGGAGGTGAGTAGTAAATTCTCTGTGCATATGACTGGGCTAGCTCCAACATTCATCCCTCTCCTCTTCCACCTTTAAATTCTGAAGGATAAACGTATTAAATTATAAATACAGATTTACATCTGTGATAACTTCTACTGAGGCATTCGCCGTTGTCATGAATGAGTGACCTCAGTTTCTTTTTTCGGACCTTTTCCACTATTTTTACCATTAATTCCCTACCACTACCTTTTTATCGCAATTACGGCTGCATCAGGTTAGGTTAGGTTAGATCGCTACTAAATTTTATCACAAACTGGTTAATCCAATGATTGACTTACCACCAAATGTGCTCTTCGTGTGTTAGTTCTTGGAAAGCGATAAGATATGGCCACAGATATCGGATTCCTAGCAGATAAAGAATACTACGGTGGACGTAAAATGGATTGGGGGAAAGTTTTTAGAGCAATAGACTATTGTTCAAGTTATATTGAATTAAAAGAAAAGGTATCTTTTTTATCTATGTATAAACAGATCGTAGAACTTTTTTTTCCCCAAGAAAAACATTCCTAGATGCAGCATTTAGAACAAATACGTCCTTACACTCCCTGAAAGATGTAGTTAAGTGCATCTCTCTAGATATTTAATATGTTTAGAGAGTTGAACAAAGCATTCTTCATCAACACAGTAATAACGATAATAAGACTTCGTCTTATAATAAATTTACAATGGATCTAAAATTATAGATCAGTCATAAGAATCCCCTATCCATCAAATGATTTAATTAATTTAACTATGGATTAGTTACTTATTTTTAGACCTTCCAGGCATCGATGTTATTTGGAAACCACGTGCAATGCTCTACTAAATATAGGCTGTTCTAATAAACATATTACTTTAGTGACTGTTTACTCATTTTAACACTTTGAACGTTTTAATAAAGCCAACAATGTAGTTTTATTGAAACCTAGTATGAAAAATACTATCAACGATAAAAGAGTCATAACAGTATTATACTATTAAATACTCTACTTGTTTTGAAATAGATTATTTAGTGTTTTGGTCAAAACTGATATTGATCTTGTGTGGAAGATATACGGCGTACAATAATGAAAGTACCGAAGGCGAGTGGGGATATGATGAAGATTCCGAGTTAGGAAGAAGTTTCTCGCAGGCTAGCCAAGTTATTTCATAATGTCTTACAAAAATTGTTTTATATATACACTAGGGGTAACCCCTGCACGCTTCACGAGCCAATCCCGACGCTCGCTGTGCTCGATACATCTCGGCCTTCGGCCTCGGCCTGTAACTAATCAATACAAAGAATAGTGGATAAACTATATAACGTAAAATTACAATATTACATTTAGTTGCATTATTCCATTAACACTAATTGTTTTACTAATTATTTAGCCTAATTAAAGCGTGTTCATTTCATTTGTTTTTGTTTAGCTGTTGAAGATTAAGCTCATAGTAAAATATTAGAAATCCATCAATAGTATAATTTCAAACATTCAAAATAGATATGTTTATTTATTTACAAACCAGCCATTATTAAATTACTAAAAAAAAACCCCAATGTTATCCTTATGGATAAATCTTTTAAGGGTGGTTCTACCCCTTAAGAGTACTTTATCAAGATGAAAATACTTTAGTTGTCCTATTTAATGCCTAAAGAAACAGTGTACAAAAGTTCAGCTCTCTACCTACATGGGAAGTTGGAGAATTAGTGATGAGTGAGTGAGTTAGTCAGAGAGGGCTTTGCCTTTCATAGGTATAGATAAGTCTTTCCATTAGCTTTAGGTCAACTTTATACCAAGGTATTGCTCATTATATTCTTTAGAATTCTTGTCTCATTCGATATCGTGTTTCAAAAATATAAAACTCATGGTGTTATATGAATATGGTTAAATCTACTTTTGTAGAAATATTTTTATATCTATTACTTTATACGTATAAGGTCGGTTAGGTTGTTAGGAGTTTATATAAAACATAAATTAATATAAACGAGTAAACCCTTTTAGGTTGTAATATGAAAATGTAATTAATTCTAATTAAATATAGTAGAGAATGTACATTTAAATCTATTGGGGTGCAAATAGTCCTAGCCTAAGTATACTTATTTAATTATAAAATACAATTATCTATAATAAGAGAGAGACGACTCATGGGAAGTAGTTAGAAAATATAACTTACCTTTATATAATGATCCATAGTTACTTAGACATATCTGAGATTTATAACACTTCCAGTCCATTGAGTTTGTGGCCTTTCCTTTCATCGGATTTCTCGTGGGATGACCTTTTTAATCAAAAACCTATCAATTCGATTTAATGGTGAAACCTTTTGGAAACGTCGCATTTGAAAATATTAATTAATTGGTATAAAATGTTAAAGCATAGACCAAAAACTTCCATGAATTGATGAAGTTCAGTGTTTGTTTTAAATATGTTATAAACATTCCAGAAAACATTTGGTCAAAAGTATTACAGGTGAATGTGTCTAATATAAAATTATTATAGAAAAAAACTACGGCTAATTACATGAGTCACCTCCGCAGCGTTAACTTTATCTTAATTAGTACTTTACATTTAAAAGTTTTCCAAAAGTGAATGCTAAGTTTTATAATTTTTTATTGAATTTTGGAAACCTCATCACTATACTGTATGTATCTAAGCCTAATACGAAACTATTATACCTATTACAACCAAATTATATAATTAATTCAATTCCATTTTATCACATTTACATTTAGGTGTTTCTCATATCCATTTAATATGTGATAAGAGTAGAATTTCAACACACAAATAATTGCTTTCAGTCAGTTTCACCACAATCATCACTGGGGTGCCTTTATTAAAACCAATTAATAACCTAGATATATATTTCTCTTCTAATGTATGATAGCTTTGATACCACTCGAAATAGTTCTAAAATTATTAATATAAATACATTTAAATGTCAAAATACCAATGAAAAATGAATATGCATAAAACGAAAAATGGAAGAAATTTCTCTAACTAAAAATTACCTTGGGTAAAATTAAGCCTAAAAACCCATTTACTTATAAATTATGATATACAATAAAGCAGACAGACTATCTTACATCTTGAAATTATCTACAAAAACTTTGAAGCAGACCGCTTGTTGTAGAAATACATGGATATAAATAAAACTCTAGACTATAACATCAAACAACATATATTTAACACATACATAGAGTACACTGCGACGGTTTGGATATGTTTGGAAATAATTATGTCTACTCTTTAGTTTGGTATCGTTTGTAATATATTACAATACATTATTTAACTTATAGTAAGTTCAGAGATAACACAGATAACATTAGATTCAGATTTTTATTCACCAAAAAACAAACATTGTCACAGGTAATAGTCAATAAAACATAGTTTATACAACATGTTTTAGTCTAAGTTATACAATTCATACAAGGAACAAATCAAGTCATTTAAATTACAAGTCTCGGATGCAATAGTATTCACCCTGTATCAAGAATGCTTTTATCGTACATTATATAACGTACAGTAAGTTCAGAGATATCACTGATAACATTATATGGTAGCAATGGCTAAAAGTACTTCATTAGCAATGCAGTAAACATTATTGCCAATGTCAATTAAACATTATTTTCCTGAATTGGTTACTTTGTAATTTTAACTATTACTCAGTGATGTTACACTAACTTACACTATTTATACATTATTATTTGATTTTAGTGTTTTGCACATTTCAGATATTGAAAATCCCCCTCACAAGTGTTATTTATTGTTATGAAGAGCACTTATTTCACATCTGTTCTTAAGAACTAATTCTGTGTATATTTTTATAGACAAGTATGTTCAACATAATATGGAAGTTGAACATGGGGAATGGCGCTAAAGTTACACTTTTCATATTAAAACAGGCTACACTGAATATGTCACTATAATAATAATTTACTAAAATTTATGTGTAAAGATTAACTATATTTTATGCATATATGTGGTAAAAACTAAATATTTAGAGCATGCTTTGTTTATGTAATGAAGGATTGCTGGCAGCTTGCCTAACCCTGGGTTAGTGTGTTACTTGTACTTCCCTCTCCCCACTCCTCTCCCATGCTCCCAAAGTCACATCAAGCCGTTGGTTTTAAGTGCAAGAGAAGAAGACGGTTCTGAATATGCCAGATGAAAGAGACTATTTATTTTAATATGTAATTAAAAAATATAGAATTAAAGAAATAAAGCAATAGAATTCCCAAAATATACGGAAATCAATATTTAAAATAAATGTAAATTCTTTAAATTACTTCACTTTTCAATAGTCTTCCAGTTTATCAATGTCATAAATTTCACCGCCATGGAGAATATCTTATGACCTAATTTACCCTACGAGATTGTCTTGTGTTACGTCAGCACTTTATCACCACTTTGGTCTTATACATTTGGATATCACCTCCCAAGCAAACCCCTGCCTAGATAATATTTATAGTGCAAATAACTTTAACAATATGTTTTGTGGCAGCAATATTTTGTCGATAATTGATTACAGTTATTTCAAATGTAAATATATAATATATTATAACTTATATATTTTAGAACTTGTGTTGTTGATTATTTAAAAGCTAAAAACTTATAGTTAAAATTATTTTTAGGTGTTGTTAGAAAATATCTGTAAAGGAACATATATTTTTGTAAAGGGATATTTCTTACAATGGAGCAACACGATGTAAATTTTGTCAAAGTTGTGTTTACATAACCGTTTCAAACTTTTTAGAGAAAATATTAGTTCCTTCATTTTTTTCTAAATTTAACAACCAATAATTATTTAACTTTTAAGTAAAGTATATTATGTAGCCTAAAAGACCTTTATATGTTTAACATCATAAATTCTACAGTTCCCTGAAGACTTTTTAACAATTTGACTTTTTTTTAAATTGTAATGCTTAAAATATAAATTTGAGTAAAACCTCACAGAAAATATACTAACAAAGAAGCCAATTTTGACAAAAAAATACACAAACTTACTTTGAATAAATTGTTTGTTGAGCAACTTGACGTTTGTCACACAAACTTAATTTTGTGTAACATAAATGCATTCCTAAATTTTTATTAAACGGTGAAGTGATGTATAAGCTTCATTGTTTACTATTTTACAGTTTTATATATATATATATATATATATATATATATATATATATGTATATAATACAAGCAGTTTTAAGCCATATCTACTACAAATAAGCATAAATTCTATGTAAATTGGCGTACAAGTAATTTCGTGCAAATCATAAAATTGTATGACAATACTAATGTAATCAGTTGCTAAACACATCACATTAAATTAATTTGCTTATCAAGACCAATTTTGTTATAAATATTGACTTGTTATTTAACACATGTTAGAGTAACGTTCAATTTAATTCATGCTATCAACTGTTTGTAGTAGACTAATTGCTGTAAAGAAAGCTATCTGGATTGTGATCAGGTATTGAACCTCTTGTTTATTAGCTACCTAACTAGTGTTTTATTATCGAAATCTATCTACTGCTGCATCTTACCGGGATTTGGTAAATTATATAAAAATAAATAAATAATAAAAGAAATAATTACAAGTTAAAACACAAATAAATATCTGACAATAATACTACCAACTACAACGATAAGCCAAACTGCTAGTATGTGAGTTTATAAAACAGAATGAAGGGACTCTTGGTATCAAATACAAACACATGGTATTACCAACGTTAAAATCCAAAGTCAGGATAAACACATGGTATTACCAACGTTGAAAACCAAAGTCATGACAAACACATGATATTACCATTGTTAAAGTCCAAAGTCAGGATAAATACATGATATTACCAACGTTAAAGTCCAAAGTCAGAACAAACATATGGTATTACCAACATTAAAGTCCAAAGTCAGGATAAACACATGGTATTACCAACGTTAAAAACCAAAGTCAGGACAAACACATGGTATTACCAATGTTAAAGTCCAAAGTCAGTATAAACACATAGTATTACCAACGTTAAAGTCCAAATTCAGGACAAACACAAGGTATTACCAACGTTAAAGTCCAAAGTCAACAACAAACACATGGTATTACCAATGTTAAATTCCAAAGTCAGGTTTTTTTATAGTACAAACAGTATTTTAATGAGTCAAATCAGCATTCGACACTGCACTTTATTTTAAATCATAAAGTCAAGAACTTTAAAACCACTTTTACTCAGACTGATTGAGCTCTGCTGACAAAAAAGCTTTTGAAGAACAGTCAAGTTTCTTGATAACTTAGTAAAGACGTAATCAGAAAGGTGTCTTTAAAAGGTAGAGTGTATAACTGCTTGTAATCAGATCAGTGCGCTATAGATCTAGAATGTAAAATTACTCGATAAATATAATAATTTTTCAATGCATTAATATATTAATATTAATTGTAATAAACCAATATTGTTCAATAGCAATTACTTTTTATAATATTTTCTAAACATATGTTTGTCAATTTTCTAATGTAGTTAAATTATTTTCTTAATTGTTTCCTAGTACAATATAGAAAAATGGATTTTTTTCGTTAAGCACGAACCAAAACTCTTCACTCTGTTTCCTATAATAACAAACCTTACTTTCAATTTTAAATAATAATTTTAAATATGTTAAATTTCTAAAAATGAATAATCCAAACAGAACCAATAATAATAAACATAAACTATATACTTCACATGTTAAGACCACAGATCCCTAACGGCTTTAGTGAAGTGAAATCTTTAAATAATCTAAGAAATGCGTAAGATTTATTGAAATATCTTAATGAGGTACTTATTAGGTAGTTTAATTTGGATATCAACCTCTGTTGAGTGATGCAGAAAGTGTTTGCGAATGAAAAGGAGTTCTATTAGCCATAAACCAGAGAATGTAGGAGCCTTCTCCACCATAATTGATTCGATTTTTATTTGATATTCAAGGCGGGCTGTATAATCAATTACACTGGTTTATTGAAAGCCAATTTCTAAGAAAAAGTATTTTAATCATATTTGAATATACGTTAGTTCTATTTCAAATTTTTATTTAATAATGGTACAAAACATAATTATTAAAATGTATCGCAGCATCACAAAATAAATATCATGCTAAAACTCGTACACCTTCACCATGTACAGCAATAAGAATTATGCAAATATAATTATACATTTTCTGACAAGATTTATCTAAATATCAAATTTGAAAAATGTCAAGAATAAGTAAAATACAATAGTAAATTATTAATAACAAATACATGTTAACAAACGATAATAACAACACACAATTAGAATAATGACTTATACTATATTAAAAAAATAAACATTACTAAGAAAATCTAACATACAAATATAACAATAACATTTATTTTCTTATTTAGAGTACGCTCAACGCATAGTTAAAAAAACATACAACTCAAATATCAAGACAGACATTGAGGTTTATGGCAATGAATAAATAATTCAGTACTCATCTGTTGAAATGGCAATTTTGTTTTTACTGTATAAAAAATTTCGAATTAAACTTGCAAATTGAACTCATCATAAGTAGGATCTATTATTAGGTGACATTTTATATTACACCAAAATTAAATTGAAAAATCAAAGCAGGAATATGAGGGACATAAGGTATTGCCAACATGTTATCTAAAGGCCCTGATTTGTGGTGTTGTATCTATAGTTCTGGCGTGGTAAATCATGTAAACACTAACAGTGCCCCCGTAAATATGCTATATGTGTACGATAAGTCATAGGCGCAACTGTTTTGAATCATTCCACCAGGATACAATATCAAGGATATTAACTCGACTTAAATAAAAATAAAACTTATAATATTAAAAATACCTTGTCTTTACTTAAATTATGATGGATTGAAGGATTATAATTAATAATATGAACTGACTTAATAGTTTTACAAATTTTTTTGCAATATCAAGGATATACAACATTTTACGTCATAGTAATTTTAACAGACTAAACTAAAACCTATTACAATTGCTTTCCAAGAGATCTGTCACAGAGCTTTATAGTATGAACTATGTGTATTACAGACAACTGACGGTTCAAGACAGCTACTTACAATGTAAGATGCGATATACTCTGGGAATGATCTCTAATCGTACAATACGACTTAAACCAATGTATAAAGTTTATATACTGGAGCTACTTTGGGTGAAATTTATTCTTACCGAACCTTTTTAAGAACTATTATGTTTAAGAGCCAGTATTTATCTATTTGTGTAACTAATGATATTTGATATATATGGCGAGTGTAGTAAAAATAAACTCCCATTTTTTCTAATTGTTTTCATTGTAACTTTTAAAAATATTGGCAACAAATGTTCTTTAATTTATTTTACTGGATAGAAGATTATTGTTTAGTATATTTAGTAAGCAATATGGAATACGTGCCGCTAACTTATTACGCTGCGCAACCCTATATGAATCTGTCTTGGCCACTGAACAAGTTTTATAGGGCACATCAAAGTATAAATTTAAGAAAGATAAATGTTATTTTACCAGACAAAAGCAGGGATATAAAAGGTCCCCTCTAACACTTAACCTGAGGATCAACGGCCTACTGTGACTTCTGAACCATGGGACTGGCAGGGAAAAATCTGTTAGTGATCCTATGGTGAATCGAACCCGAACCAGCTGTGTACAAGCTGACGCCTTAGCCCATAGGTATGGCCGCTTCACATGTCTGTACTAAGTACGCCATAATCTCAAGTGATGTGACTTTATCAGAGTTCATCCAATGGATCTTACGCCACGATTTTTAGCTTTTATAGAGTATCCCTTTGACCTCCTAAATGCAACTAGGTAACTCAGCATTTCTCGTGTTTACATTCTTCTCATGACTACTAGTATATGGGTGTAGGTAGTGTCATCACACCTATATGTCATCAAGTTAATAAGCTCAGTCATCAAGACTTATGTCAAACAATGGTATGTACTCGTAGAAGTGTATTTGTTGTTTAAATGTTTCTGTAATCACATCTTTACCTAATATATATTACTGAGTTAATTTTAAATTTGATACTATAATTTTGAGAGCCAGTGGCCGAGTGGTCTAAGGCACCAGGGCTTGGTACCTCAGTTAGATGTAGCGTATATTCCAATACATGCATTGACTATTAGTTTTTTTTCCAGTAATATCCAAATCAAATATACTTTATTGCCATAAAACAAAATACAATTCATTAGCTTGCATCAATAATTATAACTAAAGTTTATTATTTCAATAAACATGTATTACCTAGATGTAATTAATCATTGGCAGAGTAAAAAACATTTATCTACCAGAAAAGTCTTAATCTTTCTTTTAAAAGTCATTAAGTCTATTTCTGAACCTAGGAATATAAACAGGGCATTAAATAAAGTTATAGCATTCTATAAATTGTGGTATTTGAAAAAGGAAGTGGTATGAGAAGGGGTGTTTAGCTTATTTCTAAGATTGTATTTCGAATGTGGGACAAGACACTGAACAAAATTTAGTTCTCTTTGAGAAAAAGTAAGTTGTGAAAAATCTATAAGGTAGAAAAAGTTAAAATGTTTAAGTTCTTCAAAATATTTGTGCACGACTCTCTTTGATGAATACCAGCAACAATTCACAACGCCTTCTTTTTTAAAACACATATTCGTTTACATACAGAACTTTCTGATCCCAGATTGTTACTGCATAAGACAAATGAGGGAATATCAGAGCGTAGTATGAAGTAAGAAGGACTGAAGTGAGAGTGAACGCAGGACAACAAATCCAGAAAATACTTTTCACACAACATTATTTTTGGGAGAGTAAAAATTAAAATTTCTGTCAACACACAAACCCAAAAATGTAGTGTGTTGGGAAAATACCTCCACATCCCAACAACAATTCACCTTTTACTGTAAAATGGCTCTCCCCTTACTCGGTCTGATAAATTCATCACATAGAACATTAGTATATGGGGAGTGGGTAGATTAATGTGAAAGAAGAGATCTTCTATTACATATGTAAAAAAATTGTTTTTGCCCCTTGCTATAAATAAATATAGATAACAGTTTTAGATTAACACAAAAATATAAAAGACGGATATTGTTATGTAATAGTAGCTAAAGTGTCCGTTACTGTTTGGAGAAGAAACTATGCAACATTTTTTTTTTTTACTTTATTCAGTTAAAACATGCTTTACTGTCAAAAAAAGGTTATTAACTGAAATATGTCTTGATATAATTTTTTCGACATCATTTATAGCAGCTAAAATCAACAAATAAGTGCCGTGTGTTCAGACATACATCACATGTGACAGATGCATGGATCGTGATTTATTGGAGCAAATTAAATTCTAGATTTTATTTGTAGCCTAATCTGTACTCTATTTTCTGTTAAAAATGTTAAGTGTTGCTCAGCAAAAATTTTTTTCATAATATTTTACTGTAAAAAAAAACATTATTTTATTATTACTAACGAAAATTTCTCTGACAACATTTTTTTCTTGTGTGTATATAAAAAAAACATAGTTTTTTATTGAATTTATAGTAAGAAAACCTATGTTTTTGAACATAGTTTTAAAACGGAAAAGTTACTATTTAATATGTATACGTTACTATTAAATATGTTTACGATAAATCTACAAAAAAGCTAAAATTACAAGACGTAAAATAGTCCTTTTTTTATAAAAACAGCGTATGCATATACATTTCTCAATTTAATATAAAAAGTAGACAAATTTCCAGTAATTATCTACAGTAGTTCCAAGGATAAGTTAAAGAATGTCCACGTTCATCACTGAAGAAATAATGAAGCAAATATTTTATGTTTATATTATATTTAGTTTGTTTTATATTTTTTCAGAAATGTAATATAGTAATCAAAAATGTATTCTATTCATTATGTATACGGAATATTGTTGGAACATATCTTTAAATGTAAACAATGAACTGTAAATGATAGTAACATCCAAACCAAAATCAAAACAGATCCCTTAAAAAAAGATAAGACAAACAAAATACCCTGAGTCCACTAATAAAATAGTTAACAACGTTTAAAAAAATTAAACAATTCTGTAATTTAATAGCAGTCACCAATACATATCACCTCAAAATGTATAAGCTATAATACTCTAAAAAATAATGTACTAAATTGGGATCCGTAAATTCACTACCACTACTTTTTTTCGTTCATTTAGTTCACTACCACTTGATAAATATTCTATCGCTCTAAAAGCCATTCCTCAATAATTTTTACGTTCACTGTGGTATTTCTTATCCGCTAGGAATCCGATATCACTAGCCTTATCTAATCGCTTTCCAAAAACTGACGCATGGAGAGTGCATTCGGTGGTAAGGCAATCATTGGATTTAGTAGTTTGTGATAAACTTTTGTAGTCACCTAACCTAATCGCAACAAAAGTAGTGGTAACGAATTAAATTTAAAGGTTCTTAAATTGTATCAATAAAAACTATGAGGAGGTATTGATGAAATTATGACATTTAGCTTGACGTATTCCCGTGATTTCCCTAAACATATTAATATATTTTCTTGTTTTTATATATTAATATATTTATAAAATATATTATAAATGATTAGTAACTTTTATGATTATGATATAATTAATAACTTTTATCTCTTATCAAATCCCTTGTAGCACCATTTTTAAGATGTCTTGGGTTTTATATAATGATTCCTAACACATATTTTAGTACTGTAATGTTTTAAGTGTTAATAGTGCTAATTATTTTCAATAGTTTTAATTAGGTTGAATACTAATAGGCAGAAGTATATCCGTCATAGCTCCCTACCTTTTCATTGTTTCATTAATATCAGAGTTAAATGTAAGTTGCATATTTAATAAGTTCAAACCTGAATAATGAGATAAACAAACCCAAAAACATGAACCAAACATAATAATTGCGTTTGTGTGTTTATATTATAATTTCTTTTTTATAAACTAACGCCATAACTTTCAATTTAACCACAACATTAACTTCCTATTTAAACTTTTCTAAAAAGTTTTTATATTCCTTTATGTTAAGCCGTGTTTTAGAATAAAAAATATTGCTTGGATATGTTGTTGAATTTTGATAAATTTTTTTTACATAGATATTTTTGGTGTATACTTTATTGTACTTGTATTATAATAATGCGAAGGTCACTTTGAATTCATTATACATACAAAAAAACGTAAATATCAATTACTGTTAAGACGCCCTAATTATATAGAAGGATTTATCAATTGTCCTTTTATTTGCTTCGATTTTATTATATTTTAATATATTTCTTCTTGCTATTTTAATTATTTTTTTGAGTAATTATGCACTTTCTAGACACCTCTGAAAATATGATCTTTTGTTGAGGAAATGGTGAAATATGGGTTTATAATTCTTGAGGTGGTTGATTTTAGCCATGTAAAACTCGTTTTTTTACTTAAATATAGAAAAAATTTGTTTTTTATGGTAGGTGAAAAAATCTACTTGTTTTGTAAAAAATAGAAATTTTCAACAAGGTTTTTCATTTTACTTTTTTTATTCTAAACACGAGTTCAATAAAATTAATTTTTCCACCCAAAAATGCACTATTTACTTACTTACCCAATCATAACCTAACTTTTCCTGATTGTCTATATACAAAAATATATTGGTATGCGCTATATTCGGATGCCTGGCCTCTGGGACGGCCCGCTGCGGCAAAAGCGAATATGTTTTTGGTGGATAGTCATGGATTCTATTGACACTGTGTATATGGCCACCATAGGTGATTTGAAACGAACGTAGTTTTTCCGTGATATCTCAAGACATCATTGTTGTAAACCAAAATAGTTTTCAAACTCTAGTTTATCACAAAAACTACATCAAATTTAAAAAAGTTATGAAAAAAATCAGGAAAGATAACGGAGTAAAATTGAAAAATAGCATTTTAAACTTTTTAAAAATTATTATTTTTTTTATGTAAATAAAACGTTATTTTCATGGTATAAAAAGTGTTTTATGATAAAATATATATCTGATTCTACTCGCTAGGGGTAAAAAGGTGAAATTTTCAAAACCTCTATAAAGTGCATAACTGACTTTTAAAACATTTCTTACTCCTTGCTCCATATAGAAAGTCCGTATCGTTTATAATAGTGATTGTATGCAAAATAATAGTATTCAGCCATTAAATACACTGAAAAAATCCAAGAAGAGCCTCAGTAACTAATATTAATAGCAATCTTAACATTTATTTCGTAGTAGGTAGGTGTTGTTGATTAAGACAGAGATAACTCAGAACTCACAACTTGATCACCCATACATGAGTTCCAAGTTCTGAGGGTAGTGCTCAAAGAAGTTACAGCATTTAGGCATACATCCCTTCCTACAAATGTAAGTATCCTAACAGCTACAATTCGCTCTCTGATCACTATAACTATAACCACTACCCCTAACTCCTAGAAGGGAAAGCTTTCTGAGAAACCTTTCATGGTTTACAAAATCAAAGGTTTGGTTAGGTCAATAAAAATGCCAAGGCTTAGCTTCTTAGAATTTAGATCATTAAAGATAGCAGATATTAGTGAATTAACAGCATGTATTGTGGATCTTTGCCTTATACATCTGTATTGATGTGGAGTCCATAAGTTATATTTTTTAATGAACCAGAGAATCCTGCTAACAAACAACTTTTCTAGAACCTTCGAAGAGTTAGAAAGAAAGTAATCTGCCTATACTGATTATAACCAAACTTGCTCCCTTTCTTGTGAACTGGCCAATGATTGCACGTTTAAACATTTTAGGGACTTAAACATGAAGATATAACAAAGTATTGACCCAATAGAATACACAATACAGTGAGTACGTCAAATAGTTTGATTTTCCAACTGATAACTTGGTTTTGTACCTCAACTTGATAAAATAGGTATTAGGCCTACTTATATGGGTTGATTATTTTTTAGGCACCTACTGCAATGTATTCTTTTTTAAATCGCATAATTAACATATTTTGTCTTTATTTTGATTTAATATAAACTGTATTTCTTTAAACTAGCCTAGACTTAATTATTTAACTATATCACTGAAATAGTAAATAGATGTAAGCTTTTAGTGGGAAGTAGCCATCTGTCACCAATCACTGTGCCTGAGCTCTAAGCTCTTGAGAAAACCTCCTAATGGCCCTTAGGTGACGTAAACCTAGAGGGGATAAATGTTAGATTTAGGAAGACCAGGTTTGCTGCTTTAAACTTAGATACATTAATTTAGACATTTATTTGTTATTTATAAACGTTTCCCTCCAAACGGTGATTCAGTTGGTTGTAGTATACAGATTTAAAGCTCAGTTTTATTCGTAAACTACGTTTATCAGATGCTTAGGTGGATGTTAGTTTGGATATTTATTTCGTTTTAAACATCTTACATATACTCAACATTTGAGCATTGAATTGAGAGTTAGGGATAACAAGTTAATAAAGTATAGGTTATAGGGATACTAACAGTAGTAGCGTTTAGATAACATTTGAAACATTTTTTTATTTTTAAAAATGCTATCAACACTGGGAATATTGTTAAATATTTTTAGTCCATTGCCCTTTTTAAGTCATATGTATATATTTTTATTATTTTTATTGTCTATGGCTGATTTTTAATCATATATTTACACTATTTTTATATTGATAGTTATAGGGTAAGTTGAACCAGCACAGTTAATTTACTGTAAAAATTAATGGATTATAATTTTAAGAGAAAGACATCACACAGCACTATCAGAATTATGATATATAACTCTTAATATAAACAATCATTCATGAACAATGCACGCAATCATCAAGAAATTTCCGGAATCACATTACAGTTTTGAAGAAATCTGGAGATTTTTGTAATAGAGACTTACCAACAAAATATTTCTCGACATTCCATTCTTAAGAAGTGGAATCAGTCACTCGACGTTTAATTTCCCCCATAAGAGTAACATTGACATTAATTTGATTAAATAGTTTATTTATTTTGAGCAGTTTATAGATAAACATAATCTTGATACAAAAGCATGACTAATTTGCTTTTCATTGTAAAATGTGTAAGGTAATAACTACTAACTCTGAGATGTTTCACTTCTTTGCATCTCCCTAAAGTAGACTTATAGGGTTTCTAGCCTATAAAATATGTCTTATGCAGAAGACCCTTAGCAAGCTGATCTTGGATACTGATGATTTAGATAGACGAGGGAGTGAAGGCTAAACAAGCGTTGAGAAAACCTCCGTAACGAAGCAAGGGCTGTCAGTTAGTATATTATAATTTGTAGTATATTTTTTACATTTTTAGGCTTTGCTTCTTCTTATCATTCTTTTAATAGAATAAGATAACATTTACGTAAAACCTGATAAGTTTTATCATAAATATGTCCCTATAATGTCAAATTAATTTAACTACAAATGTCACAATTATTCAACATACTTAAAATCAAACTGTATTAACAATAATTGTTTTAGGTATATATATATATATATATATATATATATATATATATATATATATATATATTAATGCTTACAAATCCTATGTGATTATTATAATATTTTTATCCATTTAAACTGTCTGAAAAAACGTTGTTTAGTTATTTTACGGTCAACTTACTTTTAACAAGGAATGTTGGAAACACGGTAAGATATAAGAACTAGAACTAGACAAAACTAACAACAAAGATAAGGTGTTTCCAATGTTTAAATCTTATTAATTAGTCAAACATGATGGGAAGTAGATTGATACTACATCAAAGGGAACTTGAGTATAATCAAGAGTATAAAAGAGAGCATGTAATGGTGTCAACTTATAGAACGATAGAAGGAAAATGATCTTAATATACAAGTGACCCAAATGTGATAGAAATCGATACTCTACCTATAACATTATACGTTAGCGAAGCGTTTCCTCACTACTGGTAGTAGAGATGAGTAAATGAATTCACTTTAGTACAAATATGAACATTTCTAGCTGAAGGCATGGCAAATTTATAATATAGGTAGAAATGTTCAACATATCTATTTAGGGTTTGACGTGCAAATGAGCAATATGATAAGGACGAACATAGTTAGTGTGGACAATAAGATATGTTCATTAACAACACAAGCACTATGTTCAGAATTGAAGGAAATATATTTTTTGGGAACGATTAATCAAAATAAAAATTATTTAGTGTTGCGTAAGTGAGGAATAATATAGATAGCTGCAAAACTAGTCTTTGTATTTAGAATCTCAGATACGCAGTGTCATTGTTCAATAAAAGCTAGGTATTAGGTTAGGTTTAAGAAGGGAAATATGGGGCAGATAAGAAATATTTTGTAGACAAATTTTAACGTGACAAAATGTTAAATAAATTCAAACGGGAGCCTAGAAAATATTATTTCATTCAGCCAAAAGTTTAGGTAAATATTAAGGTTTACATCAGAAAAATAACTGGAAAACTATGTAAACAAATACATATATATATATATATATATATATATATATATATATATATATATATATATATATATATATATATATATATATATATATATATAGTAATATCACCTAGCACAAAAAGAAAATCTAGTAAACATTTGAACACACAATTCAACTACACCAACTCAATTTTGATAACATTCAAAACATTCAAAATCATTATTTAATATCAACAACTTATCTATACATACATCAATATTATTTTTAAAAAAACACATGTTGTAAACTTTATATTTATTTAATTATTATATACTTGATTTAATTTTGTATCTATACACTTGAAAATTACTATAAAGTGGAACCTTGTTGTATGACATAATTTTAATTAAAATGTTTTAGAAGGTACTCATTTTGAATTTAATTAACACCTAATAATACAACATGCAAACATGCATATATATATATATATATATATATATATATATATATATATATATATATATATATATATATAGAAAGCTGTGTATTACCCAAACTAAACAAAAAAATAAGATTTACTGCATCAAACACTTACCAAAGTTTTGGATTTTTTAAAACACTTTTACTAAATTGGATTATTGTTATTAAATTAAATTATTATTATTGGATTTAAAGCTTTTATTAAAGGTGTAAAAATCAAAATATAATTTTAATAATATCTAAATTCACATTGCCTAATATTTATCAAAGTTTGTTGATGTATGCGTATTTTTATTTAAATTGTTGATAATATCTAGCATAGTTAATTTATAGTTTTATGTGAAGGTATTTTATAGAGTTCATATGAATTTTTTTCATTTTATGTTTAATACGTTTTATATGAACATATAAGTAAAGTGCTATTCCTCAGAGAAATTGTAAGTCCAAGTATTACACAGAAGATTTTTGATAAATTCATTTATAACTCTCTATGAGTTATTATTAAATTTATCGATATCATAACCAATAAATAAATATGAACCAAAATTGAAGGAAAACGGTGGATTATTATCACTGAAAATAAACTATGTGAAGGGTTGTTTGTACATTAAACATGTTATGTCATGAACGAACTTGAAGCCTTTGTACAATTTACAGCAATCAACCTTCAAAACAGTTTTATGTTACCGTTTGATTCAAGCTATAACTAAAAAAGTCAACTTCAAAGACATGTTCCCAATTATATCGTATGATCCTTTTAGCAAGAGAAGTCTAAATTACGGTTCTACAACTACTGTATTCTGCGTAAGTGGAATTAAAGTACAACATCAAGTGATAAGTTTGAGTTGCAAATATTGTAACAAGATTAAGTGAATTCCATCATATATTTCATGGGTATTCACTTAATAAATGCACTTAATCACTTAATGAATGCAAAGTGTGAACCAGTCTTAAAGCACTAAATTGGATTTAATCTCCTACCAACCATCAAATATCAGTTTCAGTGATTGCAGTTATGTAGGATATTCTATAATTTTTCTGTTTACAAATAACGTAATTTCCTTGCATATTTCCTTGCAATTGTAATTTCCATAAATTCCTTGCATATTGTAATTTCCATCCAGTTTTCCATTTGAAATATTATAAATATAATTTTTATTGGCAAGTAGGTAGGTATTATACTTTAATTTGTACCATTCGATTTACTTTTTTATTTCATTACTTAAAACAACAATTGTAGAGGATTTGATGTTGGTTAGGTATGCCCCCTACAACAATGGCAAAATAACGCCCTCACTACCATAATCCAATGCTGACATAGCTTTAGATAGACTCAGTAGATTAAACGTTCACGTAACATTAGATAGACGCTCACTACCAACCCAACGTTCACACGACATGAAATAGACAAAAATTATCAACCTAAGGTTAATATGACATTAGATAAACCCTATCTAATGTATATGTGTATATATAGTTTGTATATCTATATACTATATGTAGTCTTAATAGTAGTACACTCAATACCCATAATTTACTATTAAGTGTATATGAAATTCCTGGTTCATTAAAAGATAATTGTATGGCTTCAAATCAAAAGTCAAGACAGGAATAGTCAAGTTTTATTTCATATAGTGTAATAATTATTTCATAAAAATATTTTTCTTTAAATATTTTTATCGTGTACGTTATCATTCTCAAACTTAATGTAAACATGTGAATGTTAGGTTGAGTTGGTATTGTGGGTATATCTAATGTTATGTGAACATAGGGTTGGTTGTGAGGGTCTATCTAATGTAATTTTAACGTTGGGTAGGTATTGTGGGTATATATAATGTTATGTGAACGTAGGGTTGTTTGTGAGGGTCTATCCAATGTCATACGACCGTCGGACTTGAAATGTTGATCTATTTAATGCAGTGTGAACGTTGGGTTTGTAGTGAGGGTATACCTAATGTCACATGAACGTTGGGTTGGTAGTGAAGGTCTATTTAATGCTATGTTAACGTTTGGTTGGTGTTTTGGGTCTGTCTAATGTAATATGAACGCTATGTGATTAGTTTGGGTCTATCTAATGCCATTTCAACGTTGTGTTGGTATTGTGGGTCTATCTAATGTAATATGAACGGTATGTGGGTAGTGTGAGCCTATCTAATGCCATGTGAACGTGGAAATGGCATTGTGGGTCTATCTAATGCCATGTGAACGTTGGGTTGGTATTGTGGGTCTATATATTTTAATTCGAACGGTATGTGGGTAGTGTGGGTCCATCTCATGTCATGTGAACGTTGGGTTGGTATTGTGGGTTTATCTAATGTAATATGAACGCTATGTGGGTAGTGTGGGTCTATCTCATGTCATGTTAACGTTGGTTTGTTGGTATTGTGGGTCTATCTTATGTCATGTGAACGTTGGGTTGGTATTGTGGGTCTATCTAATGTAATATGAACGCTATGTGGGTAGTGTGGGTCTATCTCATGTCATGTTAACGTTGGTTTGTTGGTATTGTGGGTCTATCTTATGTCATGTGAACGTTGGGTTGGTATTGTGGGTCTATCTAATGTAATATGAACGTTGGGTTGGTATAGTGGGTCTATCTTATGTAATATAAACGCTATGTGGGTAGTGTGGGTCTATCTAATGCCATGTGAACTTTAGGTTGGTATTGTGGGTCTATCTAATGTAATATGAACGTTAGGTTGGTGTTGTGGGTCTATCTAATGTAATATGAACGCTATGTGGGTAGTGTGGGTCTATCTCATGTCATGTGAACGTTAGGTTGGTATTGTGGGTCTATTTAATGTAATATGAACGTTGGGTTGGTATTGTGGGTCTATCTAATGTAATATGCACGTTGGGTTGGTATTGTGGGTCTATCTAATGTAATATGAACGTTGGGTTGGTATTGTGGGTCTATCTAATGTAATATGAACGCTATGTGGGTAGTGTGGGTCTATCTAATGTAATATGAACGTTAGGTTGGTAGTGTGGGTCTATCTCATGTCATGTGAACGTTGGGTTGGTATTGTGGGTCTATCTAATGTAATATGAACGCTATGTGGGTAGTGTGGGTCTATCTGACGTCATGTAAACGTTAGGTTGGTATTGTGGGTCTATCTAATGTAATATGAACGTTGGGTTGGTATTGTGGGTCTATCTAATGTAATATGATCGCTATGTGGGTAATGTGGGTCTATCTTATGTCATGTGAACGTTTGTTTGTTGGTATTGTGGGTCTATCTAATCTACCCACATATGAACGCTATGTGGGTAGTGTGGGTCTATCTGACGTCATGTGAACGTTAGGTTGGTATTGTGGGTCTATTTTATGTAATATGAACGTTGCGTTGGTATTGTGGGTCTATCTAATGTAATATGAACGCTATGTGGGTAGTGTGGGTCTATCTGACGTCATGTGACCATTAGGTTGGTATTGTGGGTCTATTTTATGTAATATGAACGTTGCGTTGGTATTGTGGGTCTATCTAATGTAATATGAACGCTATGTGGGTAGTGTGGGTCTATCTGACGTCATGTGAACGTTAGGTTGGTATTGTGGGTCT
Source organism: Stictocephala bisonia (assembly GCA_035578905.1). Taxonomy (NCBI): domain Eukaryota; kingdom Metazoa; phylum Arthropoda; class Insecta; order Hemiptera; family Membracidae; genus Stictocephala; species Stictocephala bisonia. The sequence continues at coordinate 1,173,780 of JAQJVL010000214.1, read as the reverse complement.
ATTTTATGTTATATGAACGTTGCGTTGGTATTGTGGGTCTATCTAATGTAATATGAACGCTATGTGGGTAGTGTGGGTCTATCTGACGTCATGTGAACGTTAGGTTGGTATTGTGGGTCTATTTTATGTAATATGAACGTCGCGTTGGTATTGTGGGTCTATCTAATGTAATATGAACGCTATGTGGGTAGTGTGGGTCTATCTGACGTCATGTGAACGTTAGGTTGGTATTGTGGGTCTATTTAATGTAATATGAACGTTGGGTTGGTATTGTGGGTCTATCTAATGTAATATGATCGCTATGTGGGTAATGTGGGTCTATCTTATGTCATGTGAACGTTGGTTTGTTGGTATTGTGGGTCTATCTAATCTACCCACATATATACTCTATGTGGGTAGTGTGGGTCTATCTCATGTCATGTGAACGTTGGTTTGTTGGTATATGTTTATCTAATGTCACGTAAGCGCTTGATTGACAATGTTTGATTGTCTGATGCATGTGAACCTGGATTAGTGTTGGGGGTTCTATTTAATGTCCTTGAGGTTTGTTTTGGTAGTGAGGGTCTATATTATATTATGTTTGATTGCTTATATTTTTTATCTAATAAAATGTAAGCGTTGAGTTTGTTATTAATTGTCTAGCTAAGTTACGTGAGCATTGCATTTGTAATGTTTGTTGTTGTAATAATAATAACAACATTCTTTATTGCTGAAGAACAATACAAGTATGCATAACATGCGTCAAACAAACAAAAAAAGATAGCGGGGGGTGAGGGTGGTTAGTGTTTAGGGTCTATATAATGTAATGTGAACGTTAGGTTTGAGGTTTTGGTCTATCAGATGTCATATGAATATTGGGTTGGTAGTGAGGGCCTATCCGAGGTCATATGAATATTGGGTTGGTAGTTAGGGTCTATCTAATGTAATGTGAACGTTAGGTTTGAGGTTTTGGTCTATCAGATGTCATATGAATATTGGGTTGGTAGTGAGGGTCTATCCGAGGTCATATGAATATTGGGTTGGTAGTTAGGGTCTATAAAATGTCATATTAACCTTGGGTTGATAAATGTTGTCTATTTAATGTCATGTGAACGTTGGGTTGGTAGTGAGGGTCTATCAGATGTCATATGAATATTGGGTTGGTAGTTAGGGTATATCTAATGTCATATTAACCTTGGGTTGATAAATGTTGTCTATTTAATGTCATGTGAACGTTCGGTTGGTAGTGAGGGTCTATCCGAGGTCATATGAATATTGGGTTGGTAGTTAGGGTCTTTATAATGTCATATTAACCTTGGGTTGATAAATGTTGTCTATTAAAGTCATGTGAACGTTGGGTTGGTAGTGAGGTTCTATCAGATTTCATATGAATATTACATTAGATAGACCCCCACTACCCACATAGCGTTCATATTACATGTGATAGACCCAAAATACCAACCCAACGTTCACATGACATTAGATAGACCCCCACTACCCACATAGCGTTCATATTACATGTGATAGACCCTCACTACCCACATAGCGTTCATATTACATTAGATAGACCCAAAATACCAACCCAACGTTCACATGACATGAGATAGACCCACACTACCCACATAGCGTTCATATTACATTAGATAGACCCACAATACCAACCCAACGTTCACATGACATGAGATAGACCCACACTACCCACATAGCGTTCATATTACATGTGATAGACCCTCACTACCCACATAGCGTTCATATTACATTAGATAGACCCACACTACCCACATAGCGTTCATATTACATGTGATAGACCCTCACTACCCACATAGCGTTCACATGACATGAGATAGACCCACACTACCCACATAGCGTTCATATTACATGTGATAGATCCTCACTACCCACATAGCGTTCATATTACATTAGATAGACCCAAAATACCAACCCAACGTTCACATGACATGAGATAGACCCACACCACCCACATAGCGTTCATATTACATTAGATAGACCCAAAATACCAACCCAACGTTCACATGACATTAGATAGACCCACACCACCCACATAGCGTTCATATTACATTAGATAGACCCAAAATACCAACCCAACGTTCACATGACATGAGATAGACCCACACTACCCACATAGCATTCATATTACATTAGATAGACCCACAATACCAACCCAACGTTAACATAGCATTTGATAGACCTTCACTACCAACCCAACGTTCATGTGACATTCGGTATACCCTCAATACAAACCCAACGTTCACATTGCATTAAATAGATCAACATTTCAAATCCGACGTTCGTATGACATTGGATAGACCCTCACAAACAACCCTACGTTCACATAACATTATATATACCCACAATACCTACCCAACGTTAAAATTACATTAGATAGACCCTCACAACCAACCCTATGTTCACATAACATTAGATATACCCACAATACCAACTCAACCTAACATTCACATGTTTACATTAAGTTTGAGAATGATAATGTACACGATAAAAATATTTAAAGAAAAATATTTTTATGAAATAATTATTACACTATATGAAGTAAAACTTGATTATTCCTGTCTTGACTTTTGATTTGAAGCCATACAATTATCTATTAATGAACCAGGAATTTCGTATACACTTAATAGTAATTTATGGGTATTGAGGCTCATAAGTGTCTAAGGGATTGCAATGTCCTGATGTTCTCTGGGACACATTAGTCCCACAGTTTGCTAAACCGAGGGTCTTTGTTTGGTCCCCAGTATCCGAAGTAATGAGGAATTGGTGGACACACATGATATAGCCGTTTGGAACCCTGGATGTAGAAGCTTTCAAAACAGAATTATCAAGTAATTGTAAATTATCTCCGCTTATAACAATTGAATTTAAAAAAAGTTGCAGTGAAATAATATCGTTTAAAATCTTGTGTAATCATTGATTTTTGGTTGATTTTGTAGTAGTTTTCTCCACAAAGAATATAATATTTCATTTCTACGTTCATTTAGTTTTTATGATTTTAAGTAAATTGTGCATTACAAGGACCAGCACAAAAAATAATTATTTCGATACGTTTTAGTAATTATTGATAAGAAACGTGATAAATTAATTGTTATTTCATTTTATTTAAAAATTTACTTAAATGTAATACATATAGTTTATTTGTTGCATTAACTATGTTTATATTTTAATAATGTATTATTAATAAAATCAAGGATCAGTGTCTTCCTAATATTTATCTTAGGTATATATCTTTAGTATGGATCGTCACAATTGTGTTCAAGAGTGTAAAAGACACCAATTATATAAGCGTTGTTTCAGCATATTTATTTCTTACAGTTTAAATAATGTTCAACTTCACATTCTTTGTGACATAAATTCTTATAATTTGTTATATTCTGACATAAAATGTCATAAGACCTATCAAGTAGTAGGTCGCTGACACTAACATTTTCAAAGCTGTGAAACTGTCTCACGTCAAGAGAAGAGTACAGTTTAGTTGCAACTTTGTTGTTGTTTAAATTACCTTGTTGTGTAATAAATTACTAACGATGCATTGAATATTTGTTATAACCATTTTTATAAATAAAATACTTGTTATGTTCTCGTGCAGATCACTATACAAAAATTAAATTAACACAAGCACAGTTTAACCTGCTGTATACTGTTGGTAATAACCAAAAACACAAATAATAAAAACCATCATATAGAGTCACTTTTCAATAAACCAACAATATATTATAATAACCTGGATTTTTTCATATTTTAGCATAAGGGCTACTTTACTGAAAATGGTATTTTGTAAGTGTCTATAACTTGATTTCATAAATACAGTATTTGATAAATTTGTATAAAAATTATTCAAATGCAAATTAGCCAATTTATGTAAACTTGAATGAATAACAGTCAAGATTTGTCTTTAGCTATAGTTAAAATTATATCGCAAATATCAAGGAAAGTTTTTACAAATATTAAATTTAGTCAACCGTTTAAAGGTCATATGTTATTGAATGTCAAAAAAATTAAAAACCAATTTTCTTGTTTATATACAAACAATGTATAGTAAACTATTTTATATATTATATTGAATACATTTATGTATACCATTTTCTCATAACATTGGCAAGCAAAAGTTGATTTTCCCTTGCATTGATGAGTCCTACATATATAAATAGCATATACAACTTTCCCAAACTCCCACATTAATACATTAATCATAAACGATAAAAGGGGCCCTTTATTTGCCTGAATTCAATTATTTATCTTTTTACTTGACAACTTGTGAGGCTGGAAGCCAAGCTAACCTGTGACTATATGCATGGGGAATGGGGCATATACCTATATGAACAACCTAGACTAATACACAATTTACAAACGTTAGTTCAGTAAAACCATGTATCATGTCAGTATTTGTGGATATGTTGAAGGAGTATAAAATGTTATAAATTTATAAAATTTCTTGATACAATGGACTATTGTTATAGTTTGCTCGGTCACTTTGTTTCTCTAATAATATCGATCACGATTGAAAATTGTTTTGTACTTTTAATAAAACCTTTAATTAAATATGCCCTTTCCGTGAAGTGAAAAATAAGTGTACTTAATTGTGTAGTGAAAATACACAAAAGCTACATGAAGCGGCAACAGTCCCTTACTCATATAAACACTCAATTTTTGTTTGTTTAATAGTTTGATAATATAATTATTTAGTGCAAAATACATCTAAATTCCCTCTGGATATTAAATGTAATCTAACGTATTACGATTATTCTCAAAAATATAAATGTTGATGGATTACAATAAAAAAACATATGATAGTTTGAACTACATTTTATGACTGATCTAACAATTAAAATACATGCTTAAACAATTTAATGAGTTTTCTTTCCATTCCATGCAGTTAGGAATATACGTTACACATTAAATTTCTTAACAATACTAAAGGGAATTGTTACTTACACTGAGATTTTCGTACTTAAAGTGAAATGAGCACATTCAATTGGTAAATTAAACTAATTGCGTCCAGGGAACAGTGTTGACACCTTTTCAGATACTGTGGTAGATGTCCTAGGAGTATTGTATGAGAACTAGTAGAAAGGATACTAGAGTGGCAAATGCCTGAAACAGAAAATATAGGTAAATGGAATGAAATAAAAGATATACTTTAATGGCGTTTCTACAATTTATCAACTATTTTTCCTCTACAACTATTATGAGTTGAAATATTGTTTTTTATATTTGGTATCTACAAAAAACCGCACATCATCTACTGTAAGTCTATTTGAATTAATGAGTAATATTGATTACTACAAAACCCTTACCCAAAAGAAAAGGGACTTTATTTTACTTATTAGCATGTCAGTTTTACGGTCTCTTCTTCAATACCTTATGAAAAAATTAACGCTCTTTGTTAAAATCTTTTGAGTGTTTCAGAGTTATTATAAAATGTAGTATGTCAATAAATATTGTAGGTATATGTTTATTAGATAATAACAGATAGTCTAGATTAATAGTAATCCTGTTGGTGGGTAGGCGGACACGTTGAATGTGTTATGCAAGACTGGTGTGTGAGAGTGCACACTAAGTATCATATACAGGATGGTTGGGTGGGAGGACACGTTCAATGTCTTATGTAAGACTGGTGTGTGGGAGTGCACACTAAGTATCATATACAGGATGGTTGGGTGGGAGGACACGTTCAATGTCTTATGTAAGACTGGTGTGTGGGAGTGCACACTAAGTATCATATACAGGATGGTTGGGTGGGAGGACACGTTCAATGTCTTATGTAAGACTGGTGTGTGGGAGTGCACACTAAGTATCATATACAGGATGGTTGGGTGGGAGGACACGTTCAATGTCTTATGTAAGACTGGTGTGTGGGAGTGCACACTAAGTATCATATACAGGATGGTTGGGTGGGAGGACACGTTCAATGTCTTATGCAAGACTGGTGTGTGGGAGTGCACACTAAGTATCATATACAGGATGGTTGGGTGGGAGGACACGTTCAATGTCTTATGCAAGACTGGTGTGTGGGAGTGCACACTAAGTATCATATACAGGATGGTTGGGTGGGAGGACACGTTTCATGTCTTATGCAAGACTGGTGTGTGGGAGTGCACACTAAGTATCATATACAGGATGGTTGGGTGGGAGGACACGTTCAATGTCTTATGCAAGACTGGTGTGTGGGAGTGCACACTAAGTATCATATACAGGATGGTTGGGTGGGAGGACACGTTCCATGTCTTATGTAAGACTGGTGTGTGGCAGTGCACACTAAGTATCATATACAGGATGGTTGGGTGGGAGGACACGTTCAATGTCTTATGCAAGACTGGTGTGTGGGAGTGCACACTAAGTATCATATACAGGATGGTTGGGTGGGAGGACACGTTCCATGTCTTATGCAAGACTGGTGTGTGGGAGTGCACACTAAGTATCATATACAGGATGGTTGGGTGGGAGGACACGTTCAATGTCTTATGCAAGACTAAGTTGTCGGAGAGAACACTAATTATCTTATGCAGAGTGGGTGGATAGAAGAACGCATTGAATGACTTTTACAAAACTGTTATGTGGGAGAGCACACTAAGTATCTTATGCAGGATGGGTGGCTAGGAGGACTCGTTGAATGTCTTATGCAAGTTTTGGCTGTGATAGAGCACAATAAGTATCTTATGCAGGATGAGTGGGTCAGAAGCACGTTGAATATCGCATGCAAGACTGATGTGTGTGAGAGAACACTAAGTATTGTATGCAGGATGGGTGGGTGAGAGGACACGTTGAATGCCCTATGCAAGTTTTGTCTGTGAGAGAGCACAATAAGTATCTTATGCAGGATGAGTGGGTCAGAAGCACGTTGAATGTCGCATGCAAGACTGGTGTGTGTGAGAGAACACTAAGTATCTTATGCAGGATGGGTGGCTAGGAGGACACGTTGAATGTCTTATGCAAGTTTTGGCTGTGATAGAGCACAATAAGTATCTTATGCAGGATGAGTGGGTCAGAAGCACGTTGAATATCGCATGCAAGACTGATGTGTGTGAGAGAACACTAAGTATTGTATGCAGGATGGGTGGGTGAGAGGACACGTTGAATGCCCTATGCAAGTTTTGTCTGTGAGAGAGCACAATAAGTATCTTATGCAGGATGAGTGGGTCGGAGGCACGTTGAATGTCGTATGCAAGACTGGTGTGTGGGAGAGAACACTAAGTATCGTATGCAGGAAGGGTGGGTGAGAGGATACGTCTAATGCATTCTGAGGGATGATATATGGAGGTATGTTTATTTTTTCTGGTATGGGTGGTGGGTGGGAAGGCATCCTATGCAAATGTAATATTAGTTTAAAACCAGTTTCACTCCCAGGTAATGCCTCTGGACAGGGTGATATGCATGGGTTACTGAAATTGATCGACAAAATATTTGTTACAGCATGCCTTAAAATGCATAATTCATAATAAAGACAATTTTTTAATCTTTCATTTAAGGTATTTTAATTACCTTCTCCATGGCCTACCTACAATTACGAGGAATAGATCGAGGGTTACTTTAATTTTGCCTACTAGTTAATGATGTTAAGTGTGTTTTTATAATAATAATAACAGGTACTTTTTATTAACTTTACTCAACCTGATTGAGTGATAAAAGGTTTGGTCACCTGTTACACCCCTCCATGTCATTTAAGAACAATACAGAAGAGAGTTGACTATCTTCATAAACGATCACTTTAACAGAACACTTACGGACTAACAATTATAACTACGCATGCGCAATCCTACTTGTTATTGTTACTTACGGCGGGAACACTGGACCGAACTATGCTGAAGAAACCCATTGCAGAGAGCTCGACTGGAGTATGGTGAAGTTCCATCAGAAACAAGTTGACCTGAATACAAAACAACTGGAATTTGTACTGCGACACCACTTTGTAGGTAACTGTATGTAACAGAGACAGGCTTATAACAAAATTATTAATAATTTATAATGAAAAACTTGAAAAACCGTGCCATTGCAGATCGACTTACCAAGTCCCATTGTTGAGGAGTGCATGTCCTTGCTGTCAAAGTTATATCCAGCTCTAATTTGACTTCTTCTACCTGAAAATATTATACTTCGTTAAATTAACGGGATCATATCCACCTTATTATACATCTTTACAAATTTATTTGGATAATACCTCCTAAAATAAATAATAATCATTGTGAAAATCTGTTAAATTCCAAACACTCATTATAAACTGTAGTATTTCAATTATTAACTTTGGTATTTATAAATTTATTACTCACGGTTAGATGAGTGATTAACTATAAATATAATAATAATATTTTTTTTATTGCGTGAGACATTTTACGTCTGTTGCAATAATCAATTAACAGGTTAAAATTTAACATTCATACGTGCAAAAGTTGTTGCATTTACTTCTTCATCATTTATTCACATTTTCTTGACATCAAATTAAATTAAACACATATTAATTTATATATTTCTTATAGGAATATGTATCTATGCTTGTATATGCAAGTGTGTGCATATTCATACGTGTGTGTTTATTAAGTTCTTTATTTTAATAGATATATAATAATGTCTTTTCTTGAAATATATAATCACGTATGTAAATATGAATTTATTGTTTATATTTAGTGACATTAAATTTGTTTTTTATTTATTCAAATCACTAGTATATTTTTGGCCCTAAATTTTATCACTTTCTAGTACTTGAGCCACATACTGCAAAATATTTGAAAATTATTATATAATATCACATTTAGTCTGTTTTTATATATTTTTTTACATTTTAAGATTTGTGCAGTCCGGGTTAGTTAAATAATTTCCCACTTAATTAGAAAAGAATTATTTATTTCATATAAACTGCTCGTATTAAGAATCCTAGTAAATTAGGCTCATACTCTAAGCGATTTTATTTTATTTCTTCTAATATTGTTTTTATTTACATTCTTAGTGCTTTGTATTAATGTGTTTACAATTTTTCAAACGCATATGTTATTTAGGATTTCGTATTAACATAAATATGTTTTAAATATATTTTATGCAATGTGCCATACTATATGGCTTATTGTGAACCTTCCATGGACGGCTTTCATTTAACAGCCAATTTCCTGGTGGTTTTATGCTAGACATTTAAAATAAAAGTTGAAAATCTGCCACTTATTTACATTAACAATTAATACACTTTTTCTAAGAAATAGTATACATTATTTTATATCAACGCTATATCATTGAGATTTGTATCCTGAGAATATTTTATAAAATATATCATTATTATTAATGAGACCTTCTATAATCATAATAAAATTATCTATTTGAGAACATGAATAATATTTTTTCTATTATGGTTTTACGTAATTTTTTGAATAACGTAGGAAAATAACAGTGATAAAACACAAGTAAAATATTTAAGTATAAATAAACGTTGACAGTAATTGTCAATGAAATTTAAACCGTTTAAATAATGTATGTAAAACAATTGATAAAATTGTTATATTCAACATATTGAATATCAATAATAATTCACCTCGTCCACAACTAAAGTTGAAAAAGTAGCCAATAAAATGCAATAAAGGTGATTAGTAGTGCTCCATAGAACAAATGGAATTAGGGAGTCCGTTGGATCACCTGGCTGATATATTTTGGCGGCAAAGGTAGACCAAAGAGAGTAAAAGTATACTAAGGCCTGCTGAAAAATTAAAACGACGTAGGCGATGACTAGAAGCCCATAGGTGTTGTTGAGACACTTGTTACATTGCAGTAGTTTGCGGGTGTTGTTTACAGTGTCTTCAATACGACCCAAGTACTCTTCTGCAGACCTAATATACCGCAGGCGTTTGGCTAGCAAGTATTTTAAAATAGCAACAAACAAAACTTCTTGACTAATAGGCACAAAGGCCACAAACGGGAGTTCATAAGTACGCATCTCTCTAGTGATCAAATACATTGTCATGGCAATAAATTCAAAGTAGTACATTCCAACCATCAGGAGAAGAATCCAGTCATTGTTATGTTGCAGGGATGTGTTCATTTTGCGATCGACTTCTAGAATACTTTTGTAATACTCTTTCAGACTGCTGTTTCCAGTTAAGTGGGTAACTAAATACGCTGCGAATACAGCCCATGTTATTACCGATTGCATGTACACAATAAAAGTCCAAATACTGTGTTGGAAGTAGGTACTGTATATATAAAAATGTGTACCAAACGCGAGTGTCACCAACATGTCGGTAACGATCTGTAAAGGACGGATAATACCGTATTCACCAAGTTGTGGGATAGTGTATTTCAGCTCATACTGAAGTATCTTCATTATACTGTATTCAGTTATCATGCTGATGCTATTTAAACTCTAGTTTTACATTGGTCACTAAATAAATGTTTCTCACAGAAATAGCCACCGACTGCGTCGTGTCCGCTATTGATTTATAGATATAATAAAGGCAAGTGTTCTTGAGAACCATTACGCTATTACTTGTTACAATTGTGAAATAGAAGACAAGAAAACATTTCCAATATATTCTACTTACAAATTACTTACAAACTCTACTAACAAATAAAGAAAAATTACTCGTCTTTTCAATTTTGATTTATGGAAATCCCTAAGAATAATTGGAAACCATGCAGTTATTATTTTTTTTCTTTATTATATTAGTTTTAATCTTGTTACCATTATTCAAAGATAAGTATTTTCGAAAACTGTATTAACCTTTTCCGTGTATACGATCCTCATTGTCAACAAAGCCAATTAAATAAAGATGTTTTTACTCTCAAAGTAACTTTCATGGACACAAATAAAATGAAAATTATTTAAGAATAGTTTATCATAGCATTGTTTTTTTAAAGTAGTACTAAGAGTGGAGGGTTGCCAAAAATTGAAAAAAATAAACCATTGAATTTCAAGTTATTTTCAAAAATAACTGCTCAATTAACTGCTGTAATTAAATATTACAGAGCTCCAAACAGTAAAACTGAATAAGTAACAAAATACATAAATATTTAAATGAATACAAACAATTGTATGGAAACTACATGAGTTAATAAATATCAACAAAATAAAAAAGTTACTTTAACTAAAAAAACAGATAATACATAATTGTATATAAAAGGATGTTATATATTAAAAAGAGGCTGCTAAATGTCCGGGGCTTTGGAGACTGAAATACTGTTGATAGCCAATTTTAAAAATAAACAACAATTTTTTAATCTTCAAGTTATTGATTCTACCGAAGGTTGTTGACTAGGAAGAGTGGTTCCTTAAGAAAAAAATATCAAAAATCCTCTATAGAATATGGAAATAGAAAAAAATATTAAAATAAAAGAATTAAAAGTAATATTGGAGTGGTCTGTTCATCCCAACCTTAAGATTACAAACAGAAATAAATGTCCCTTCCAATCTGCAACTGCACTTTCCACTGTACGCATTAATTGGCCGGAAGTTGGGGTTCATAAAATGTTGGAGGTTACCAGCTTGCAAAAGTCTTCGGCCTGGAAGAGAGAGTAGTAGCCACAACACTTATGGGGGAGGTAGGTGACGGCCCCCTCTGGGCCGCAGAGAAAGCCAAGCATCAGCCCAGTCCGAATGTCCGCCGCAGTGCCACCAGGTAACCAAGGTGTAGTGGTATTGCCACCCAGTGCCCTGGTCACCAGGGGAGATGACTACCCCCCCGGATCCTGGAACCGTGAGACTGCAAAGACTCACAAAAAAATAATCCTGGGCCAAGGCAAAAGAGAGAGAGAGAGATAAAGACCAAAAGCTTCCAAACAATTTAAATTAAAGCTGTGGCTAAACTGCTTCTTTACCCAAACATTGGTTACAAGCTACAAAGTTGAGAACAACTAATTGCAAATTGTGCACCAAGAACTAACTAGGAGCAAAATAACAATTTCAACACATAAAAATAGATATTACATTACATAAGTTGTGAAATAAAACATTTAGTGTACGGAAAATGCCTGAAAAATATTACGTCCGACCTAACCTCTATAAACTATGTTATTTAAGCTAAAAAGAAAAAAATAATGATACAAGTAAAATAAAATATTTATAATAATTATACGCTAAAAAGCTCAATAACAAATAAAATAAGTTTGAAAGATGTTCACTATGTGACTCGCTCATAATCAGCTTACCCTAACTCGAAAAAATTACTTAAAAATTACAACACCTTTACATAAATTATCAGCAACAGACATCTTCGGTAATTATAAAGCATAAGTGAATTTAAATTTTGTTGTTTCGACAAGGTTGTAAATGGTAACAAAGCTTGGTTTTGTAGGGATTATTAGTTACAGAATGATAAAGATACCAGAAGAACAACATTTAACCACAACTACCCAAGGTGGTTCTCACCATTTAAAACTCCATGTTAAAACAAAACATGATCTGCACTACTTGTGGTAAGTTGAGTGGCAGAGGAGGATTGATGAGTTGTGATGGTGAACAACACTTGACAGATTACATTATATTTATCCAACTACGTTAAAAAACAGAAAAAACAAGACGTGAACTGTTTGTGAATAGCTGAGTGACAGTAGTGGTTTGATGAGTTATAACGGTAAACAGCTCCTGACGGATGGAACAACACTTATCTCACCATGTTCTATTTTATATACGTTATACATGAGGAAACTTGTCACGCCATTTGTGAGTAAAGGCAATATTGTTCATTCTACTGAAAACTGTAACTTATTGTCGTTATTTTTAATTACATATTAAATGTATTTACAAAATGCAGGTTTTACCAAATATAAAGTGTAATAATTGTAGCAAAAACACTAAATAATATATATGGAATATTTAGTCTTTCAATAAGTTTTGAATGTGTTTACATTACGGTGGTATGCTCCGGAGGAGGACAGCTGTTTGCTTAATTACGCCATTTCTCATTCCCGATTTTGTGATATCGGATTCGTTTACTATATATTTACTTTTGTAAACAAAATATAAATCAGCTAAAAAAACTCAGAATATTGATTCTTCCTATAGCGTTACCAATGGATTTAATTAGCAGATTGTAAAAGAAAAGTGTTTGTAACTTTTTCTTTTATTGGATTATGTTTGTTTGATTGAATAAACTTTGTCGTTTTTTGACCAAACATTTTTAACAGACTAAATAGTTCTTTAAACCCTGTTTTAAGAGTTTGATTAGATTAGTTTTGTTAGGTTTAAACATATGTTTTATTGATTGAACAACTTTTTGATTGTCTAGAAATAATTTGAGATGTATCGTAGTTATAATATTAGGAGAATGTATAATATTCTATAAAATAGATATTTTTAAGTTACTTATTAGTTTTGATATGATATGATTAATAATATATAATAATAATATATAATAATAATATATAATATAAAATATGATTAATAACTTTTTAATGCTTGGAGAATGTAATACAGAAATTATATTCGGACTTTACAATAGTTATTTTACCATTTCGAAGATTTTTTGGCATGGTAAAATGTTCTATGACATGTAAATATCCTTAATGTCTTATATTATTTAATACTGTAAAAATTAAACTATGGTTTAGTTATCTAAGTATTAAATCTCTAAATTATTTTATGGCTAAATCTAGAGGCTACATTAAGGTTAGAGAAGCACCATTTTGTAAATGCTATCATAACCCGTACTAAAGCCTAAGTTCCTTCATCTTTACATGCAACACAGGAAATGTTTAATCTATTTGTGTACTAGAACGAGTGCTTAAGCATCTAGTTTAACAACTACAACACCTCTCTGCTACATTTACACTGATACTGTGGTGTAAATGTTTTAAATTGTACAAAACCAGATGTAATTATAGAATCAGTAGACTTTTATTTAATAATATATACACTGTTACTGAATATATTACTAATGAAAGCTTGTTTATCTCGTAGTTTAAAAATTTAAATTAAAGGATATATTAATTTACCTGGTGAAGTTAGAAGCCCACTCTAAATCTAAACCTGATGACTTCAAAACCACCACCAGTGACCGGGAAAGCAGTCTCCGGTCACCCTCCAAGGAATAACCACGCTTGATGTTACTTGACACCGTCATCTAGTGATAACGTCAGAACCCTCTGGTCAAGAGCACTGGCAGTAGCTTAGTGTACCAAATTAATTTGAAAATGTTACTTTTAAAGACTATATAATATTTCAATACTTAATTTACATGTAATACCCTTAATACTATTAATAATATCTACATGTAGTTTTATATTCTTCTTATACACCATTATATCACGCAATTGGTTTAAAAACAAAAGCTTAATGGTAGTTTTTTGCTATAATCCAAAAATATGTTATAATATCGACTATTTTTATATGTTATTTACAAACACTTAAGTTATCAAATAACTGTATATACTGTAAATATTAACTTCATGAAAATTTAATAATGGAAGTTCTGTAGAAAACCTTTATCGTAAAGTTAATGATATATAATGCCTACATTTCACAGGGATAACTAACGTCCAAAGTTGAACACAGTTATCCATCTGTTGTAGAAGATAAGTTGCCTTTCTACATCTCAGTATTAATTATAACTGTTCTGCTGACTCTGGCGTCGTAAGTTTCAAAATATAATATCTCGGTTGTTTAGAAAACAGAAACATTATCTTTCTTGACTTATCCCATCAGTTAACGTTTTTTAAAAGGTCTTATATTTTAAACCCAAGTTAATTGACGTAATCATATACTTTACATTGTACAGTTATATTTAAAAGTGGTTTTAGTATTAAATCTCAGTACGTACTTCTGATATGCAAAAATGTAAATACGGGCTTTAATATTGTAAAATATTTAATTTTGATATACTGTTTATTTTACGTAGTTAAATATTTAATATTCCTCGAAATTTAATTCGTAATATTCTCACAGCTTTATTTCAACCAAATATAAAACAAAAAAAATTGCACTCCTCAGTTAAACAATATTTATCGTAATATAATAATAAAGGCGTTAGTACAAAATGTAGAATCTTAAAAAAAAAACAAAAAAAACACACTTCCAAATGATGAGTTATACATAAAAAAAACTCCAGTGCAGCACAATAAGAACTATAGTTTTTTTCTTCTTTCTAGATGTTTTCACAGTTATATATTTAAATTTATTGTATAAAAGGACTGAAAGATATCAATAATATTATCTTTAATTTTTGGGATCTTTCAGAAACAATCATCGGACACTAAATAAATATAATTAATATTACTGGAGTGTTTAAGTCCTTTCATATATTTAAATAATCATCTATCAATTGATATATTGATACGATCCAAGATGGCCCGAAATAAATAAGGCGATAATTTGTTTCGCTACACTCCTATCTAAATGCTCTAAATCGCTATACGATACAAAATTAATTATTTACTGGATTAGTAGGTAAGCTTATATTACTATAAAGACAACATTTTGACAATTAAATCAATCACTTATATTTAGGCCTACAATATCAATGTTACTTTGTTCTCGACCTTATGTTCACACAATACCATATCTGACTCTGTTTAGTGTAAAGTGACTGTTAACTTACGGTCACTTTACTATCACATTTGAGCACTGTCACTTTACTGCAAATATCACTTCCCCAGGGACTCTGTAGACTGTACCTGACTGACTAACTCATTGTTACGTCAACCGAAGGGTGTCTTTATATAACCATAGGCACAGGACGGTGGCTTATGAACGTTTGCCCTCGCAGGCAGGAGTTCACTTTGTCAACAAGCTTCCAAATGAAATTAAGTGTGCCCATATGCTCAAAGCGTTTAAAACTCGTCTGAAAACCAAGTTGATTGCAGAAGCATTCTATAACTCAGACGAGTTCATGGCACACACCTGGGAGACCTAGAAAAATTAAACTGAGTATTCTAGCTGAGGGGGATATTTTTTCGTATGAATGTGTGAGAAAGTGTGTCTGATTTGTATGTCTGAATGGCGAAAAATATGTGTATGAGTGGAACAAATTCTAGATATAGGGACAATTGCAATACATTTCATGTAATGTTTTATGCAATAAATGATATTTATTTATTTATAGGTGTAAGCCCAGAACATTCTGGAACCGTCAAAGTTATTCTGAGAGGGGGATCTCGGTGCCATTTCGGTAAGTATCCCGATTTATCAAAGGCGAATGGTCTGTCATTTTAGCCGTTCCTGGATCGCCTGGATGGCCTGAATCGTAAAAATATTTTTTTAGGTCAATTATAGGACTACCTATATACCTATATGATGCGTTTCAAACAGCTTCTAAATACAAATGTCAATCTCACCTTCATGAGTACTAGCTATTTTTTTATTCATTCATAAGACGCCGATCGTCAATATATGGGTGAATATGGATTTCAAATGAGTGTGATGAGTGAAGATGAGCGAATGTAGTCATTGTTACAAACTAAGGCCGACTACTTAGAAGAAAGTGTCTTTAATTAATAGCCCAATGATAAATGAACAGCTGGTGATTATCAGCTGATCCTTCTCGAAATGTATTGACTCTGATTGGGATCGAACTGAGAACCTTTAGCTAAGGTTTACTATGTAGTGTACCCTGTTACTACTGACGAGAATCTAAGGTAAAGAAACGTTATCATGGTTTAAAGGAGGAGTGTAATAATAAACATAATAGTGGTCCCAGAATTGATCCTTTAAGTACTTCAATATTTATCACGTAGATTCACATCATCTAAATTAGTGCTACTTTTTGCTGTCTAAAAGTAGCACTCCAGATTTTACTGGACTATTATTTAGGAGAATAAACTGATTTCAATCAGAATATTTGAAAACTCACTTGACTGATCATAGGATAGCTCATATGAAATGGCAAAACCTGTTTAAACCTGTATTTATCAGTTACTTCTTGTGTAATCACTTTATTTAGAGATTGATATACTCTATGGATCATACTTTGGGCATGGAGGATCTATTTATGATGTAGATGACTCCGTGGTTATAAAAAGTAGCCATTTAAATGGTTTTCATTATAAAATTTTTAAGGTAATTTCTAAAAACTCTGACACTGTTCTACTTCGAACCCCCCTAAATTATGTTTAGAGAGTTAATATTGAATTTGTGGGTTAAAGGGTTCCAAGGAGTGAAGTATAATATAAGTAAGCGTTGAGAACCACTCGATAACGAGGCACGGTCAGTTGGCCGAATCCGAATAAAAGTATTAATTAATTATTTGTTTGATAATATATTTCAATAAAATTTATTTTTAGGATAAATGCTTTTATTATTTTAAGGTTTTCTTAGATAGCGAGCTCTTATAATCAACATGAGATTTATTTAAATGTTTACTTCTTGTTAAAGATCATCTTTTTAGAAATATCAAAGGATTTTTATTTCATACATTCCTTTTACATTAGAGATATGTAGTTATTGATTTGTAACATATTATTAATTGATTCCTCTACTTTCTAGTCTAACTGAAAATATGAAAAATTAACTTATAAATTGTAACTAGCAGTATCTACAATACAGTATTATAACATTTTTCATTGATAAAGGACACTTGAACTGGACCTTTTCCCCACATGAATTCGGTTTATGGCATAACAGCTGTTTAGGGCCATTTTACCAACCAAGCTGCTATGATTTGTGTTCGTCTTAACTCTTGCTACCAAAGCTGATCCCTAACAATACTAATCTACCACTCACAACTGTATTCACAACACACGGCACCAGTTTGTATTCCCAAAATATACCAAAACAAACTGTCTATTACGCGCACATAGTCACATTTGTTAATAATTGATAAATATTAATAATATATATTATTAAAAAAACACCATTAAATAAGTAGACGAAAACGTAATGTAATGTTAACAAACTATCATCACTATGATTTCAGAAGATTGAAGTTATTCTGCCAATCTTCAAGGAGACTGCGTGTATATAAGCAGTTTTACATTAACTTGTAATTGTTATACATGCATCCTTATATTGATGTATTGCTCATTATATTTATTTATATCATGGGTATTTTTTTGTTGTATTTGAATGTATCTTAAATGTTGTCTATTTTAATGCACGTAATTCTCTTGTACATTGTTAAATTGTTGTACAGTATAGAAGGTGTGAACATATTCTGTACATTGCAAGGTTCATGTTACGGAAACTGTTAAATTACATACTAAACATAAGGATAACATGCCATACACTTTGACACAAGAAAATGTTGTATAACTGGTATTATAATCCAAGATTCATACTTATGGGTATTAATTAAATTATACGATGTACTGATAATAGCTTTGCCTTTTTAATATCTTCTTTTGGTTGTCAACGTAAGGTACTACTAATTGTGGCAACCTACCACATCATCAGGTACATCCTCTGTTGGTTGTCAAAGTAGGTACTACTAGTATTGTGGCAACCTACCACATCATCAAGTACATCCTCTGTTGGTTGTCAAAGTAGGTACTACTATATTGTGGCAACCTACCACATCATCAGGTACAACCCCTTTTGGTTGTCAACGTAGGTACTACTAGTATTGTGGCAACCTACCACATCATCAGGTACATCCTCTGTTGGTTGTCAAAGTAGGAACTACTAGTATTGTGCAACCTACCACATCATCAGGTACATCCTCTGTTGGTTGTCAAAGTAGGTACTACTAGTATTGTGGCAACCTACCACATCATCAGGTACATCCTCTGTTGATTGTCAACGTAGGTACTACTAGTATTGTGGCAACCTACCACATCATCAGGTACATCCTCTGTTGGTTGTCGACGTAGGTACTACTAGTATTGTGGCAACCTACCACATCATCAGGTACATCCTCTGTTGGTTGTCGACGTAGGTACTACTAGTATTGTGGCAACCTACGACATCATCAGGTACATCCTCTGTTGGTTGTCGACGTAGGTACTACTAGTATTGTAGCAACCTACCACATCATCAGGTACATCCTCTGTTTGTTGTCAACATATGTACTACTAGTATTGTGGCAACCTACCACATCATCAGGTACATCCACAGGGATTCGTTGTAGAATGAAAGTTAATACATACAATAACACAAAACAATTAAAACACTGATAAAATTCAATTCAATTCTTTTATTCATCAATAAATATAGTACATGGAAGTATAAAGTGTATCTCACATGACAATATCAAGTTAACGATTAGTTAAATTAAAAACTAAAATATAGTTAACTGAGTAAAACTGAAGTAATTACTTACTACTGAGGAACTCTCTGACAGAATAAAACTCCTTTTCCATTAGGAATGCTTTTAATCTATTTCTGAATCCCTCCCCAGAAGCTCTGATGTCTGCAGGCAACCTATTAAAAACAATGTCTCCCAATAAGTTAAATCTTGCTCACATAGTGCTAGACAAAGTCTAGGAAGCCGTAGATCTGCCCCATGTATTGTGGGAAAACGATACACGGCTCCAACCGTCTGATTGTCCTGATACTCATCTGAAATAGACAGAATTACCCGGAATATAAGCAGCGAAGGTAACGTTAGAATATTAAGAGATCTGTAAAACCCCCCTACAGCTGCTTAGTGGTGCTGATCCCTTAATTACCCGAACGGCTCTTCTTTGTTCAAGAAATACTCTATATGAGTAGGGTGAACCTCCCCATAGCTCAATGCCATAGGATATAGCCGAGGAATTCACCCATAGTAAACTGATAACAAGGCATCAGGCTCCAACAAAGGATACGTTGTTCTGAGGGCGTAAATGACTCTACTAAGCTTACTGCAGAGTTTAGATACATGAGAGGACCAATAGAACCCACTATCAACGGTCAAACCTAGAAAGTTCACTGATGAGCATTCTTCAATACCAAAGCTATTTATATTGCATAAATAGCTGCATAAAACTGCATAAAAACACTTTTAGAAGAGTTTAACATTAGATGGTTGCTTACTAGCCATCGCTGTAGATTTTGTATGGAATTGGAA
Source organism: Stictocephala bisonia (assembly GCA_035578905.1). Lineage (NCBI taxonomy): Eukaryota > Metazoa > Arthropoda > Insecta > Hemiptera > Membracidae > Stictocephala > Stictocephala bisonia. The sequence continues at coordinate 1,153,882 of JAQJVL010000214.1, read as the reverse complement.
ACTGTTATGTCAAAAGTAGCTTGTGGAACACCAAACAACGATGTCCTGACGTCTGTAAATTGAGTGGTTCCTGCCAAAGGGATATGACTAACTACATCATTTATATAGGTGAGAAAAATCAGTGGCCCTAATATACTAACTTGAGGAACTTCAAATTCTGTGTCAGTGTAGTTATAGTAGGCACTTAACAAAGCAACAAATTTCCGACGGTTGGATAAGAATGACCTGAACCAGGACAAAGACAGACCTATAACCCCACACTTCTGTAATTTGTCAAATAAAATTTTATGATCGACGAGGTCAAACACCTTTCAGAGGTCGCAGAAATGTCCTACAGCAGTCTGACAATTTTCCAGCTGAATAATTTTTTTAATTAAATTTTTAATTGCATGAATGGTTGACGAGTCCTTATAAACCCATGTTGATTCGGGACAATTACGTTGTGTTTATGTAGATGTAACAACCTCTCACTAACTACTATTTCCAACACTTTATAGATGGTGCTTAACAACGACACTGGTCGGTAGTTGCTCACATCACATTTATTTCCTTTTTTAAGGAAGGAATATATTTTTAGGTTTTGTTTGTATTTGGAAAGACGCCAAATGAAACAGAGAAATTATAGAGATAAGTGAGAGGATCAAGAAGTGGTTTGTTTATTTTTTTTAGATGGGAGCTAGATATCTCATTTACACCAGCAGAGTTGCTAGATTTCAAAGGAAGAATTATTTTCTCAATTTCTTCTGAGGTCACCGGGTAAAAAACAATGACTTAACTGGTGATACATAATGTTTTGGGCTAGTCATAGATCCAGTTGTGTCAGGCATAAGATTAGATAGTTTTATAACTGACATCTCTGAAAAATAACTATTACATTAATTAGCAATTTCAAGTGGTGATTCTATTAGGACTCCTTTGTGAATAAATGATTGTGGGGCAGGATAGGGAATAGAGTCTCGCAGTTCTCTTCGCAAAATGTTCCAAACAGCTTTTTGTCTGCAATCGGAGCTATGAATTTCAATGATTATATATTTCACACATATGCAAATATACGTCTGTTGCGGGGCGTGCACGCATGTTTTAGGTCGGGCCGGCGGCGAGTGATGTGTCCCGCACTTCCTGGTCACGTGACCCTCTATTATCTATTAATATAATCGTTTGAATATATTTTAAAACAGAGACGAGTTCTGTAATACAGTGTTCGTCTCCTCCTGAAGATGGTTTACTTTAATGTGGCCGAAACGTCGGCAATGTTTGTACATAGCCTAGTCGATGATGACTCTTAAATGACTATATAAGGGTATTTAGTTATATTTTTTATCTCGGTTTAGGAAATTCTTTTAAATTTATTTAATTTTAATAATGCTATCAATTAATTTCCAACTTTACGAAATTAGGAAATATTTTTCAAAATTTGTATTGTGTTTGTTCAACAATGTACAAAATAAAAATAATAAATATAATCAATTTATGTAGATTAGTCCAGCGTATTTATGCATAAAATGTTTACAATATCCATGGATTTCATTAAAACTGTCAGTAAGACTTATATAAGTAACCCCCCACCCCCACCTAGGTAGTGACTAACCCAGTTTATGTAGCTCTCCCATGGCCAATACATAGTAAATTCTCACATCGCCAGTTTTATCTCATACCCATATATCACAAAACTGTTCATCGTAAATAAACACACCGTGTTAGTGTATGTAGTGTTAGGTTTATAAAGGCACCTCCCCCCCCCCCACCTCGGTAGTGGCTAACCCAGTTTATGTTACGTCCCCGATGACCAATACATAGTAAATTCTCACATCGCCGGTTTTATCTCATACCCATATATCACAAAATTGTTCATCATAAGTAAACACACCGTGTTAGTGTATGTAGTGTAAGATTTAAAAAAGCACCTCCCCCCCACCTCAGTAGTGACTAACCCAGTTTATGTTACGTCCCCGATGACCAATACATAGTAAATTCTCACATCGCCGGTTTTATCTCATACCCATATATCACAAAATTGTTCATCATAAGTAAACACACCGTGTTAGTGTATGTAGTGTAAGATTTATAAAAGCACCTCCCCCCCACCTCGGTAGTGACTAACCCAGTTTATGTTACGTCCCCGATGACCAATACATAGTAAATTCTCACATCGCCGGTTTTATCTCATACCCATATATCACAAAATTGTTCATCATAAGTAAACACACCGTGTTAGTGTATGTAGTGTAAGATTTATAAAAGCACCTCCCCCCCACCTCGGTAGTGACTAACCCAGTTTATGTTACGTCCCCGATGACCAATACATAGTAAATTCTCACATCGCTGGTTTTATCTCATACCCATATATCACAAAATTGTTCATCATAAGTAAACACACCGTGTTAGTGTATGTAGTGTAAGATTTATAAAAGCACCTCCCCCCCCACCTCGGTAGTGACTAACCCAGTTTATGTTACGTCCCCGATGACCAATACATAGTAAATTCTCACATCGCCGGTTTTATCTCATACCCTTATATCACAAAACTGTTCATCGTAAGTAAACACACCGTGTTAGTGCATGTAGTGTAAGGTTTATAGGGGCACATCCCCCTCCACCAAGGTAGTGACTAACCCAGTTTATGTTACGTCCCCGATGACCAATACATAGTAAATTCTCACGTCGCCGGTTTTATCTCATACCAATATATCACAAAATTGTTCATCATAGGTAAACACACCGTGTTAGTGTATGTAGTGTTAGATTTATAAAAGCACCTCCCCCTCCTAAAAGGTAGTGACTAACCCAGTTTATGTTACGTCCCCGATGACCAATACATAGTAAATTCTCACATCGCCGGTTTTATCTCATACACATATATCACAAAATTGTTCATCATAAGTAAACACACCGTGTTAGTGTATGTAGTGTTAGGTTTATAAAGGCACCTCCCCCCCCACCTCGGTAGTGGCTAACCCAGTTTATGTTACGTCCCCGATGACCAATACATAGTAAATTCTCACATCGCCGGTTTTATCTCATACCCATATATCACAAAATTGTTCATCATAAGTAAACACACCGTGTTAGTGTATGTAGTGTAAGATTTATAAAAGCACCTCCCCCCCACCTCGGTAGTGACTAACCCAGTTTATGTTACGTCCCCGATGACCAATACATAGTAAATTCTCACATCACCGGTTTTATCTCATACCCATATATCACAAAATTGTTCATCATAAGTAAACACACCGTGTTAGTGTATGTAGTGTAAGATTTATAAAAGCACCTCCCCCCCACCTCAGTAGTGACTAACCCAGTTTATGTTACGTCCCCGATGACCAATACATAGTAAATTCTCACATCGCCGGTTTTATCTCATACCCATATATCACAAAATTGTTCATCATAAGTAAACACACCGTGTTAGTGTATGTAGTGTTAGGTTTATAAAGGCACCTCCCCCCCCCCCCACCTCGGTAGTGGCTAACCCAGTTTATGTTACGTCCCCGATGACCAATACATAGTAAATTCTCACATCGCCGGTTTTATCTCATACCCATATATCACAAAACTGTTCATCGTAAGTAAACACACCGTGTTAGTGCATGTAGTGTAAGGTTTATAGGGGCACCTCCCCCTCCACCAAGGTAGTGACTAACCCAGTTTATGTTACGTCCCCGATGACCAATACATAGTAAATTCTCACATCGCCGGTTTTATCTCATACCCATATATCACAAAATTGTTCATCATAAGTAAACACACCGTGTTAGTGTATGTAGTGTAAGATTTATAAAAGCACCTCCCCCCCCCACCTCGGTAGTGACTGACCCAGTTTATGTTACGTCCCCGATGACCAATACATAGTAAATTCTCACATCACCGGTTTTATCTCATACCCATATATCACAAAATTGTTCATCATAAGTAAACACACCGTGTTGGTGTATGTAGTGTTAGGTTTATAAAGGCACCTCCCCCCCACCTCGGTAGTGGCTAACCCAGTTTATGTTACGTCCCCGATGACCAATACTGAGACCCATCCCCCCACCAAAGCTGGTAAGCGTGCCAACCGGGGGATGGCTCAAACCAAGTCGAGCGATGGGATCACGGGTGGCAGTTGGAGGGTCCAAAATAAAACTCGGCAGCTGAGCAAAACTAGTTTATTACCAAAAAATCAAAATAATTAATTAATCAAAACGGCAGAAGGCCACAACAAAAAAGGCAGAAGGCCACAATATAAATTCTCACTTAAATAAATAATAACAAACACTAAAATTACCACAAACTCTACAAATACCCAAAATTTAACAATTAATCAACTGTATGGCCTATCTGCAGTTTAGCCTGAGACCCCCCCAAAACGTAAGAAAATATTAAGCCCCAAATAAAAGTGAAAATTTAGAAAACTTTTGGATCACAACACTTAAACCGGCAATTTAGCCCGAAACCCTTGATTCCACCGGGCCAGGGAGTAAGCCGGAATCCCTGGGCAGCTCCGAATTAAAAGTTAAGCAAAAGAACAATAATCCCCTTTTGGTGAAAGTTTAAAAATTAAATAATTTAAAAGAAAATATAACACGGTACCGTTCGAGTAAAAATTCACTTCAAAACCCCCCCTAATACACTTAACAAAAAAAATAAATAACAATAACTAGACCTAAACATATAAATAAATCACATAACTTAACCATAGGGACCTAACAACTATAAAATCTAAAAAGATATAACAACAAATAAAACTAATTAATTAATAACAAGAAATATAAATATAAATAAAAGTAAATTTATACACCCAAAAGTTCTTTTTGTATTTCAAGTTTTTCCTTTTTTTTTTTTAAATAAAAAAATATATAAGTCCCCATGGCTGTTTTCTCACTTTGTCCAAACAGTTTTAGGCCTAGTCACCAATTACATAGTTCCACAAACTTTTTTTCCGCTTTTATATTATATAGCACTTCCATTTTTTTTTTCTTTATAAATACTTGAACAGCAAAACCCCCAGCTCAGCCGCCGGGAAAACAACATGGAAAGCACTGACCTGAGGACAGAAGACTCATACCCAAAGATGTAGGTGGGGCAGCAGGGTCACCAATGGCCTCTATACATGGTCCTCAGGCCAGGCTGGCAGTGTGGATGGTAGAACTTTGCCCGGACGACCGGCTGAGGGAAAATGTCCCACTCGAGGACCCTGGACTGTAAGGCACAACACACAGCACATCAAATACAGTCCAGCCATCACAACAAAATATTACACATAACAACTAAAAAATATAAGGGTGCCTGATTTAACAAAACTTAACATGAAGAGACAAACTTATACATGATTGGAGGGAGAGATTAACTTTAGGCTATGAAAAATTATGTTGGAAAACAGATTTAGGACAAATTACAAATTAACAAATTATAAAAGAATTAATTACGTATATGGAACTAAAAATGACAAACTGCGAACTAGGCTATTGAAACATGAGCAATCTGTCCTAACATGAAAATCAAACTAAAGATAGGCTAGGTTATTGTCCATGAACAAAAAGATGGTAAATCGGTAACTGCAACTTAAAAAGGCTCAACAAAACATTATCCAGAACTACTATTAAATATGAAACCAGAGATAATAAAGCAATTAAAGTCAAAAAGGTAACAATGAGCACATGGCTCGAACCTAGGTTAAAACATCTAGACAAAGAATATAAATTTAACAAAACTCTGAAAATACAAGTAAGAACGATTAATATTATTTAAACAAAAGTATTTTCACCAAAAGGGTGATTAGATATTAAAACTTACAAAATGAACACTTACGTTTTAGTTTGTCTAGCCAAACATAACTAGATTCTGCAGGCAGCACAAGACAACTCCAGACAGGTCAACCGGACAGAAGCTGCTGGAACCCGGAACGAAACGGAACTGGGCCAACGGCTACCAAAGTACGCAAATCGCCGGGCAAAAGCGAATCTCAGGCAGCCTGGCAGACAACAACGAAAAAACGAAACTGTACCGGTCCAAGACCCGGTACAACCTCCCTCTGCAAACCTCAACACACCCAGGCAGGGGAGAACACTCGGTACCTCAGGGAACCAAGAGAAGACGAAGACCTCCGAAGAGTGGTGCTCCAAGGACGCCAAAGAGAATCTAAGAGGGGAAACCCCTCAAACAGGGAGCGAACTACCCTGACGGTCGGGCCCGACCAGAAAAGAGAGAAAGGAGACTCTCTCAGAACAGCCACCTAGGGCGCAGAGGTGATCAATCTCTTTGCCCCAAGAAACCCCCAGGAACACCAACTCCTGGATCAACCGTTCCCCGGAAAGCCTTAAGCTGGGACACATGGGCTTTCCTGAACACCCTGCCTGACTGGGGATCAACCAGCAGAGCAGTCCACCGGTGACAAAAACCTGTCGATGCGGTGGGGACCAGACCACCGATAGCACAACTTTGCAGCTCTTCGTTCCGCGGCCGAACTGACCGGGTGAGCCTGACAAAGAACCAGATCTCCAACCTGAAAAGGGTTAGGAGTGCGACCCTTATCATACCTCCTCCTCACTCTCTCTCTAGCACGTAGCAGGTTGCGCCGAGCAGCCGCGCCACGTGGACACTACGTCAGTGGCACCTGGCGTAGGTAGAAGATCCTCTAACCTCCACAAGTTGGACAAAGGATTGTTAGGAGGGTAGCCATGTAGAATTTCGAAGGGAGTGGCATTGTGACTCTCATGCTTGGAAGAATTAAAAGCAAGCTGGAGCCAAGAGAGACTCTCATCCAGTGTTCTGCTTCTCAGCATGGAAAGTAATAAGGGGCAGACCGAAGATTGCGGTTGAACCGCTCTTGCATGAGAAGGCTGTGGGGTAATACGGAGAGGTAGTCACATGCCTGATACCATTGCCAAAAACAGAACCTACGAAACTCATGTGAGGTAAACTGGCTACCGTTGTCGGACACAAGAGTGGAAGGCATCACCAAAAGTGCTGGAAGAGTTGGGACTGGAGAGCACAGGGATGGTGAGCTTAGCCGTAGCACTCCGAAGTGGGAAAAGCCAACGAACTTCGAGAAAGCATCCACACAAACAAGTAGGTAGGAGCTACCTGACTTGCTACGGGGAAAAGGACCCACGTAGTCGATGAACACCTTCTCAAAAGGACGCTCGGCCACCTCAGAAGATAACAACCCTAACCTTAGCATTCTGACTAGGCTTGCTGAGAGAGCACAGGTGACAGGCCCGCACTCTGCCAGCAACATCCCGGTCCATGGCCCTTCCAGAATGAAGTACCTACGAGCTTAGCGATGGTCTTAATGAATGCCAAGATGACCGCCCACAAGGGAAGAGTGATAATACTGAAAGACCATCGGTACTAGATGACTAGGCAGCACTACACGGGGTTCACGCCCTCTGTCGAGGACGGCAGACAGAGTACCCCCTTTGGACAGAAAATAGGGAGGGTGGGCACCTCCCTCTTGAAGCTCACCTAAGATGACTGACAGCTCAGGATCTTTCTGCTGATGGGACAGTAGGGTCGTCAAAAGCCAGAGGAAAATCCAGAAGAACAGCACCACACTGAGCAACAGCCTCAGTCGGTGGATCACTGGGTTCATGGTACATGCGGGAAAGAGCATCCGCGATGACATTCTGGGGTACCCCTAAGGATGTTGAACTCGGAACTTAAAGGCAGAAATTTTGACCACCCAGCGACCAATTTTCCCAAGCTGTCTGGGATGGGGCAAGAAGCCAAGACAGTGCCTGATTGTCCGTCTCCAGCAAGAACTCACAGCGTGTTCCAAGAAACGCCGAAACTTGTCCGTACCGAAGACAACAGCCAGACACTCTAACTCATAGATGGAAGAAGCTTTCCTTTCCTGGTGAGACAACGTCCTCGAAGCAAAAGCGATGGGGCTGGCCTGACCCCATCAAACTCCTGAGAAAGAACAGCAGCAATGGCGGAGGAGGAGGCAACATCCTGAAGAACAAATTCTCTGCTGAAATCAGGCATACGCAGGACAGGAGGTTTGCATGATAGCCTCCTTGAGAGCGTCAAAGGCAGTCTGCTGAGCTTGGCCCCACACAAAAGGGGACACCTTTCTTTCGCAGCTCGTTCAACGAGGGCAGCAAGCTCGGCCAAGTTAGGGATGAAGCGACGGTAAAAATTCACCATCCCCACAAAACGGGGCAATCCCCTTGGCATCTCTGGGAGGAGGAAAATCCCGAATCCCCTTTGGGTTTCCTCGCGGGATCTAGGGCAGACCCCTCGAGAAGATATAAAGCCCCAGAAAAAAAAATCTAAAGGATGAGAAAAAAGTGACTTTCTTTTGTTTGACTTTAAGGGCCCAGCTGATTAAGGCGACTAAAAAATTTCCTTCCGATGTTCCCTGTGTTCCCCGAAGTCTCATGTAGACAAGAAAAATTGTTCCGGTAATTTTGAAAACAAAACTTGAACTTCAAATAAAAGGAAAAAGGGGAAATTTCAAGCAGACAAAGAAAAGGCTGGGCACCCCCAGCAAGCCCCAAAATAGGAACCCTATTGAACTTGTTTAGAAATTAAAAGGGAAATGGCACAGAATAGTAGGGGGCCGGGTTGTTTCCCTTCCCTTCAATGGAATCTGATGGTAGGCCGGGGTTCAATCGAAAACATTGAAAAAACAAAGCCTTACCGAAAACCCCAAACAAAACCCCCCGGGGAATTTTGCAAATCAGGCAAAAGGTCCCGAGTCAATAGCGCCCTTAGCGTTGAGCCCCGGGATAATCCATAAACAAGCCTAAAATTTTCCCAATTGGGGCGGGGGCACAAAAAAGTTTTGGACTGGCTTTAAGCAGAACGGGGACGGTTAAAAAATAAAAACCCTTGCTCAGAGATCCTCAAAAAACCCCAATAATTCCCCTTTTATTTTGGGGTAGCAATTTTTTTACGGATGATTTTAAACTTTTAGTTTTTAGGGGGGAAATTAAACCCCAAAAAAGTCAAAAACCCCCAAACCCCTCCACAAAAACCCCCATTTCCCTCCCCTCCTTTTATAATTAAATTTTTATCCCCCCTTTATTTTCTAAAACCCCCAAACCCCTAACCTTTACTCCATTCTAAATTCCAAAAAACCTACAACCCACCAAAACCCCTCCCATTTTTATTACCAAACTTAAAAACCTCCCCACACCTCTCACCACCAAACCACCAAAAAAACCCCCCCAACCCCCAAAAACCCCCAACCTTAAACAAAAAACCCCCCCTCCACAAAAAAAAATTTTAAATAAAACCCTTAAATATTAAATTTTTCCCCCCCCAAAAATAAAAAAATTCTATTCCATCATTCCTCCCTCAAAAAAAGGTGATTCCCCTTTCCCCTTCCCAAATCAAATTTCACACCCCCTTTATTCCACCAAAAGATCAAAACCCAACCTACCCTCCCCCTAATTTCCCCCTTCCCCCTTTTCCCCCCCCCCCCCCCCTAACCCTTCCAAAAAAATTTCCCCTACCCCCCAAAACTCGGGATCCCAAGTGGAGCCAACGCCCCCCCCCCCCAACCCCCCCCCCCCCCCCCCCCCCCCTTTCAACTGGAACCCGCCAAATGTGATAAAGGTTTTTTTCCCCGGACAAACCCACACCCCAAAACAAACCCCCCCAGAAACCCCGAACCCATTTTCCCCACTAGAGCCCCAGGGACCCCACCCCACATTAAGAAAAATTAGCCGGTCCCCCGGGGGGAGGGGGAACCCACAGGAACTCAAAAACCCCCCTTGCTGGTTTTGAGAACGGGAAAACGTTTCGCCGAAACCAAATGCCATTTGAGGGCCAGCTCCCAAAAAGTAAAAGGGAAACCACCAAAAAAAACCCCAATCTGCACCGTTCCTAAAGGCGAAATCCCAAACCCCGGGATGACACGAACGGTGTCAGCTTCAGAAAGGGTGAGGCGCAACGCTTGACGAGCTTCCTTGACTGAAGAGACATAGGCTGCCAGAGACTCGCCCCTACCCTTGCGACCGATAAAATCTGTCTCCTTGGACCATCCTCTCCCTGAGTCGAATGGGAAGAACGATGAAAGTAACTCTCGATGGAACGAGTCCACCGAGGCATCACTGGCCAAGACAGAACTCAGCAACTCCCCAACGGGACCTCTACAATAAGGGGAAAACCAGACGAAGCAAGTCCCCAGCCTGCATGCCGGCATCTCACTAATGTCTGAGAAAGGCCACCAGAAACTTAAGAAGCTCCTCAGGGATCCATCCCATCGATCACAGGGAGATTCTGGATCATGGGGCGTGAGAGGGTTAGGCAGCTTGTGGTAGCTCAGCTGCAGAAGAGCAGGTGAAACCCCAAAGAAGTAGTAGGAACGGCAGCTGGAGCCGAACCACGAGCAACCTCAACGGAAACGCCTGCAGGCTCAGAAGGAACCTCAGGCACAGTGAGAGCCGTTGTCTCAGCCTGCGGCCTCGACACGTTAGGCGAAAGCGCAAAAGCCAGGCCGCTGACCCAGACCCGTAGGAGTCGTGGACCCGGAGAGTGCCTGAAAAATCTCATCCAGCCTAGACACACTCTCCAAGATCCACGCCCCTCCAGATGGCTCCAACCCCGGTGCCCGGTTGACCAGCCTTAAACGGCAAGCAGATGCCCCAAACGTGCAAGGCGGCTCAGGCCCGGGTCACGACCCACTGGAGGTTCAAACTGCAAATCCTCTAACACCCCTTCCCAATCTTCCACCTTCCGTTTACAAATCCCCAACTCATCACCAACCTCCAGCAGGTCAGACCAATCCACCGCCGTACCCGCGACAACTGCTCCCGCAGCAACCTCCGGAGATTCAAAACATCACCTCCGGAGTCACACCCCGCGACCTCAACTCAAATAATTAATCCTCCTTGACCAGGAGCGCAACATTCTGCAGACAGGCCATCTCGCAAAACAAAATTCTCAACAGTACACAAAAAACGACAACCAGGGTCCAAGACGAACTAAACCCTCAGCCTACCGAGCCACTGCCGACCACATCCAATCCACCCATGAAACCCTTTCAACAAAGTAACCAAGCGGCTTGCCTAGGTTTTTTTTTTTTTTTTTTTTTTTTTTTTTTTTTTTTTTTTTTTATACAAAGTTAAATTATTTATTTGGTTTTTAATTGTTTTTTTTTCTTTTTAATTAATTATTTATTTGTTTTTCTTTTTTTTTTTTTTTTCCTACGTATTACCAAGACACCTCGACGGTAGGTCGGCCAACCATGGCCTACTAACTGGCAAACACCCACCGTCAACAACCAAGAAAGAATTAAATTTTTTTTTTTATAATTTTTTTTTTTTTTTTTTTTTTTGCAACCACGCTCTGCTACCAATTGAGACCCATCCCCCCACCAAAGCTGGAAAGCGTGCCAACCGGGGGATGGCTCAAACCAAGTCGAGCGATGGGATCACGGGTGGCAGTTGGAGGGTCCAAAATAAAACTCGGCAGCTGAGCAAAACTAGTTTATTACCAAAAAATCAAAATAATTAATTAATCAAAACGGCAGAAGGCCACAACAAAAAAGGCAGAAGGCCACAATATAAATTCTCACTTAAATAAATAATAACAAACACTAAAATTACCACAAACTCTACAAATACCCAAAATTTAACAATTAATCAACTGTATGGCCTATCTGCAGTTTAGCCTGAGACCCCCCCAAAACGTAAGAAAATATTAAGCCCCAAATAAAAGTGAAAATTTAGAAAACTTTTGGATCACAACACTTAAACCGGCAATTTAGCCCGAAACCCTTGATTCCACCGGGCCAGGGAGTAAGCCGGAATCCCTGGGCAGCTCCGAATTAAAAGTTAAGCAAAAGAACAATAATCCCCTTTTGGTGAAAGTTTAAAAATTAAATAATTTAAAAGAAAATATAACACGGTACCGTTCGAGTAAAAATTCACTTCAAAACCCCCCCTAATACACTTAACAAAAAAAATAAATAACAATAACTAGACCTAAACATATAAATAAATCACATAACTTAACCATAGGGACCTAACAACTATAAAATCTAAAAAGATATAACAACAAATAAAACTAATTAATTAATAACAAGAAATATAAATATAAATAAAAGTAAATTTATACACCCAAAAGTTCTTTTTGTATTTCAAGTTTTTCCTTTTTTTTTTTTAAATAAAAAAATATATAAGTCCCCATGGCTGTTTTCTCACTTTGTCCAAACAGTTTTAGGCCTAGTCACCAATTACATAGTTCCACAAACTTTTTTTCCGCTTTTATATTATATAGCACTTCCATTTTTTTTTTCTTTATAAATACTTGAACAGCAAAACCCCCAGCTCAGCCGCCGGGAAAACAACATGGAAAGCACTGACCTGAGGACAGAAGACTCATACCCAAAGATGTAGGTGGGGCAGCAGGGTCACCAATGGCCTCTATACATGGTCCTCAGGCCAGGCTGGCAGTGTGGATGGTAGAACTTTGCCCGGACGACCGGCTGAGGGAAAATGTCCCACTCGAGGACCCTGGACTGTAAGGCACAACACACAGCACATCAAATACAGTCCAGCCATCACAACAAAATATTACACATAACAACTAAAAATATAAGGGTGCCTGATTTAACAAAACTTAACATGAAGAGACAAACTTATACATGATTGGAGGGAGAGATTAACTTTAGGCTATGAAAAATTATGTTGGAAAACAGATTTAGGACAAATTACAAATTAACAAATTATAAAAGAATTAATTACGTATATGGAACTAAAAATGACAAACTGAGAACTAGGCTATTGAAACATGAGCAATCTGTCCTAACATGAAAATCAAACTAAAGATAGGCTAGGTTATTGTCCATGAACAAAAAGATGGTAAATCGGTAACTGCAACTTAAAAAGGCTCAACAAAACATTATACAGAACTACTATTAAATATGAAACCAGAGATAATAAAGCAATTAAAGTCAAAAAGGTAACAATGAGCACATGGCTCGAACCTAGGTTAAAACATCTAGACAAAGAATATAAATTTAACAAAACTCTGAAAATACAAGTAAGAACGATTAATATTATTTAAACAAAAGTATTTTCACCAAAAGGGTGATTAGATATTAAAACTTACAAAATGAACACTTACGTTTTAGTTTGTCTAGCCAAACATAACTAGATTCTGCAGGCAGCACAAGACAACTGACCAGACAGGTCAACCGGACAGAAGCTGCTGGAACCCGGAACGAAACGGAACTGGGCCAACGGCTACCAAAGTACGCAAATCGCCGGGCAAAAGCGAATCTCAGGCAGCCTGGCAGACAACAACGAAAAAACGAAACTGTACCGGTCCAAGACCCGGTACAATACATAGTAAATTCTCACATCGCCGGTTTTATCTCATACCCATATATCACAAAACTGTTCATCGTAAGTAAACACACCGTGTTAGTGCATGTAGTGTAAGGTTTATAGGGGCACCTCCCCCTCCACCAAGGTAGTGACTAACCCAGTTTATGTTACGTCCCCGATGACCAATACATAGTAAATTCTCACATCGCCGGTTTTATCTCATACCCATATATCACAAAATTGTTCATCATAAGTAAACACACCGTGTTAGTGTATGTAGTGTAAGATTTATAAAAGCACCTCCCCCCCCCCACCTCGATAGTGACTAACCCAGTTTATGTTACGTCCCCGATGACCAATACATAGTATATTCTCACATCGCCGGTTTTATCTCATACCCATATATCACAAAATTGTTCATCATAAGTAAACACACCGTGTTAGTGTATGTAGTGTAAGATTTATAAAAGCACCTCCCCCCCACCTCGGCAGTGACTAACCCAGTTTATGTTACGTCCCCGATGACCAATACATAGTAAATTCTCACATCGCCGGTTTTATCTCATACCCATATATCACAAAATTGTTCATCATAAGTAAACACACCGTGTTAGTGTATGTAGTGTAAGATTTATAAAAGCACCTCCCCCCCACCTCAGTAGTGACTAACCCAGTTTATGTTACGTCCCCGATGACCAATACATAGTAAATTCTCACATCGCCGGTTTTATCTCATACCCATATATCACAAAATTGTTCATCATAAGTAAACACACCGTGTTAGTGTATGTAGTGTAAGATTTATAAAAGCACCTCCCCCCCACCTCGGTAGTGACTAACCTAGTTTATGTTACGTCCCCGATGACCAATACATAGTAAATTCTCACATCGCCGGTTTTATCTCATACCCATATATCACAAAATTGTTCATCATAAGTAAACACACCGTGTTAGTTTATGTAGTGTTAGGTTTATAAAGGCACCTCCCCCCCCCCACCTCGGTAGTGACTAACCCAGTTTATGTAGCTTTACCATGGCCAATACATAGTAAATTCTCACATTGCCGGTTTTATCTCATACTCACATATCACAAAATTGTTCATCATAAGTAAACACACCGTGTTAGTGTATGTCGTGTAAGGTTTATAAAGGCACCTCCCCCCCCCCCACCTTGGTAGTGGCTAACCCAGTGTATGTTGCCTCCCCGATGACCAATACATAGTAAATTCTCACATCGCTGGTTTTATCTCATACCCATATATCACAAAATTGTTCATCATAAGTAAATAAATCGTGTTAGTTTGTGCAGTGAGTTTTTCTTAAAAAAAAAAAAAAAAACTTTACAAGTTTTTCGTTGTTAACAAGTATTTATAAAGTTTGATAGATATTGAATAATGTTTTATAATTTTCATAACATTTAAAATCTGAGTATAGTGAAAAATATAACTAAAAACTCATTTTGTAAAAAATGCCAACCAACACAACAAAAATAAAACTTAAAATATAATAATAAATTACATAACATTAGAATTGTCAACGAGTTATAGACATTATTGAGGTTATAAAAGTAAATTATTAATAAGTTATAAACCCTATGAATATTTGAAAGTATAGTTTTAACAAAGTATAAACATTATACGGCTTGAAAATTTAAACTGATAACAATTTACATTATGATGGTTTTATAAATAGTTTTTTTAATAAGTTACAAACGTTAAAGAGGTTTGAAAATCAATTTTCAACAACTTTTAACTATTATATAAATTTAAAAAGTTAATTGTATCCATTTTCAACCTTTCACAGATTTGAAAATTAATTTTCAACAACTTTTAAACGTTGCAGAGCTTTGAAACGTAAATCCTTAACCCTGCAGTGGTGACGACCTGTCTCTCAGACCGTATCCGCTGTTATATCGAGACCGTAAGAGGTTGCAGGATAACTCCTCAGTAGCTGTCACAAGACAGTAGTGAGTATTCTGCTATAGGGTGTAACAATTGTTAATTGTTTCATTATAATTAAATTAGAAAATTGTATTTAGAAAATGTTAAATATTGTAACAACTGAGAGGTTTAGGAGTTTTGTTTGTTTTCCAAAAGTTTTCGATATAAATTCTCCAAGTTTTGAGAAAAATTCAGAATCTTCACCTTTTAAATAAAAAAGTAGTTTTTTCCCATATAAAATAGCTAAATAACCAGTATTTTCACGTCTGTTAATTTCTTGTCAATTTCATGCGACATGTTTTCTGAAGGCAACATGTTTGGTGAGCCTTATCTGTTCAGTTGTGCTGGTTTAGAGGGTTCTAATTGGTTGATTTAGCTTCTAGAGTTAAGAGGGGTTAAGTCCGTTGGCGGAAGGGTTGTGGGCGTTCGAGCAGTTCTGCGATTTCTTCCTGAGTGTGACCACGTGCGATCGTCTTTCGAGTACACGGCGACTTTACCGTTTCGGTGTTACTTTTACCGTAGTGGCAATATGTCTTAGTTCACGTGTGAGTGAGTGATTGAATGCCAGTCGAGCTTTGTTGTGGTCACTTTTGGATTTGAAACCTCCAGGACAGCTACGTAAGTAATTTTTGCAAGTTTTCTTTAGTTAGAGATTTTCAGTAGAGTTTTAGTAGATGGGGTAAGATCCACCAAGCATGCGCGGTTAAACTTGTTTGAAGTCACTCTTCTAGTGACAACATTTTTTTGGGTGTTTTGATTTTCTTGGTTTTGCTTTTAAACTTTGTAAGTAAAAGGAAAAATGTTTCAAGTCACTGAAAGCTGGTTATTTCTTTTGGTTCCAGATCTTCCGGAGGCAATTTTAAACAAATTTAAATAATTTTAAATTTTAAAGAATTGTAAAGCAATTTATACAACTTTAAAGAATTTAGAAAATGTATTACAATTTTGAATTTATTGATTTAAAAGTTTAAAGAAATTTACTACAAAAGTCAAATAAATAAAAAAGGTTCTGGTCTCAAGATAGTTAATTTATTATTTTTGATGAGTTGTTTTAATTTATTTATGTTCCAGTGAGTCAATAAAAGAAGAGATTTGTATTTTCGTTTTGATTATTATCTTAAGAAGAAACTAATTTTATGTTTTGAAGTAATTTATAAGAAGATAAATAAAGGAAAATTTTTATCACTGAAAAAGTTTCATTTTAATCTCTCATTTAATTTGTTCAACATATCAAAAATAAATAGTAGCTTTAATAAGGCTGCATTAAGTGCGCAACTCTGCTCGTTGAACAACAGAGAGAGGTTTAAAATAGAAGAGTGTGTGCTTATTCCAAATTATCTCAGACCAGATTTTAAAACAAAATTTAATATTAAATAAATTGAAAAGATGGCACTCAAGGTAGACTTTCTCCTGAAGAAAGAACTTATGTATGAAGCACGTTTAAGAGGAATATAAGTAGAAGACAGCACACTAGTGGGTTATTTAAGAAAGAAACTTAGAGAACTTGTCAAGTTAGGTGTTAGGCCTAATATAGGTTACCTGTCCGGCCATGTAGTAGGTGGAGAGGAATATGAGTACATTAAAGTGAACTTAGAAAATCTGAAAGAAAGAGTTGAGGGTGTTGTGGAAAGTAGGTGTTTAAGTGATATAATCCGTATTGAAGCTAAGTTAGCTCATTACGAATTTAGATTAAAGGGTTTAAAAGGTTTGTTTGTAAGTAATGAAGCCGGTTTAGCTAAAGTGTCATCCCTCGAGGAAAATAAAGTCTTGGGATAATAAATAATATCTTGGGATATGCAAACGGTCCTTTGTACAGTAAAATATTTAAGTGTAAAGAAGATAGGGACACTGTAAGTGAAACACACCTAATTATTCTAAAACAATTCGTTCCAATGGGGCTGAGAGAAAACTTAAAGAAAACAATGGTAAACCATCCACAGAGGTCTGGGGAACCATTAGAAGTATACATAAATGAATTGAAAATCTATAGTGAGTAACTTAATACTAGATACACCGAAGAAGAAGTAGTAGACATTGTTAAATTAAGATTAAATCCTGAAACTAGAGCTAAATTAGTATTTGTGGAAAATCCTACCAGCTATGTAGATCTAGATAGCATGTGTATTCAAGTACAAAATGTATGTTACAACGATGTACAACGTAGACAGGTAAGAGGATACCTACCACCTAAGCATAGCGCTAGCCGTAATGTAAACAATGTAGAAGATCGAAAAACATGTTTTATATGTAATAAATATGAACACATAGCGAGGGATTGCTATCAGAATAAGAACACACAGAAGCACACACAGCAGTACAACAAAGTGTTCACACCACCCAATAAACAATATAACACAGTAAAATACAATAGACCCGGAACGATTTTTACACGGAAGGATTTTACAACACAGAAGCCAGAAATCCAGCAAAATGTAAACAAAAACAAACCCGTACACAACAATACAGCAGACGACAAGATTACTCACTCGACTGTAAACAATAACAGTGCTAATATGGTACACAGTCTAAACATTTTACCAACTATTGAAGTTATAGTAAACAACAAGGTGAAACAGGAAGCATTAATTGATACTGGAAGTTCAATTAATGTAATTAGTGAAGATTTGTTTAAAAAATGTAAAGCATGTTGTCCTAGATTAGAATTAAATGGGTCAGATATTAAGTGTCGTACAGCGATTCAAAGCGAAATGAAGATACTGGGGCAGTGTAATTCAAAACTATAAATAAATGAATTTACTTGCAAAATACTTGTCCAAGTAAGCAAACAATTAAGTTATGCTATGATAATTGGGAGTCAATTTATTAAACAAAGTGAGTTGGTAGTAGACTTGAAAAGTAACCAGTGTTATTTTAACTTCAAGCCTAATGTAAAAATTGAATTCATTCACAGTTTAGCTAACATCAGAATTAATGTAAACAGTGTTAGTAAACAAGTAAACATTGGTTGTAGTGAAGTCAAGGGAGAAATAGTTGATTTAATAGAAAAATATCCAAACGTGTACACTAATAAAATAGGCAGTGGAATAGAATATGAATATACAATTAAATTGAATGATATTACACCCGTAAATATTAGACCATATCCAGTTAATCCTGCTAAGATGAAAATTTTGAAAAATATATTAGATGATTTACTCAAACAAAATATTATTAGACCCTAGTCAATCACCTTACAATAGCCCTGCATTCTTAGTACCTAAGGGTGAAGACAAATATAGGCTAGTTATTAATTATTCAGAAGTAAACAAGAAATTAGAGAAAGTAAACACGCCACTGGGTGACTTGCATGATATTCACCATTTACTAGAAGGAGCAAAATATTTCACAGTCTTAGAACTTGGTAGCAGTTTTCACCAAATTAGATTATCGGAAGAAAGTAAGAGAATAACAAGTTTTAGTACACCCTTTGAAAGCTTTGAATTTAATCGCATTCCATTTGGTCTTTATTTAGGCTCATCTTTGTTATCCAGTTATTTAAATAGAGTACTGGAGGGACTGAAATTCAAGTGTGTCATTAATTATGTGGACGATTTAATAATTTATTCCAAGACATTAAATGAACATTTACAACATATTAAAGAAGTAACTGAAAGACTCAATAAATGGAACCTCACTGTCAACCCAGAAAAAGTAAAATTTGTATTCAAAGAAATAAAGTTTTTAGGATATCTAATCAGCCATAATCAAGTTACAATAGATTCTGAGCACACCAGTTCAATTTTAAGTGCCAAACCCCCTACCAATAGCAAAGCTGTAAGTCGATTTATAGGAATGTCCAGTTATTTTGCTAAATTTATTCCGAATTATGCAGAACTTGCAGCTCCTTTAAATGAATTAAGGAAGAAAAATGTTAAGTTTGAATGGAATTACAAGTGTCAGGAAAGTTTTGATAAAATAAAAACAATAATTAGCAATCCACCAGTATTAAAAATACCTAATTATGATAAAGAGTTCATTCTACACACTGATGTCAGTAATAATGCGGTTGGAGCATGTTTATTACAGTATGAGGGAGCCGATCTCAAGCCAGTAGCATTTTATTCCAAGAAACTAAATCAAAATGAAAGAGTAATGAGTATATACCATAAGGAATGCTTAGCTATAACAGCTTCAATACAGAAATTTTATAGTTATTTGGAAGTAAAGCCATTCACTTTGAGGTGTGACAACAGTGCCTTAGCTTGGATTTTAACACATTGTAGAAAATTAGGAAAACTAGCAAGATGGTGTGAAATAATTCTGAGTTTACCGTTCAAAGTAGAAATAATTAAGTGTAAAGATAACGTATTAGCAGACTATTTAAGCAGATTATTTAGCAATAATGAAGAGGAAGTTCCAAGTGAAGACATTTTAGTTCATTGTTATGATCAGTTGGTAGTACAAACAATAGAAGTAGATAAGGAAGAGATTAGCGATGTTTCACCCACTGTAGAACCTGTTATTGTCAAACAAAATAGCTCCAATAGACTGTTTATATCTAACATAACAGACTTTCACATGTCATGTGTACAGTTATCTGAATATCAAAATAAGGATCCGGAAATTATGGAAATATTACACAGTATAAGGAACAACACTAACAATGAAAAATATTTTTTGAAAAATGGTGTTTTAATGTATAAATATAACAACCGAAGTAAGGATAGGGTTTATTTACCCAAAGAATTAATAAACATGGTCTTTGAATATTATCACACGTCAACCTATGGTGGACATCCTGGAATAGCTAACACTTTTAGAAAAATAAACCAGTACTTTTATAGGCCTAATCTACATGAAGATATAAAAAAGTTAGTGCAAAAGTGTGAATTGTGTAAAAAATTTAAAAGTACAAATCAATATTTAAAAGGACCTGTAGTATCAAGTTACTCGAAGTAGCCTATGGAAAAGTTATATATGGATATATTCAGACCATTAACTAGGAGTAGTAAACAGAACAAGTACTTGCTCATTGTTGTGGATGATTTCACAAAATTTAACTGGTTATTTCCCATGAAAGAAGTTAGATCCAGTAAGATTCAAGAATTGTTTAATGATCGAATTTTCAGCGTGTTCTCACTGCCTAAAATAATAGTGTCAAATAACGCTTCTTATTTTCAATCTCAACAATTACGACAATTTTTCTTTAAAAAAGGTTCTGGTCTGAACATATTTAATTTATTATTTTGGAAGAGTTGTTTTAATTTATTTATGTTCCATTGAGTCAATAAAAGAAGAGATTTTTATTTTCGTTTTTATTATTATTTTAAGAAGAAACCAATGTTATGTTTTGAAGTAATTTATAATAAGATAAATAAAGAAAAATGTTTATCATTGAAGAAGTTTTATTTTAATATCTCATTTAAGTTGTTCAACAATCAAAAATAAATAGTAGCTTTAATAAGGCTTCAAGGGCCATAGTCGTGGAATTTATAATTTTGAGGTTAAGTAACTTTACGTTTTGCTACACTATAGTCATCAGTCTTGTATGTGATCCACTACAACACTCACTTTTTGAATACTAATTTCAAATTAACCAAAACTTATTTTCTTTTTTATAAAAATAAAGATTATAAAAATAAAGTTGAAAACATTCTATTTTTATAAATCAACAATATTTTTAAACATAAATTCAAACCAGATATTATGTTTTCACAAGACTTGATTGCAGTGTTGATTGTTACAGTTTGCAACTATACGAAATACAAGTTATGTATTATATAATAGATAAGTAAATAGCAATCCACAAAAAGCGTTTCATGTACAAGGATATTTATATGTAAGTGTTTAACGGAATGGCACATTTCTTATAATCTTGAAACATGCTGTATTAAAAAAAGAGTCTTGAACTGTCAGATACAATAAATGTTTAAAAAGTATCACATTCCAATATATAATAGTAAGATTCTTAAGAATGTACAACAATTATATTTTGGACTATGAATAACATTTATTTTCAATGTGCTAATTGTTCTCAGTTTGATCCCAATCAGAGTCAATACATTTTGAGAAGGATCAGCTGATAATCACCGGCTGTTCATTTGTCATTGGTCTATTGATTAGTGACACTTTCCAAGGAATAGTCGGCCTTAGTTTGTAACAATGACTACATTCGCTCATCTACACTCATCACACTCATTCGAAATCCTTATTCGCCCATATCTTGACGATCGGCGTCTTATGAATAAATGAATAAATAAAATATTTATTACTTGAATACGAGTAATGACGGAAGTTTTGACTCCATGCAACCTTTACTGTGATTTATACGAATAGTTTTTTTTACTTTAAAGCTTTTATATTATATTTTGTTACAAATTAAAGAAAACCTTACCAAATTTTTTTTTTTTTTTTTTTTTTTTTTTTAGCACTTATTGTGTATTTATGAGCATAGGTGAATTGCGAATAATCTTTGGGAATGTCAAAGTGGCAATAAGATTGAGTTCATATTTGATAGTAAAAAGGAACAAACAGATATGTAATAAAAATTGTTGTACTTTATATATTCTACTTATTATGTGTATTGATTTACATGATGAAATACATTTAACAATATTCAGCACTAGTGGCGTAGTACTGTAACCCAGCTACTTTGGGACAAAGTGTTGAGGAGATTGTAGGTGATAGGTTCTAAGCTCGGCCCTCTTGATACCGACAAAGCATCTACTCAATGGTTTCCATCGACGTGTTGGGTAGAAGTCAAGGTTCAGATATTTTGTAGGGAAGAGAGTGTGTCAGTTAGTTGAAAATCAGACAAAGTGTTGTCGTCTCAGCACATGTACTGCTCGAAGGACAAATATAACGTTCATCACTCGTTCTTCGTCTTTTGTCACTTCGCTAGGGAGAGAGGAACATTTTGTCTCTACGATAGGTCATGTTACGGTAGACCCCATAGTGAAGGCAAGCTGCAAAGCGAAGAATCATTGAGAAATGTTGAGTCATACGTCCATACAGTTCTAAGTTCCAAAAATGAGGAAAGATGACTGATATGAAGGTCCAATATGAAGTAGAAAAGTGACGTGGCATGAAGTCATCCGAAGGGGTTACGGGTTGTATGAACGTGGGGGGGTTTTTGATTGTATTTTCTTAATTGAATATTATTCTTAAGGGCGAGTCCCACACTCTGTGCATGAATATATTTTCATATATTTCATATTCATATTTTCCACACTCTGTGCAGAAAATAAATAATATTTAATGGTGGTGAAAGACTACAACATTCTCTAAGTATACACCTAAAATACGTATATTTTTTACAGATCTTTATATTTCTGATGGAACTTCACCAGACCTCTGTTCAGATTTCGGCCTTGGGGCAGTATGATATTGGGCGTTCCAGTTTTTCTTCTGGAAGTATTGCTAGTTATTTTCTATAACTACTGCTGACTATTGATAATAAATCAAAGAGTTATGGAAGTTATTTCATCATGATCATGTCCAGTTGTCAGATTAAGATATCTATGATATTGAGAATTGAAATTATTCTTCTGTAAGTACTACTTACTTAATACACATCAGAGTTTTTGATGGAAATGTATCATTGTCCTCTCCTTTATGCTGTAATGAATTAATGTATGTTACAGGCTTGTGCCATCTTCACGTCCTACCTGCTGGTACTCATCCAGTATACTTAGCGACTTGTGACATTGTGACAGGCTTGTGCCATCTTCACGTCCTACGTGCTAGTACTCATCCATTATACTTAGTGACTTGTGACATTGTTACAGGCTTGTGCCATCTTCACGTCCTACCTGCCGGTACTCATCCAGTATACTTAGTGACTTGTGACATTGTTACAGGCTTGTGCCATCTTCACGTCCTACCTGCTGGTACTCATCCAGTATACTTAGTGACTTGTGACATTGTTACAGGCTTGTGCCATCTTCACGTCCTACCTGCCGGTACTCATCTAGTATACTTAGTGACTTGTGACATTGTTACAGGCTTGTGCCATCTTCACGTCCTACCTGCTGGTGCTCATCCAGTATACCTAGAGATTAGAGTGAATATAATTTGTTTTCCCTATGTTATACATGCATTGATCGGGAATATTAACCGTTCAATCAGTTAGATGTTTTATAAATGCTGGATGAAATATTGTTGCCTTAGTTTGGAAATTTATAATTTCTTGGTTAAGAATTACATGTACATTTAACACTAGATTGTTCTGGAAAATAAATATACATGAAATATATGTCTGGTTTAGCTTAACCCTGATAACTATAAATACGTAGTATATGAAAAACCAACCTTTTAGAAAAACGATTAAAATAAATACGTTCATCATATGTACTTGGTTACTGCGGAGTTTTTATTGTTCTTTTAAAGTTATTTGTTAGCATTGGATTGTTAATTGTTTGTAGGGAATATTTGGAGATTTTCAATGCTTCAAGTGTTAAAAGAAACAAAACCAACGATTCGACAGTCTTAAAAAACACCTGTCATCTTCAAGTGTTAGTTACTATCTTAACCTACTTTTACAACTTTTTTCATCTTTACCCATAATAATCTAAGGAAACACTAAAAAACTACATGCCTAAAGTCAAAGTTAAAAGTATGTCTTATTTTACTATGTGCAGTTAAGGCTAAGAAGCCCCTGTCTTCTTGTACACAGTTATACAAAATGTAAAACATAACAGAAATATGAAAATATACAAAAAAAAAAAACAGAGCAGGTTATTGAATAGAAAAAAAAGTATTTCACTCATCCAAACATCTCTGAAGCTTCAGAAGAACGGGAGACGAGGCTCCTCACACCACTACATTCACTACATGAACTTTCCATGAACATCAAAGACGAACTGAATTCCTGTGGCAAGCCGATTCGTGGTGGGAGGAACTCACTCCAAGCGAAGCCTGGATTCACTTTTTGTCTATTCTGTTGGTTTATGAAAAATACTTTTGTTGGTTTGAACAATATTCCTCATGACAGTCCTCCAAGCTTGTTCCGGGGAACAGTTTTTTGTTATTTACTTCCTCCATCATAAAGGAAGAAAATATACTGATATATAATGGTTTATTTCTCACATTTACATGTTCTTATTAAAGTTAATCCAGTTTGACAAGGACTTTAAAGGCAATAATTATGATGTGTAGCTAAGTACTCAAGTTTTCTAAATATAATATGTGAATAAAGTAGCCTGAAAATTTTAGAGTGTCATGAATGATGTTTACAAAAAACTGTGGTAGTGGTCAGCATTGTTTCTAGCATTGGTTTAGTTGGCCCTATTGATTCTCAATTGAATTAGGAATTGTTATTGCCCTTGTAAACGAGTCTCATCACTTTATACTCAATGAGGTCGACTTCTACTACATTAATATTCAAACAGCAAGTATAACAATGGCATTTACGATTTAGAGATAAAAACTAAACCCAGTACCAATTTAATACCACCCCTGTTAACAAGTAACCTGTTATTTTTATATGTGGGCCTAAGTTTTTGTAACCCATGTGTTATTTAATTTTATATTTAACTTGTGTCAACGTAATTTTTTGCCAATAAATAAATTATTTGTAGTGTGATAAATAAAGAAATAAATACAAATAATTATATTATTATCATTTCAACGATATATCCCTGTTAATGAAACATAACATTATAAAAAATATTTTGTTCATGCAAGAAAACAGTTCATGCAAGTTACGTATAGTTGGTAATATTACCGTATTGATTTATGCATGAGCCTTATTTCAATGGAAAGTACAGGGGGGCTTTAGGTTTGGCGGTGTTTGTTTTCAAAAGTTTGATCTTGCTCATATCACAACTGTCTATCTTAAGAAGGTCGAAATGCTCATATACGGTTTAAGAAAACAAATGTACTGAATAAGTGAGATTTACATAGTAGTGTTAAATACATATTTGCATGTTTTATCGCATATACATTTGTTAACTTTATAGTTTAGAAACAAATAATTAACAATAGCTGACAACTATAACAATTACCCTTAAAAATATAAAATTTTAAATTGTTAATGTTTGCATTTTTAATCAAGGTTATTTACAAAAAGGCCTTATTAAGTCAAATATTTACTAAAACTAGTTAGTTAATACTTATATTTATATAGTATAAGTAATTTATATAGTTAATATTAATACTTTTATATAGTAACTTGGTGAATATCCAGCAGTTAGCCCATGGATAAAATTAAACATTTAAGTAGAACAGAAATAACTATGTTCAACAAAATACAGGAATTTTGTAAATTGTTCATGTTCAAAAATGTATATTTTAAATAATAAAATTACAATTTATAAATAATTCTAAAACACAATGAACAAAACAAACTAAATTAATTCTGGTAAATAATTAATACCGTGATTTCAGGAACAGGGGACGTAGGTGGGCCAAGTCATATTATATAAAGTCAATGACAGGTGAGGAGTTGTATCACTCCCATGACGCCATCTTACCAGGGTAGGAATGGCTCAGAAAAATGGCATTGTTCCACATCAGATGCCAAAACCTTTACATCGAACAATTACACTTGCAGTAGAATTGTAAATATACGTACAGTGGTACTGACCCAAACGAACACTTACAGTAGTATTGACCCA
Source organism: Stictocephala bisonia (assembly GCA_035578905.1). Classification (NCBI taxonomy): domain Eukaryota; kingdom Metazoa; phylum Arthropoda; class Insecta; order Hemiptera; family Membracidae; genus Stictocephala; species Stictocephala bisonia. The sequence continues at coordinate 1,128,124 of JAQJVL010000214.1, read as the reverse complement.
CCCATACATGTACAGTGATATTCACCCACCCGCACGCCCATACCCGTACAGTGATATTCACCCACCCTACAGTGGTATGCAAGACTGTATGCACATGTGTGCAAGAAGTACATGGTATATGACAGGAATTTAATTTGTCCAAAGAAAATGCCCTTTGCTGACCCACCCGCCCAATCATACACGTACACTAGTATTGACTCACCCGCCCACCCATACACGTGCAGTTGTATTGACCCACCCGCCCACCCATACACGTAGAGTATCATTGACCCACCCTTATATGTACAGTAGTATTGACCACCGGCCCACCGATACATTAAATATACTTGCACTCGTGATAAATGTGGTTATAGGATATGACATAACAAATTACAAGATTATTAAAGTAGGTTCAGAGAGTATGTTGTGATATGTTTGTAATACTGCTTACAAAGTCAAGATTGCAACAGACAATAACGACGTGCAAATACCTTTGCAAGACTTCATACGTGTATAGGGAGGCTGGTGGGTCAATACCACTGTGCGTGTATGGGTGGGCGGGTGGGTCAATACCACTGTACGTGTATATGTGGGTCAATAATACTGTACGTGTATGGGTGGGCTGGTGGGTCAATACCACTGTACGTGTATAGGGAGGCTGGTGGGTCAATACCACTGTACGTGTGGGTGGGCGGGTGGGTCAATACCACTGTACGTGTATATGTGGGTCAATAATACTGTACGTGTATGGGTGGGCTGGTGGGTCAATACCACTGTATATGCATGCGTGGGTGGGTGAGTCAATACCATTGTACGAGTATAGGGAGGCTGGTGGGTCAATACCACTGTACGTGTATAGGGAGGCTGGTGGGTCAATACCACTGTGCGTGGGTGTTAGCTAAATATACTCGCAAATATTATTCTATATCTACGAACTTCAACCAATCTCGACGTAGAGGTCAGAGAAAATTTTAAATAACATATATGGGATAGTTCTCATAAAATCACAAAGAAAGTGTTCTATTACATGGGGCACAAGTACCAATTTGCCGAACGGCTTAAAAGACAGGATGTATGACTGTTGTTTGAAAGTTATTTATTAGCATTGGATTGTTCATGATGTAGATAAAATTTGGAGATTTTCAATGCTTGAGTGTTTAAGAAACAAACAAAGCGTTTCGACATGTATTACAAATTCCTACCGTCTTCAGGAATAGTTTTAATGTTTTACATGTAGGTTAAGTTTTACTAACTTAGCCTACATGTAAAACATTTTTTCTTCTTCTTAACCCATACTAAATCATAAAAGACTTAATACTACATGCTAGACACTAAAGTCTTAATAGATACTACATGCTAATACTAAGAATGAAGTATTAAGTCTTTTCTGATTTAGTATGGGTTAAGAAAAAGAAAAAAATATTTCAGATATAGGCTAAGTTAGTAAGTACACCTGAAGACGGCAGGAGTTTGTTATACCTGTCCGAATGTTGGGTTTGTTTCTTAAACATCTCTATACGTGTATGGGTGGGCGGGTGGGTTATTACCACTGTAGGTGTATGGGTGGGCGCGTGGGTCATTACCTTTGTACGTGTATGGATGAGCGGGTGGGTCATTACCGTTGTACGTGTTTGGGTGGGTCATTACCACTGTACATGTATGGGTGGGGATAGCAAAAGTAGCTGTGCCTCGAGTATCCTCCACCTGTCGTTAGTGTTGGAATATAATGTAGGCAACTCAGTTAGTTGTTTTACGGAAGTAGCGTTTCAGTGTTGACTATCTCTCAGTGAATGATAAAGTTAACGATTATCATTGCATTTCTTTTGATGAGGTCAATGATATTGGATCATGTTGACCTTAAGCATTGGAAATCTCCAAATATTATCTACATCAGGATGTATGACATTCAGCCTTATAATTAACGTACCCAACTAGAGGTGTTATAATGAGAGTAGAACGATTTGTTGTAGCAAGATATGAACGTGGAATACCATAAACCATAGTTATCGATTGTGCTACCGTGTATTTGCGTATGATGTAATATATGAGACACAGTTTATAAGTGTCTGGAATCTCTTTAAATCAGAGGAAGATTATTATACTCTGAGTACTTTAGTTATGAGTAGGCCTATATTATATGCAGATAGTTATCTTATTTGAGATGGTTTTTGTCATAACATAATATATAAGTTGAGTACATGAATGCTAATGGTGTTCAATACAAATTTTCTTTAAACCTCTTAGCAATTCCATTAGTACAACCTTTAAAGAAACACTCTAATTTTATCTGAAATTTTAAATAGTTTTTTTTTCACTTCATAGATTTATATTCAAATATATTTACAGCTCTATGTGCTTATGTATCAAACTATGAGCGAGTGATTGTGTGAGTGCAACTATGTTTATGAAATATTTCCTTTAAAAGACCTACTAAAATAAATAATTTTATTTAAAATAGTTGTTGTTAACAAAACATAAACTTCTTGTATTTTTCGTAGCAATTATTTTTGAAATTTATTTATAAAAATGGTACATTTATAATATTAAAAAATTTTTAGTAATGTTGATATGTTTTTGTAAATTAACAGGTTTTTAACTTTTAATTGTAGTACACATGAAATTGTGTATGCAGACATTTATTTGTTTTTATTAGTTTTTTTATTTGAAACATGTTTATTTTTCCCATTATATACTCTTTTTTAAACATATACAGTATTACGCAATGTAAAAGCATTAGTAAACTTAGTATATTTTTGTTAAAAAACTTAATAATTATTTGAAAGGTAAATTTAAAATGGTGTTCAAGAACTGTTCAATGAATGTTATTGACTGGTACTAAATATTAAATAGTGAGTCCACAGCTGTAATTTTACGAAACTTGGTTAACCTAGCTCCCTACTGAAATCGAACTTTACTTGACCCATCTGCTCACTGGCGGCGGAAATTAACAAACTTGGATGTATAACTTAAACCACACCCTTTATTTGAGTGCTTGTATTTATCAATGAGCTTTAAGGGTCTAGTAATTTAAGGACAGAGCACCAGATACCAGTTGTTGCCGGCCACCAGATACTGGTTGTTGTCGGCCACCAGATACTGGTTGTTGTCGGCCACCAGATACTGGTTGTTGTCGGCCACTAGATACTGGTTGTTGTCGACTACAAGATACTGGTTGTTGTCGGCCACCAGATACTGGTTGTTGTCGGCCAATTTGATTATTCAACTTTACTATCGTAACTAGACTACATTAAGTATTTTGTTAACAACATTAAACATATGTATCTTAAATGTTTACAAATGGTTTCATAGAATACCCTAATCATTAACTGGTCAACCAGCTCGTTATTACTGTATGGCCAAAATCTGACAATGATTGTACATAGTTCCATGACTGGGTAAACATTAAGTCTGAAATATTTATAAGAAATACAATTATTAATTTTTTTCACAAGGTTACGATTTATTTGCTTGTTTTAAATGGACCTCTTTAATAGTTTTTTACATCCTACAGATGTACAATAAAGTCATCAAACACTTTGTAACACTGTTGCTTCTCCTTATAGTAACTTAATGATTTTAAAAATTATTATTATAATTACACGGAAATAATAAAATATGATGAAGAATGCCATAAATATAACGTTTAAATATATTTTTGTATATATAATTTTCTAATATCGGTATTCGTAAATTTTAGTAAGGTGGCAATACAATTTTGGGTGTTTATTAAAGCGATTACATTAGGAATAATTTGTGCTAAGGTGAAGTGATAACACGTATTGTGAAGTGATAACACGTATTGTTTCAAAACGCAAGTAAAGAATAAAAAGTCAGAAACTGTGAATATACTAAACTTATTTATTTATCATTAGTTACGTTTTTAATACATTACCAGTGTCTAATTACTATTCAATTAATGTTAGTCAACTAAACCTAATGCCAGGAAAGTAACACCACTTAACCCTCCACATGTTACAACACTCATCTGATCGAAACACATTAAGGCACTCAACTTAATTACCGAGACTCCACTCGGACAACTTCATACCAGGGAAATCTCACCACTTAACCCTCCACCTGTTACAACACTCATCTGATTGAAACAAAGTAAGGCACTCCACTTAATTACTGAGACTCCACTCGGACACTCGGACAACTTCATGCCAGAAACAAATTCACCACTTAACCCTCCAACTGTTACAACACTCATCTGATCGAAAACTGAATTACCGAAACTCCACTCGGATAACTTCATGCCAGGGACATTTCACCTCTTAACCCTCCACCTGTTAGAACACTCATCTGATCGAAACACATTAAGGCACTCAACTTAATTACCGAGACTCCACTCGGACAACTTCATGACAGGGAAATTTCACCACTTAACCCTTCATACTTTACAAGATATATCTGATCGAAACACAGTTAGGCACTCCACTTAATGACAGAGGCTTCACTCAGACAACCTCATGTCAGAAAATGTCATCACTTAACCCATTACCTGTTACAACACCCATCTGAGTGAAATACAGTAAGGCACTCCACTTAATTACGGAGACTCCCCTCGGACACTCAGACAACCTCATGCCAGGGAAATGCCACCACTTAACCCACCACCTGTTACAACACCCATCTGATTGCAACACAGTAAGGCACTCCACTAGTTACAGAGGCTCCACTCTGACAATAGGATTGCCATCTTTCAAATCAACACTAGAGAGACCTGAACATAATTAAAACAGTAAATATTGATAAATAGGGTGGGGTCAAGTTTAACAGATCACAGTTATTTGTGTATGTCACGATACATAATTCAACGTTTAAGAATTTTATTATATTGTTGTTTTTAATAATACATATAAAATATATAACACAGAAAATGTTTACGCAAAATAATTATCTAGTAATGGCTGGGATAATGATTATCATTCAAAATTACTCTATTTTAAATTAAAGATAACGTTCAACTATCATGCTATTACCTGACAAAGTAGTTGAATACGGGTAGTAGCGCATATTACTTATCGACCTAAGCCAACATGTCTAAAACGTTTTTTTCAAAATGCTCCCAAAATACATTAAAATAGTTCATATATCATCTTTAAACTGTCAATATGCTATCCAAAACAACAGAGTTCATAGAAAATGGTAAGGGTTAAGACGCTATTATGATATAATACGATAATGAACCCCTTAACTTAATACTTTAGGAAAGAAGGAAAATTGTTTTTGTAATTATTGGACACCATCAACAAGTTCTGCGTAACTTGGCGGAGCCACGTTGTTATTTACTTTTGTATTCTTTAAATAAATAAATGTAATATGAAAACTATTGCAGTGGCCGTACCTGTATTACCAATCTAAAATAGATTATATATTCAAATGTCGCTCACTACAAAGAGGATAGTGCACTGTTTACACTTATATACTCCTTATCTGAGAGTCAAATTCAAATGAATTTGTTTATTGCAGAGATCAATTCACAACAATTGTATTAAAATAGTCAACATTTACTCACATGTAATATTTATGAACATAACAAATAGATAAACAACAGATACACTAAAATACTCATAGGATATATACGAGTATTTTGATATGAGTAAGTGAGATTTAGTATGAGACAGATGTTTTTACGTTTATAATCTCATAATGTACATATTCTACTCTTAACTATACACCTTGCCCAATTATAATAGAGTTGGATATATTTAATTGTGTTATTATACGTTATTTAGTATAAAGTACAACTTACATTTTTTTAATTAATTACAGTGGTAATGTATTTAACACTTAAACCCCTAATTTGTATTAATACTTAATTACCCCTTTTACTATAACACAGACTTTCAATCCAATAATTATAATACCTAATACAATGTAAAACTATCTTTAAACAATTGTTTGTCAAGTAATATGAGTCAAGGCAACAAATATAGCAGTATTAATTTTATTGCTTGATTTTTTAAAAGCGTACATTTTTTTAAAACACATTGAATTCCTATTTATAAAATAATCAAAATATCATTTTAGGCAGGTTTGAATCTAATTTGTTTGTGAGTTTAAGAAGTACTATCCATTTACCAATTATTATATAAGTTATATGTTCCTAGAAGTAATTTGCGTTCATCCATAGTTTTTTACATACCTCGAAGTGTTACTGTACAATTTTATAATTTGTCTTTGTTTAAAGCACTTCAGCTACTAAATAAGTTTAAAACAGAAATAGATGTTTTTAATTCAAAAATGAGTTTGTTTTTAATTGAAGTAAATCAATTTCCTTCCTTTCATAAAATGGATATTCACTGAAATATTTAACTTCTTTTTGTTTCTAAAGTTATGTTTGGATAAATATTATTTGTTAGCTCTCGCTACATAGTTGATTATTACTGTTAAGCCTGTATTATATATTTTTAGCATAGTTTACTTATTCTTGTACTGACAATAATTGTTGTGTAATTATAGTTTTGTCAAAATGGCTGTATTAGGTTTTTACCTGTAGCTGTTATGTAAAAAGTCATAAATAAATAAATAAATAAATTATGTAGGATTATATCTACATAATTTAATTAAAGAAATATTATAGACAAATAAGTAGTGGATATGAAGTGATAATACTCCCCTATTCACCTTAAGCTATTTCTCTATCATAGTACACAAATATGCTTTGTTGTCAATTAATTCGTAAAACCATGAACTACATGAAAGTTTTACATATTGTAAAAATAAAATTGTATTTTGATCTTAATGTTTTGTCACTAAATGACGTTCTAGCTTACAATTTCATGTATAATAGTAAATTATTTAAACAATTTGTAGTACAATTAATGAACATTATTAAAATGACAACATCCTTTTTACTAAACATACTTATGATTTTAATATATTGAGCGTAATACTCAATACTATAACAAGGTTTACTTTAGCATTAGTCATAAAAAATCATTAGATAATATACTTCCCAGGAATACAAAATAAGTATTTGAATTTTTACTGTATAACATGATTGTGATATATACAGCACACTGTGTTATTTTAGTTTAGACAGACTAAAACTAGCAAAATCAAGTAAGTGTTATTATAAAATAAAGCTTCAATCAGATAATTAAATACGAGACCAAGCAAGATCTAATCTCATTGAAATATTTAGTAGTTTTACACTTGGATTCTACTAAATCGGTTAGTTTAAGGTGGACTTTAATAAGTGAAGAGATCTAATAATAGTTATTTTCATGTAAAACAATGTTTTATATATAAATATATTATTTGGTACAAAATATTGGCCAGTAACTTTACAAAACTTTGTGTATTGATTTGTTTCTAAATCTTAAACCACATTCAATGATAATTATTTAAATAATAAGTAACTGGACAAGTACTTACAAAATATAAACATTTTTCTATGCACAATTTCTCTATTATTATAGTAAATCTGTAACACATATCTGTGACAGTCCTAATACTGGTCTTAGTTTGGCTTAAGTTACAAGAAACGCCTGTTTTTATTTGTTGTAAGCGGATAACATATTGGTTGGCCGTCTTAGTAGGTTTCGCTGAGTGTCTACCCAAACCACGTACACCACCAATTCAGCCTATTGTCCATATATTTTGTCGATATATAATTTGGGTTTTCCGTCCAAATATAAGTATATAAAATAAAAATTTTTAATGTACCTTTATAATATTATATATATATTAAATTTTTCAAACTGCCATTCAAATAGTTGTAACTATTATCGAGCTGCTTATTTGTGCAAGTCGTCACTGTAGTGCATTAACCTTCACTGTCTCGTTTTTATGTATTTACATTAATGTTACACTAAATATTCGTCCAACCTAGAAGGAAAACATCTGATTCAGCTTATTGTCTGTTTTATATCCATTTCATCATTTTATTCTGGAGTGGGGTGGTTTCTTATTCGTTTAGGAATACTACTGCTATCTATAAATCTATGAATAATACATCAAAGTCATAAAAGCTTAAATAAGACCGAGTTTATTTATATTTGTCTACTCACCACTAATAAATACTTATATTAATTATAAGAACTAACCTATTAATTTATTAATTATCCAGAATATCAAGGGAAAAATACTAATTACACTCTGTACGATTTTTTTAAATGTACGTTACATTTCATAAGACTTGTTTTATAAAATTTTAGTTTTACAATGTGTAGTTATAAACACCTAACCACAGATCATAAGCAATGGCAAACTCATATTATAGGTTATTAAATAAATCAGCATTCTTTCAGGGTGTTGCACTATGATAATAAAGTAAACAAATGTTACATAACAGTTGTTTATATACATATATACAGGGTGACCCGTAGGTAACCAGCCAAACTTCTGGAGGTCATTCCTTGGGTTAAAACAAACAAAAGTTTTCATATGTACAAATCGTCTATCTCGCTCCATTATCCGGCTATCTGTCTGTATATTTTTTTTTACTAAAAGCTTAATATCTCTAAAGTTATTTAAGATGAAACCATGAAAATCTGTATGAATGTTGAACTTTGTAGTGTTCATGTACTATTTAAATTTCATTTTTCTACAGTAACCCTTTTCAAAATGACGGCCATTTAAAAGTTTTAAAGCCAAATATCTTAATTACCTTAAATTTTACTAAAAACCTGTTAGTTACAAAAACGTTTAAGAATTTATTTCTACTAACAATTGTATAAAACGTTTTAAGATTGAACAACTATTAACTGAGAAATTACAATTTTTATCAAATAAAAATACGCTTGATGTTAATAAAATTGGAAACTTTAGTAAAATGACATTTATTTACTAAAACCTAAATACAGTAGGAGTAGGTTAGAAGTGACGTTTATTACAACACAAAAACAGCAGTAAAGAAAAACAAAAGAAAAAATACTAGTGATCCTAAAAAATGTGCTCAAAGTTTCCACCATCCATGTCTATGCATCGTTCCAGTCGATTTCTCATAGAACTTCTCATTCGTTCAAATACACCCGGTTTCTGTCTAGTCGTATTACAGCCATCCACTATTCTTTCCCTTAAAATGTCAATACTTCGAACAGGTGTTTGGTATACCAAAGATTTAAGGTAACCCCATACAAAAAAGTCCAGGGGGTTTAAAATCAGAAGACCTGGCAAAAACCGCAAAAACCATCTCAAGAACCCCTTAGCATCACTTTTTTTGTTTAGTAATGAACTCCAATAAATAACAAATAAAAATAAGTGTTTTCTAACAATGAACTGTCAATATTACAGTCAGCTGATAATCATTGATGTATGTATTTTCAATTTCCAAATCAGCTGTAAAAATCTATCTATCTTTAGTAAATAAATGTCACTTTACTAAATGACACTTTGAGCACATGTTGTAGGATCACTAGTATTTTTTTTCTTTTGTTTTTCTTTACTGTTGTTTTTGTGTTGTAATAAACGTCACTTCTAACCTACTCCTACTGTATTAAGTTTTTAGTAAGTAAATGTCATTTTACTAAAGTTTCCAATTTTATTAATATCAAGCGTATTTTTATTTGATAAAAATTGTAATTTCTCAGTTACTAGTTTTTCAATCTTAAAACTTTTCATACAATTGTTAGTAGAAATAAAATCTTAACGTTTTTGTAACTAACAGGTTTTTAGTAAAATTTAAGGTTATTATTAAGATATTTGGCTTTAAAAATTTAAAATGGTCGTCATTTTGAAAAGGGTTACTGTAGAAAAATGAAATTTAAATAGTACATGAACACTGTAAAGTTCAACATTCATACAGATTTTCATAGTTTTATCTTAAATAACTTTAGAGATATTAATCTTTTAGTAAAAAACATATACAGACAGATAGCCGGATAACGGAACGAGATAGACGATTTGTACATATGAAATTTTTAGTTTGTTTTAACCCAAGGAATGACCTCCAAGAGTTTGGATGGTTACTTACGGGACACCCCGTATATATATTATATCCAAACAGCAATATTAGAATTTAGTTAAAGTCTATTAACTTTGTAACATGATCTGTAAATATAATGTACTATTTTATCATCGTATATAACATAAAAAATAATTGAGATATAATGTTTACCATATCTTAAATAAAAAGGTGCTACAACCGTGTCCACTAATTACTATAAATATATATCGATAGTTTTTTGCGAATAGAAATTTATAAGGGCATTATAGTAAATAGTTTATTAAGACAAGAGCTTTCTTTAATAATTTTGATCTTTCTACTTTTATAATTAGATTAAAAAATGTTTAATCTAATTAAAACATTTTTAAGGTAATTTAAAACACTTTTGGTAAGGTAATTTGGAAAAAGGGCTATAATTATTCTTGTGTGCTCAAAGAAGTTGAGAGTGGCTATAATTAGCCTTGCGTGCTCATAGAAATTGAGATTGGCTATAGTTAGCCTTATGTGCTAATAGAAGTTGAGAGTGGCTATAGTTAGCCTTATGTGCTAATAGAAGTTGAGAGTGGCTATAGTTAGCCTTATGTGCTAATAAAAGTTGAGAGTGGCTATAGTTAGCCATGTTTTTCCATAGTATATGTGATCGGAGGTAGGTGAATGGCTACAATCAACATTGTGTGCTCGTAGTACGAAAGGGTACATTTAACTGAGTGTTATTGTAGGATGTTGAGACTGCCATAGTTGTACAGCCTTCTGTATAGAATGGAGATCGGAACACTGAGAACGATCTTAATATTTGTCATATTTAATAAAGTATTATATCCAGATATCATGACGACTCCAGGTACCAATCCATTCATATTGGTGACTTATGAACCCGTTAGGAAACTACTATAAATATTATGGAATTAATTATTACTCTATGACAATAGTAGTTGCCTTATTTTACTTTATCATACAGCGAGTCTTTGTGGAGAAAAAAGTTAAAGTGACAAAATGTCTGACTTTACCATTTAAAGTTAGGGCTAATAATCCCTCTATAACAATTAACCTGCGGACCAATAGCTTGAGGGTGACTTCCAAACCACCACCAGTAACCGAGCAGGTGGGCTGCGTGCAAGGACGGGATCGCTCAGATGGTCACCTTTCCAAGGGACAGCCACGCTCTGTGTTACTTGACTTCGTTATCTTCCGACAATGTTCGAATCCACCGGTCAAAGCCACTGACAAATTATATACATAACTATACAAGATACGAATGTTAAATATAAATGAAATAGTAATGTATATTTGTATGGTATCGAAATTAAATTATATGTATTAAGATGATTCGAAATACATATAATTTTTATTATTATATACATGAGTAAATACAGTATTAAATTAACCAGCTTATTTCAAATTATATGTAACATTTAGTGTATCATTTTATTAGTATATTCTAATTAATCTTCATTGGTAGCTTAATATGACACCTAGTTAAATAAAAATTACACTGTTATTGTTATAAAACAAATACTTTTACCTCAATGCTTTTTAAACAATTTATGAAACACGTTACTAACAGAAAATATTTTTTCGTACGATTCACTGAGTATATTTAAAACAAACCTCAAAACTATTAATTCCTCGCAGAAATCTCACAATAATTCTTAACTAAAGCGATTTTGTTTGGCCAGAAAATGTCTTGAACCAGTGCTTTGCTTGTATTATGATACCTTTCACAACATTTCATCAATGTTTTGGCACACGTTTGCACTGGTATGTGTCAGTGGAGGTAAAGGCTAAGCATACTAAAGGCCATTTGGTGCCTTCACAAATAACATACTGTAATTGAGAAACATTGTTCAAAAGGGCCATAGACGTGACGTTTATCTCTCATACATCAGGTCAACAAATCCTTTCTTTCCACTCTGCTCCAAGGTCTCACATTGTGTAAACTGGGTACATTACGTGTTTAGATAATACGTCCTTTATGAGACTGCTGCCCTTAACTTGATCCATCGATAAGTGAAATATATATTTTATAAATTAACTTGTTAGTTATACTCTTTTTTAAGGTTTTACAAGACTAAGTGGCTCTCCAAAATATTACGGATTTATTAATTTATAAAATCTCCATCTAGTAGTCTGTATTCGGGTTCACTAATAACATAAGACAACTAATAAACAATTTACCATACCAACATTTAAACATACATTTATTAACAGTACTAGCCACAACTATATTAAAGTAACTAATTTGAAATGTCATGTATTAAATTAAACTAAATAGTTAATTGACCTTTAGTTAAATTGTTTGTAAGTATTAGAATGGTATTCACCAAATATATTTTTTATTTATTTTGCCAAGTAAATAAAATGTTAACATGTGTGTTTATTACAGGTTGTTAATTTTATAAACAGTCGTTTAGTAAATTTTGCTTACATTTAAGGTTTTATGTTTTGATGTTATATACAAATATATTAATCTACAAGAATAATAATAATTTTTTAAGTTATAATATTAGATAATATAAATCACACCTTTACGCCCCCGTTTCTCATTCTTCTCATTAAACCGTTTTACTGTCACCAACATGTCAAGAGAACTATATTTATTCACCAGCATATCACTCCACCATCACTTCATTCTTCTCATTAAACCGTTTAACTGTCACCAACATGTCAAGAGAACTACATTTATTCACCAGCATATCACTCCTCCATCACTTCATTCTTCTCATTAAACCGTTTTACTGTCACCAACATGTCAAGAGAACTACATTTATTCACCAGCATATCACTCCTCCATCACTTCATTCTTCTCATTAAACCGTTTTACTGTCACCAACATGTCAAGAGAACTACATTTATTCACCAGCATATCACTCCTCCATCACTTCATTCTTCTCATTAAACCGTTTTACTGTCACCAACATGTCAAGAGAACTACATTTATTCACCAGCATATCACTCCTCCATCACTTCATTCTTCTCACTAAACCGTTTTACTGTCACCAACATGTCAAGAGAACTACATTTATTCACCAGCATATCACTCCTCCATCACTTCATTCTTCTCACTAAACCGTTTTACTGTCACCAACATCTCAAGAGAACTACATTTATTCACCAGCATATCACTCCTCCATCACTTCATTCTTCTCACTAAACCGTTTTACTGTCACCAACATCTCAAGAGAACTACATTTATTCACCAGCATATCACTCCTCCATCACTTCATTCTTCTCACTAAACCGTTTTACTGTCACCAACATCTCAAGAGAACTACATTTATCCACCAGCATATCACTCCTCCATCACTTCATTCTTCTCATCAAACCGTTTTACTGTCACCAACACCTCAAGAGAACTACATTTATTCACCAGCATATCACTCCTCCATCACTTCATTCTTCCAACTGAATCCATCATAGCATAGTCTCATTAAATATTATAGTAAGTGGCATTCTTTGTCTTCAGACAGTCTACTTCAATAGTAGAAAGGACAAAAAGAGGAATTAATATACATTCAAGGGTACTAAAGAACTAGGACAAAAACAACACGAAGTAACAATTAAATTTAATTAAAATAATTAATGTAGCCTATAATTTTTCATCTAAAAATACATTAGCATGTTAACATACAAATAAATATTACTTTTTTATGAATAGCCTTTATATCAATAAATAAATATCTGTAACCGATTTTCTTATGGTATATATGGCTAATTAATATTTTAACAAAACTTTATGAAAATAAAATATAACACCAACAGGATCAAGTGATGATATGAATTGAATTATTATATTACTTAATTATTGACGTGCTTGGTTTTTAATTGCTGAATAAATAATTGGTACTATCTGCTGGTTACCAATAGAAAAAAAAACTGTTTCCGTCTATATGTACTCGTATATTATGTGTTTCAACTAGTTAAACCTGGAATAAAAGTATGTTGTGGAAGTTTTAAATAGACTTTCCTGACAATTCTTGGTACTGGAAGTGTAATTGAATGAATGTTAACGTTTTCTGTAAGGAGAGCGTCCTTTATATTATATGTAAAAGGGACGAAGTGTTAATTACAGGCCACCAGTAGCCTTCACACACACAGCTACTCGTCTTATAATTTACTTTGAAAGGACTTGACTTACCCAAAATATTATTGTCCTAGAGACCTATTATTTGTACTGCATTCAAACTGGAATCAACAAAACATAACCATATACGCTGATCTCAACTGAAAGATTATCAAGCCTTTAATAAGCGAAATCTGATTTAATCTTAGTTTTAAATTCTTTGTTTTAGCTCGTGCCAACTATACAGTTAACCATAAGAGAATATGTGCCACTCTAGTTCAACTTGGTTCTTACAATATCTCAAAGTCCTTATGGTGAACCTGGGCATGAAATCTTATTAATTGCTTATCTGAAAAATAAATGAGGAAACTTACTGATGTCAATAATCTTATCAGTTCTAACACATAATCCAATAGAATTATAATTTCCCATCCTATCTAATTGTCTATTATTAAATACCTATGTTAAAATCCCCGGTAGGCCTACAACCAAATCAACTTTAAAATTAGTGAGCTTCTTTCCTTCCTTAATTATTTTTTTTCTTTAGTTCGAAAAATACACTAGTTCTATAACTCTGTTTGTTACATTATATTTCTTTACGGATACATTTTACATCTATATACAATATATCAAATAATAATGATCCCTTCAAGAATACTATTAAAACTGACTGTACACTTCCCAAAAAATGTTTGCTGATTTTCGATCTCTCAATTCCTATTAAGCAATATACTTTAAAAGTCACACGTTTTCAGTTTATAAGTAAAAAGTTGTGCCTACCATTCCAGTAACACCGCAATGTAAAACAAATAATTCTTTCATAAAATCGGGGTTATACTGTTAGAACTCAAGTCTACTCTTCCATAACATCAAGCTTTCATCAATTTCAACATTCATCCAAGAGAAAAATAACGAAAAGAACTTGTCTCTACCCTAACATGTACAGTGGTATTGACCATCCCACCCACCCATACACGTACAATGATGAAAACCATCCCACCTACCTTTACATGTAAGTGATGAAAACCATCCCACTCACCCTTACATGTACAGTGATGAAAACCATCCCACCCATACACGTATAGTGATAATGACCCACCCACCAACCCATACACACAGTGATAATGACCCACTTGCCAACCATTACACGTACAATGGTATTGACCTACCCACCCACCCATACACGTACAGTGATGAAACTCACCAAACGTTACACGTACAGTACTCAACTACATGCACGTGAATGTAGTAGATGCTACGAGTGAATGAATCTCCTGGCGCGGTTTGGACACCAAATGACTGCTAAAAGGTAAAACACAGTATACCAACCCTCTATTTCAACCGTTTCTTTACTCTATATGTAATAAACTTTTCGCATTCCATTCTTTATAAACGTAGAACCGATTATTTACATTTCTAAACTGTGTATAATGTGCCATATTCTGATTTAGCAGTCCTATATATTCTTAAGTTTTAATATAACTAAATTAACTATTTATAGATTTATTTCTGTATATCATAAGTACATAAAAAGTATTTGTAAACAGAAAAAGAGTTGTATTTAACTAAAAAATATAAATAGCTATAAATATTACGTCGATTACTTTTATCCACTATTTTTAAAAAGATGGATATTTTTATAGATATACATATTCATCTTTAATAATTAACACAAGTAGTAGAATAGTGATTAATATTATTTAAAGACTACGTAATTCAAGAAACTTAAAGTAATCACTTTCATCTAATTTTTTTCTGACTGGATGGTTTCTAAGGTCAACATAATTTGTAATGTATTAGATATTATTGTAGTTTTGTTTAATAATTTTGCTGAAACATTGAGAAGATAAACTAAACTTCAAACTTCACTCGCCTGTATTTTACATATGCAATCACATACGTAGTTTGAAGTTCTGTGCAGAATGGCTGAGACTTGAGATAGCTCTGGTCGACCCAAATCCAACTCAATTAGGGTCGACCATCAAAGTCGCCCTATGAAGCTGTGATGTATCAATATCTCCCTTGCACAATATTTACCTACATGATACGACTTTCGATGTTGCCAACTTGATGAAAGGATAACCAAACAATTTGATATATTATTACACTGTTGGTTTACGGGCTAAATTGTTGACTTCCATGATGTAACAGTCGAATCACACTTGAGGCAAGTTCTGTGTATACTTCAACAAGAGTATATGATTTCTTTTTTATACATACAGAAAATATTTAGTAAGTTTGTCTTAGAGCGTGCCATTATTATATTTTTATTTGTTGCTAGAGTTTTTTTATTATTTTAAAATTGCTGGACCTTTTCCGTTAATTCACTACCACTACTTTTTCCGTTACTTCACTTCCACATTTTTGTATCGCAATTACGGTTAGGTCATATGGGTTAGGTTGGGTTAGTTGGCTGGTACAAACTGTTAAATCCAATGATTGACCTACCGCTGAATGTGCTATCTGTGGGTAAGTTCTTTGAAATCGATAAGATAAGGCCAACGATATCGGATAAGGAATAACACAGTGGACGCAAAAAGGAGTGGGGAACAGCTTTTAGAGCAATAAATTATTTATTAAGTGGTAGTGAATAAACGGAAAAAAAAAGGAGTGGTAGTGAATTAACATAAAAGATCAAAATTGCCTATATTATTTACCATTGAAAAATACTGAAAATATTTTAATAAATCAATTGAGGTGTTTAACTTATATATTTAAGATTTGCTTTATATGAGACAGAAATGATTATAGACAGTATATTTTTCAATTAGAGACGATTGTTTTCCTAACCTTATAAGAATATAAGAATTAAAAAAATTATTCATTGTTTAAGTCAATGAAAGTTTGTTTAATTTCTGTGGTTATTGGTTTTCTTTCATTTCTTTCTGTCGAAATAACAAGACAAATACATTGACGAAACAATTTTACAAAAAGCACAATCAATTTGAACTATTTATAGTGTACATTTTAATAGATTATAGATATATTAAAGAGCCTTGCACATCCTGCAAAATATACATCGTATATTAAGGTATTATGGAAGATTTACGACTGTTGGCCATATAACTTACGACAGGATAACGGTGAAATGGACGACTTCTTGGACAACCATCGCCTCTGGTTTGTACCACGTTTAAACCAATAAGGTTTCCAACTAATGATAATATATATCCGTGGCACAAATATAAGTAAAAAAATATATTTTAAAAATTAATATCCACCAAATGTGAAAATCTAGCCTTTTTACATTAAAAGAATTTTATTTATTTATTTAAGGAGAGGCCGATCACCTTTTTAATATTACATGTCAATTTATCATAGACTATTGATCAGTGTGGGGAACTAATTGAGACTGAATAAGGAAGAAAACCAGTACAGAAAAAGGTGAATATTATTGATAAAATCTTGCTGTCAAGGTCAGGATTAGAACCTGCCCTATATCTCAGTCAGGCTCAAAGTCCTGGAGCCTTGATCACTGACTCTTACATTCATCATAGAATAATCCCTAATATATTTATTACCAATTAAAATATCCTTTAAGCTATGGCACATGTGTCTACAGTAATAGCAGTGAATTAACTTGTATTAGGCTATCAGCAATGCAAATATATTAAGAATGAATCTATGAACAACAAATCCATATTCTATAATTTTTAAAACACCAAGTTCTTTCCGTATTTTAATAAAAGTATTTTCAGTTTATTTATAGTCTACTTAAATGACATCAGAACGTGCAATGACAATGATTGTTAGAGGAACAACACATATTGTTTGTATAAAACAGTATATACTGTTTGTATAATGCTATTTGGGACTGAATTTCAAAGATGAAATTAATGAAAAATGTTCCAGTTCAAATTTTTAAAGTAATATTTTCTGAATAATAGTAAGTTTTATAAATGATGTGGTTTTACTATGGTTTTATATATACATTTACAATGTGTTCATACTTACAAAAAACCACTTAAACAGAAAAAAAGAAGAATTGACTTCCCAGCACATCTAACTTCAAAGTTCAAAGTAAATTGATTTTATTCCATTTTATTACTATTATAGAACAGATTACTCTCCAGTTGTCAAACAACAAAGCCAAAACACACACCATAGATAATCAAAAATAGAATTTTTTAACGCAGTCGTGAGCAATTTCCCATTCTTCGTAACAGCATAATACTTTCTCTTCACAAAAATTAATCTAAGACAATTAAATGGTGACAGAAATACTTACAACTCAGTTCAATAAGACAATACTGCAGACATGCCTGCACTATGTTACATTAATAATAATGGAATAACTACAGATATCCGACCAGGAAATATAACAAATAAGTATAAGATTTTTGTTTTAGTACATTAGTAGTACAAAGAACCTTATATGGACACTTAAAGGTTCTTAAACCTTACTTGGAGAAACTACTGAAAATTTCAAAAATATTTTAACATTAAAGTTCCGCAATCGCGTATAAGTTTGAAAACGTATACGCGATCGCGCCAGGATTTGCGATCTAGGGTTAAAACACAAACAGAAGCGTGTGACACACCGAACACACAAATGAACACGGCCAGTTTAACTAACCCACCCAAATACTGCAGAGGTATTGACCCACCAACCAACCCATACACTGCAGAGGTATTTACCCACCCGCCCGCCCATACACTTTAGAGGTATTGAAATTACACTGTAGAGGGTGGGATCCATACACTGCTAACTTGGTCTGGACCTCGTTGGAATCCAAATTCATGTTGATCACTGTGGAAATTCTCCACCAAATGAGCACAACGGTTTTAGTCTTTGCTAATCACCAGCTTGAACGTGGCCTTCCATCCAGCCTTAAATTTATTGCATCGTCCTGCTAGAACCATAATAAGTCCATCCAGCCTTCATGGTATTCCAACGGGTTCGATCCTGGATCGTAAGGTTGTAGGGGAAAACCTATTTTCAAGCCGAGTTCTACACTCAGTGTATAAACTCATTTCCCTTTCCATACATAGTAAGACAAGGCGTATCTGAGAGATAATCAAAGTGTTATATCAGCTGATATAGATTTCAATTTTATAGCATATTTACTATATCAAATCTGATATGATAAAGCCCAACATTAATAAACTAGAAATTAATTTTTAAAAAAGTTATTAATTTGACTCAGAGGACTATAAACGTTTTATTCATTTGAACATATTTTGATCAAGAAAATATATAGTTGTTGGTACCAAGTAACGAAGAAATGTAAATAGGACAATAATCTTAACATTGCTTTATATAATAAAGTAACACATATTTAATAATACATATAAGAAGTACCTTCGTTAGTATCTTACAAGAATCTACATACATGTTATTCAAGTCACACAATGGAAGAGTTGTCGTAAACTTGGTAATATATAACTCCGCCAACGTAGCACCGCAATAATCCCGTCTACCTCTGTAGATTTACTGCACATCTGTCTCTTGGCTAAATAGTGCCTTTTGTATTTCATTTTACTGGCTGTATTTTTTTTCGAAATGTATTGGAAATTCTTTTGGCAAGTCATCAAGTCAATATATAGTCACTTGTGCAAATATACAAGTAACACGCCTAGTGGTATTTACTTATGTGTAGACTAGATGATTTTGACACAACCTTACCAAACGTAGCAATATATCCTAAATATAATCTATAGATACATGTGTTATACCTGACCAACGGCATATCACATTGAAATGAATAAAGCAATCAAGCCTACAAACACGTGACCAATTAGACAAATTAATTTGTAATATATAGGAACGTTTCTGACTCGGTAGCATTTTTTCCAAATTGAGGGACATTCTAAATACACACATAGAACTAATATTAGTTTTAACTAACTAAGTATAAGACTGTTCAGTAATTTAGAAAAAACATAGAGATAATGACTACACATTGAATAAAATACCATATTTTACCTCTCTTACATTGTAGGCCTTGGTCTTAGATTAAAGAAAATGAACAATCGGCACTTTTTCACTCTAGCAACCATATTGTTTACAAGAGTGAAAAGACAGCAATTGTTTTACAGTTTTAGGATATACAGGAAAATAAACATAAATGGAAAAAATGCTTCAAATCCAATGAAATAAGATGTTAAATAAAATAACGTACAACTTAGGTATCTTAGTTTTTTTCACTACTTCAAAATGTTATCTTATAAGCTTCACCTGATGATAAGTTGAGGATCAATAACTACCATTCCGATGACTTATCTTGACATGCTTTTCTATATCTAAATGACAGCTATTGAGAAATCAGCCTTACTTTTGAAAGAGGTTAGTGCAAATATGTTCCTAAACTCTGTCCTTTACAAACGGGAAACTAAATAAATAACACACCTCTAGTTTGTTTGGGTTTTTAATTTTTAAAAAAATAGGTTTTACATTTAAAATATGCCAACGATATGAGTGTCAGGAGTTCACATTTTTTACAACTTTGGTCTTTCTTCAAACTACTTTATTGGATGACGGATTTACTTTTGAAAATTCGGTGGATTCCCACTGCATTTGTCGTTGTCACCGGCCAAGGTAACCTAATGAGTGAATTTTGGTCAAAAACCGGTTCAAGCTGATCACAGTGGGAGAGGTGAGAAAAAAGGCCAAAATAATAAAGAGCTCAGTGACAAGCTTAATTTGTAGGTGAGTCATGAAGGGGTGTCCCCTAAACCATAAATAATTACCTTTTACTTGGAACACATGTCTACCTTTATCATAATAACTTACAGTAATGAAAAAGTATTCGTGTAATCATAAAAAAATCGTCCTTATTCGTGCTTGCTCTGTTTCGCTAAGTAAAATACATAAAAATAAATTAACTTTAACAATAGTGTTTTCAAGCTTCAGAAGATACATTAATAGGTTTTTGTAGTTGATTACAATACAGGCTTGACTTTACTAAGCTTCTTTTTGTCGACCTCTTTTGATCAAAAATTAATTTCTAGTTTCTAAGAGTTGGGCTTTATGATTTCAGATTTTGTGTAGTCTTTTTGGCCCTTAATCTTATCGGAACTTTAGGTGTCCATATAATGTTCTTTGTACTACTAATGTACTGAAACAAAAATCTTATACTTATTTTTTATATTTACTGGACGGATATATTTAGTGATGTTATGTCATACATTTTGAATGTTTCACATTAGCATTTCATTAATTATACAAATATGTTATGAGACTAAAATCAAAATAAATATTCTTGTAACACTTCATTAACTTATGTGTAAAAATTATATGTTTTAACTAAGTAGCTGATATAATATGTTGATTATCATTGAGGTATGTCTTGTATGGTGCATGTATGCTATGGGACATGTTCTTACGTGTTGAGTGTTGGGGTCTCCATTATAAATAGCCTTTAGAGGAAAAGCAGTAAAAATCCTACGTCCCTTAGTGAGCAAAGCTGGAACGCAGTTGGAATGCTTTCTAGACAAGAGAATAATTATTTTTTGACTTTTCCTCATTTCGGTGTTTTTAGATAACTATCGAGACAAATAATATCGAGTAAGAAGATCAGTGTTTTGTAGCATTACATACTTAAGACCTGGGTTGTTTTTTTTTTTTTTTTTTTATTTTATTTTTAATGTAAAGAGTGATATCGCGTGTAAGTATAAACAGTTGTTATGTCAAATGTATGACCAACTCAATAATAGTGGTATCAAAGTAGAGTCTATATTTTTTAACTAAATAGCAGGTAACATATTTATAAGGTACACAAAATATTGAATTTTTTGGAAATTCGATATGAAAGGATCAGTTAAACATCAATTACACAATCGCGCGTAATCCACCTTAGCTGTGATAGTGCATAGTAGGCTACTAAAAATGATGCGAGGAAAACTTATTTTGAACTTTTCTAACAAATCAGATTGTTACCACTTAATGATAACAATACCTAGATAAAATGTATAAATAAAAAGTAATATGGTAGTCAACTTACATCTATATTATCTTTTCTTAAAAATATGACAAACAAATTATTTTAAAAGTTTGAACATAGTAATGTTCACCGACACCATCAGGTGTTAAAATATAATATTTAATTTAATTTTTATGTGTTTCACAACGATAATGCCTTCTTAAGCTTACTTTGAATTGTTTGTTTTAAGTGTGCAAGCTTTGTTTTGCTCTTCGGGCAGTAGGTATTGTAATTTGGGTTGACAGATGTTGTTAAGAAATGGGCTCACTTTGCCAAGCTTTACTGTTTTATTCTGATTACAGAAACTGACAATTCTTTTCTAATGACACAAATATTTTTTACATCGAAAAAAGATTGAAACTAGCCGAGTATAAAATGTGTATAGCAGAGTATAAATAAAGGTTAATATTTAAAACGTATTTTTATTATTTATGACGTATAAATATATTTTTAACCGATCAATAAATTATGTATAAAAAGATGACGTTTTGACAAGTATCTCAGTATAATTGTTAATTTATCAGCTTATTATGTACTTTTTCAATGTTAATGATAATATGATTTAAAAAGTTATTTAAAACATTACATTTTAGTGCAAATATTTTTTTAATAAGCATAATACGTTTTGGTATATATAAAATGCAAGTGAACGTCACATAACACAAATATATTAAAATGTAAACACAAAATGCACAAAAACACTACAAAAAAAATAAAAATATATCAAAATTCAAGTACACAATGCACAAATATATCATAAGTACAAATTACACAAATAGAGCACATAACAAGCAAAGAGGACTATATTGCACTGACATAATAGCTAATATATTATAGTTCAGTGTAATATAGTCCACTGATATAAGTACAAATTGCACAAATAGAGCACATAACAAGCAAAGAGTACTATATTGCACTGACGTAATAGCTGATATAATATAGTTCAGTGTTATATAGTCCACTGATATAAGTACAAATTGCACAAATGGAGCACATAACAAGCAAAGAGGACTATATTACACTGACGTAATAGCTGATATAATATAGTTCAGTGTAATATAGTCCACTGATATAAGTACAAATTGCACAAATAGAGCACATAACAAGCAAAGAGGACTATATTGCACGACGTAATAGCTCATATAATATAGTTCAGTGTAATATAGTCCACTGACATAAGTACAAAACGCCCAAATACTATGGTGATTGGCGAACCACGCTCACTTTTCTCAGACCAGAGGGATTCAAAGAAGGAATTCTTTTGTAAATGTTAATGTCATGCAGTTAAACCAGCTGTAGTAACATACCTCACTAATCAAATTACTGGCACAAGTATTCCTATTGGATGTGATGTATATTTGTAGGTGGATGTAATAAAGGGTCATACACGTTCAAACAAAATGAGTATTGCTCTTTCACGAGATGAATGCATATGGAGTAAAGAGGATAAAGGTATTGGGGTCTTTGATGTAGTTTGTGTAGTAAATAAAATATGTTTGTCAATCAAATAATTTCACAGTTAAATTACCTGCGTTTGAAGAGAGATCTTTTTGCATATCCATGGTGAATAAGATTAAGAACTTCAAAAGATTTAGAATGTAGTATATTCTTAACAAAATATTAACCATTTATAGTTGTCGCATTTTAAATGTGCGTCATATATTTTGAAGGATATGTATGACTGTAAAATCAAATTTGTCAGACTATTCTAGACATTTTATAAGTATTTCTAAATATTTAAAATAGGATTGCTCTAAACTGATTACCATTGTCACTATTTCTTTTTCCGATCAAATTTGAATTTTAACTCCGTGTTTAAAACCAAAATTGATGCTTCGCTAAACATACATTAAATAAATAAATAAAACTCAAAACTACTTAACATATTGATATCTTGGAACATATCCTAACAACTTATAGAAAAGTCAGTTTTTTTATTTTTTTATGTACTATTTCTCTAGTAAGAGAAGATATTGGCCAATACCTCTTAAAATATCCTGCATTCATGTGGAGAATATTTTTCCAGTTAGGAATTTTTTTAATTTTCCTTCCAGGAATTACTTGGGCTTATACCATAAACTTTACCGTATAACTAGATACGTGTTCTATGTAGGCCTATTGCTGTTAATAGTGCCACTGGTGAGACCTTTATTCAGTTATTTTTAGGAGATAGTGAAAAATAGTATATCACAGAAAAGACATACTTTCAGGTGTGGTCATTGGTTAACATTTTGTTTAGTTAGGATACTCAAGAGTAATTTATTGTTTAGAATAAGTAATACTAATCAATACATTATATTCATTCTCCTCTCAGAATATGAGGGTTCAGGATTAATACACAAATACGACGTTTATCTTAGGCTAAGGAAAATGAACTTTGATTGCTGCAGGAGGGAGCAAGAGTGCTAAAATGCAACCGAAGTTTAACCCCACTAACCTAACATCTGCTGACGCAATTAATTATGCCACCAGGAGCGTAATTACTTAAAAATAAAGAGGTAATGATAATGTTTGTTATCAAAAGAGTACTGCAATCAAAGGTTGTTCAGCTATATTTTAAATTTTGAACGGAAGAGTTTCCATCGGTCAGGAAAGCAGCTTTAATAAAAATTAATTAAAATGAGAAAAAGAGAAAAACCCCAATTCATGTCTGTTTAATGTTATACATTTAACTGTTCTGCGAGTAGAACCAAGATATTTTCATAGGTTGTATGTGTTTTTTTGTAAAAGGGAGTATGCCATTGTATATCTTTTAATAAAGTATCGTTTAACTATTAGTAACTTGTCCTCATTTCTTACAGTTATTAATTTGATATTAATTTTTATGACTTTTTTAATAAGCTTCCTAGCCATTTTTTTGTAAAGGAGATCCTTTCTTTTAAATGTGAAGTCGACGACAAATTTAGTACGCCATTTTAATTTTGAATAGGGACCAGCGTGTACTCAGATGCAGCCATCGAAACCGTCCAGAGGAAATTCCTTTCATAGACGGAGTGAAAGTTTCCAATACTAGGTGAAGTGGAAACGTAACGAACGAATAGATCAATTGACTGACTTTCTATTGTTTTATAGAGTGCTTGAAAGCCATACTGGTTCAGTAGAGGCTATTGGTCTTAAGAGTACCAGAGTGTACCTTTTGCTAAAGAGAACCATTTGTTCACCTGTATTTTGGAGTATGTTATCCAGTGGATAGATGTGTTGGCGTTGCAAAAAAGCTGCAAATCATCTACTTTTATAACTATGCTGCAAGGTCAATCGAATGCTGAAAGCAGTTTACAATTTTTGTTATGTGGTTAAACAGACAATCAGTTAGTTTTAGCCGTGTTTTCTGAATGTTATGTATTTGGGCTTTAAGGTTTTGATTGACATTTTTAAGTTTATCTGGCTGGTATTAATAGTGACTGGAAGGATTTGTTGGGTGTAGATATGAGTGTGGAAGTCCATATTACATATTGAAAAATAGATAAATAAATTTAAAAAATATATGTTCTAGTCCTAAATCAGTTATAGAAAGTAGGAAAATTGTTCTATGGGAGAGTGTTCTCTTCGTTAGATAAAGAATAACTTGCCAAGGTCATATTCGGGCTCTGGAGTGAAGTCATGTAATATCATTCATTAATAATGAAAGAAAATATGAGGCTCAATCCACTAGCTAATCAAAGACAAAGTTACAATATGTTTTAACTTTTTACATTTTGTTAATATAGTATATAGTTATATCTAATGAATTCTTAGAATACGAAAAAGGGGCATCTTGGTATATACTAAACCTCAAAACTTAATTAACAATAATTAACAATAACATGATAATAATTAATATCCCTTTTTAAAGATATGTGCGACGTTTGACTAACAGTAATAACATAGTATGATTTATGTAATGTTACAAACTTTCTAAGTTTATTAGCCTTATTTATAATAGTTGGCACTTAATATCAAAATAATAAATTTATATATACTTCATATGTTTGTAATTTATACATCCTTTTTTAAATTTAAAAATGTATTAATATTATATGTTATTAAAATCATAGATGAGAAACTATACTTAAGTCAATTACATGAATATAGATGTTAAGAATGTTTTTTGCAACAAATTTAATTGAAATTACAAACATCACAAGAATAACCATCCACAATTGTTTAATGTATGTTTTAGTTTAATATATCAATGAAACTTAGTGAATTTTTTTACCACTAAGAGTATATATCCTAATATATACATTAAACAATTTTGTATGGTTATTCTTGTTGTGTATAAAATTCCAACAAATTTTTTTGCAAAAAGATGTTCATATATTTATTCATATATATAATCGAGGGGGTTAATATTCACACCCCTTCCCCGCCCTCCCAAACATTATGGCAAGGCCCAACCGCCCTCATATACAAGTACTGTTTCATTAACCCACCCATACACGTACTGTGGCATTGACCCATCCACCCACCCTTCACATACTGTGTCATTGACCCGTCCACCCACCCTATACGTACTGTGACATTGATCCACCCACCTAACCATACACGTACACGACATACACATTTAGTTAGGTGTGGGTGTACAACAAAGTGGCACGTACAATTAGCCTTTGTGTAATTGTAGCTTTGTGTGGTTGTATTTTATAAGAGCAGTCTCTCATAAATATAACTATCTAAGAACAGCCTATAGTGTTAAGACATTTTTAAATATTAAGAATATATTCCTCACAAAAGTAATTTAATTTAGAAATTGATAATAATAATAAAATATAATAAACAAATTTCAAATATTACAATTAACTCTTCAAGTTCATATTGCTATTACGAGTATATAGTACAATATTATATAGGAGTTAATATGAATACATTAACCTCTTTACTTTTCTCGAAGAAAGGAGTTTTAATGTTTCATAGAAAATATGTTTCCAGCAGCATAGTTTAAAGAACAATAATTGTGAACGATACTCTCCCGTATGAGACGTAATTTATCTTCATCACAGGAAACTAAGTATGCCTTAGAGAACACTATCTCCACCGTACTTTTATGAAAAACCCTTCAGTACTTGTGTAATAATGACGAGAAGGGATCAAGGTCACTGACTCAACAGTTACTTATAGTGCATAATACTAGTAAGAACTATTTTTGCTCACAACAATTTATATATATATATATATATATATATATATATATATATATATGTATATTGCTGAATCAAGCAATAACAAAGAAGTTCTTATTTTATTGATAGTTTTAGGAATTAATATATCATTGTGAAATTGTTGTGGTAAATATATATATGTTACCGGACAAACCCGATTTTAGGACAAACTAGTTTGGACTAGGAAGATCTAGTTTTTCCTGACCGCCCTAGGATAAACTAGTTTGGCCTTATTGATTATGAAGTGGCCTTAATGATTTTTATTGGCCCAGAAAGGCTGAACTGGTTTGGCCGGGTGGCGTTAGGATAAACCAGATTTGCCTGCTTTAGACCAGGCCAAACTAGTGTGTTCAAACTATTACTAGAGTATCATAAAAAGTTTAAGGGTAATGAATAATTAACATCTCGATATTCTGAGGAACAAAACTAAACGTATTTACTGTTTACTTATTGTTACATGACAAACTGGAATGACATTTAGAATTGCACAGTAAATTTTTCAATTTTTCTATTTGCAAAGGCATCTATTTGTTTTGCAGACTGTTTTACACGAACATTTTACAAATCCTTGACCGCTACCAATGGAATGTTTTGTTGCTGCCATTCTCAAAGAAATCTCAATCTCCATATTCACGTCATTTTCAGTAATCTTTGGGCGCTCACGTCAAACTGGGTTCTGAAAAAATTCCGCAAATTGTATTCTTGATAAACAATTATGTAAACTTTTAACATTTGTAACCTTATTGTAAACTTATTTTTAGGCTTGTTTTAATGAAAAAGTCATTGAATTCTGGTAAAAATTATGGACGTTGTGGGTAAAATTGTGAGAGCAAACACGGGTTTAAAAAACGTTTTTAAAACTATATTTTGCACTAAACAAATTTTTAAGCCCATTTAAAAATGCACTTAATATAATATACTAAATAAATTAAACGTAGGCCTACCTGCAATAGAGTCTTTGAAGAATTCCATGTTTCGTTCCAATGTTGTACAGCCCCTCATCAGTGATATCAATAACAACGCCAATGATAATCCTTAGGTCAACCTTAGACTTGTCCACATCGGGAATTGGTATCATGACGTTATCTCCAATATTGGCTGGTGGATGTGACTTATCACTGTGTGATTTATTTATTTTTTTTTTTTTTTGCTTGCTTTCTTAGACCTTCAGCAGCGGTTTTTCTTGAATGTTTTATTTTATTGTCAGTTGAGGTATGGGGCTGAACCATATTTTCATCTTCTTCCATTAAGCTATCATCAGCTGTTTCACTTGCAGGTGTTAGGTCATTGTTTATAACCTTTGTAAGATCTTCCTCATCATTTATATCTTTCAAAATTTCAGAGGGCAGAGATGAAGTAGAGAGTCCGACTCTAGGATCCATGCCAAACATAGCTTTATAAGGGGATTGTTTAATACCAGAATGGAAAGCTCTGTTCTTCATGAATTGTACATACCGTAACCCCTCCGACCACTTTGTTGTCTTGTTATCAGCCATCCAAGATGCGAGCATGTTTTCGATGTCTTGATTGGCTCTTTCAACTGAGCCCTGACTTTGGCTGTGCCGAGGTTTACCATGCACAATTTTCAACTCTGGCCACAACTGTGTTACTTCAGAAATAACTTTATTAACAAATTCCCTTTCATTGTCAGACTGTAGAATACACAGGGCTCCTAAAGTTAAAAAGATATCATTCAGTTGGTAGGCAACTTCCTCAGCTCTTTTGCTTTGCAATGGACGAAGTAAAACAAATGTTGTTAAGTGATCTTGGTAAACCATTATAAGCTTAAATTTATTATCTGGTTGAGTCTGAAAATCGATAAGATCGACTTGGCACCTACTATTCATTTCCGAATGTAAAATTATTGGTTTTGAGACTAAACCTCGTTTCTTTTTGGTTTTTTTCATGTGACATACTTGGCACATTGACAAATAATGCTGTATTTCTTCCTTTGTAATATTGGCATATTTCTTTGACGTTTCGGCTAGCATTCTATCGCGGCCACCATGACCAACTGCCACGTGAGCAGCATCGATAACATCGTACAGTTCATCTACCGTGAGATAGTACTTGACGTCTTCGTTTCTCTCACCGGCCACCACCAATTTTTTTACCCCTCCAATGTCAATTACACTAAATCGTTTCAGGCGTCACTGCTGCAACGGGGTCTTCTTATCTGTGTTTGCAGCAGTTTCGACTTCATTTATAAGTTGTTGGTACTTTTATTTTGTCAATACGTTGAAATGTGTAACATATGTATTGCGTGATTCAGCAATATATATGTTACAATGAAATTTAAGATTTCTAGTGTTTATGGGATAAAGTACACAAGATTCTGTTACTACATATATTTGATTGTGTTATGAATAAGATAAAAATAATGTAATATAATGTATATGTTACAAATTTATGTAGCGTCTGATACAATACTGCAATAATGTTATAATAACTGAACTTTATGTCCATCATAAAGTTTTAACCATGAAATAAACATTTAAATGCCAAGATATATCCCTACTAAAACATTGTAATGTAAATTAATATTTCATTTTTTATTTAACGACATTACACGAGTTAAAAAAAAAAAAGTATAATAGCTGGAACAGTAGCCAAGATGAAATCACACCTAAATAGGAACCATTGTTTCCTTTCTGAACTTAAAGAAATAATTTATGAAATTGTTTTTTATTAAGTACACCATAATGTGGTGCAATAGGTTTTCGGTGAGTTAATTGTTCCCCCATCTCTTAATCTAAATTAGTTAATGCACCTTCTCTCGAGACAGGAAAATACAACAAATTTTTTTAACCACTAATTAGAACTGTTGGCCTTATGAAGTGGTGAATTTAGCTGATTTAAAATCAACTAGAAAACAAAACCGTTAAAAGTACACACTTATTGTTGTATAGCTACGTTTTTAAAGTACATTAAACAAAAATAAAAACCTCTTAATCCCTTCAGTTATATGTAAATAAATGTATACTTTGAACGGTGTTGTCTTCTAGTTGATTTAAAATCAGTTAAATTCACCACTTCGTATGCTCACAAGTTCTAATGTAGTGGTTAACAATTTTTTTGTATTTTTCCTGTCTCAAGGGGAGGTACATTAAATAATTTTGAATATAAAATTGGGAAATAATTAACTCACCGAAAAACAATTGCACCACCTTAATATAGATCCTGATCTATTAATTCATAGAGAGGATAAAACAGACCGTAAGATGTTTCAAAGTAAAAACTGACGCTAGAGACATTATTTAATGTGTTAGTTGGTTCCTACATACATTCATGTGCAGTAAAGCTAATGATGTATGTCTCTGAATAGCATCATTTGTATGTCTTGATATAGACGGACATAAAATACGTTTTATTTTATGTTTTGAAGTTCCATAACATTTCACCATATACTATGTATAATTATTTAATTTTAGTCAATATATAACCATTACTATTCTACAGAAACTACCAAAAGAGTTTCTTAGTATTTCATAACACTCCTCATTCTTGTATCCTTGTCTGAGTTATTTTTAAGTCATGGGTGTGGATGAAATGCCTGCTTAGTGGCTCAGTGGCTAAAGCTTTAGACTGCGGTGAGCAAGGTCTTATGTTCGAATCCCTAACTGAGATAACGGTTTGTACTTTACTGGCCTGATAGAGTTCATGCACATCGCACATGGCCAAATAAACTGGCAACTGAAGCTAAAAAATGAAAAAGAAAATTTCTAGGCCTGTATTATTAATTAAATATTCAACCGATAAATCATATATGTCTAAGCTAAGCTCATCAGCCAGTGTACAATCATGATGGTGAGATGAAACCATTGACTCTAAGAACAAGACGAATGTCCACTCATATGAGTTTCATTAAACAGGATTTCCTGTACTATGAAGTAGTTCTTGTTCTATCTGCACAAACACTAATCTGCAAACATTTACAGCCGTACGTGTATGGGTAAGTGGCTGGGTAGGTCTTTACCACTGTTCGTGTTTGGGTTGGTGGGTGGTAAACACCAACAAGCAGTGTGTCAATCAGCTGGTTCCAGGTAATTGAACATAGATTCTCAACACCAGTAATATTTGAGTGCGACATATCATTGCTATTTTTTTGCATTTTATTACATTAGCAAACAATTTATTCCCTGTGGTAAAGGGTTAAGATTATGTGTAATCGATTGTTTTTTTTCTTACGAAAATATAACGATGAAAATTTACTATAAAAATGTATTTGTCCTGAATTAGTCTCGTCTGGAATATGGTATTGGTTTTCTTATGTCCAACGTTCGAAACATTAATAAATCATATGAGCATGACCCAGAAAGTGTACATAAGTGTTTTAGAAAAGCAAAAGAGAACCCTGCCTGTATTTAATATTTTTAAAATATTGCCTGCTCAAGATTTTGTTTTATCAGGTCAGTGAAAAATCTGAAATACATAATTATTTATATACCGCGAAAAATAGAATTGTAAGAATTTGTAGTACAGTCAGAATTGTTCTTTTTATTCCCTCTTTTAATTTTTTGGGTAACATTTAGTTCTTAAATTACGTACTCATATAAACTACGAGTTTATATTATTTTACAAATAAATGAAAATAATGATTTATTTTTAAAAAAATTTGTTCATTTGTTAAGTAATTAATTGACATAGCGTAAATTACACACACATATATGTATATATTTATATATGATAATTTACTTGTTTCTAACATTTGTGAAGGCTTACTGTAGAATTATTAAATACAATTACTTTAGAGGCATTATTGTAGAATTAGTCTCATATTAGAGAATATAAGTAAAATGTTCGTAGAATACTTTCTCTCGTCACATATACCTTAAACCATAATAAGGTCATTTCTATGTTTTGTAAATGTTAGGACCGGAAGTTTGGGTGATATTTTGGTAGCGAATGTAGCTGCATCATCGCCTAGCTGTCAGAAAATAAGTGCATTCCTCATTATTATAAAATTAGTATTACACAAGGTTATATCGTAATTTTCTATCACAATATGTTCCCTGAGTTTATCGACGTGTAATAAATGATGGTGAGAAACCAATTTTCTGAAGTATGCAATTACTCTTAAAAGGGTTCTTCCTCGCAAAATGGTGGAAAATAAAACACTTATATTAGGTATAATGGCAGAAATATCATCGTGTTACAAATTATATTTTCACTACAAATAAGCATAAATCCAATATGATGTATGTTGATAAACACGGAAAGTAAATTAATTTCTGGTATTTGTAAGCTTTGTAAAAATCTTCTTTTTTTGTAAATAAATGTGATTTTGATTTGTTCTGTCAATGTATAATTTTATTTGATTTTATTGCTTATTTACATGCTAAGCTAATTATTGATTGAATTTATAATTCTAAATAATAAATTGTAATGACATTCTTAATTGCATCATATGTATAATTCTTTTTTCCTTTGTTTATGCCCTCGTATACAGATATACGTATCATCTGTATACGAGGGCATAAACAAAGGAAAGTGTCTAAGTGCACTTTTTTTGGATATTTCTAAAGCCTTCGATACGGTTAACCATAAAATTTTGCTTAGTAAGCTACACGGATCAGGCATTAGGGGTATTGTTCTCGATTGGTTCCGTAGTTACCTTAATGAAAGATCACAAATTGTTAGAGTGAATGGTGTATGCAGCGATAGACTTGTTATAAAACACGGGGTGCCTCAAGGCACAGTATTAGGTCCCATACTATTTATTGTATATATAAATGACCTATGTCAAGGCAACTTTAAAGGACGACTGACCTCGTTTGCTGATGACACTGCACTTTGCTATGTAGAGTAAAATTGGAAGGATGTCGTGGTGTCTTTGAATGTAGATCTAAGATTGTTGAAGTGGTGGTTTCTTAAAAATTATATGGTTCTAAGTGTTGAAAAAACGTCTTATCTAAATTTTTCTCTAAGAAACACTCAAAATAGTTTCAAAGGTCTTGTAAAATACAGATGTACAAAGTGTTTGTTAGAAGATTCAGAGTGTAGGTCATTGTGTGCTGTTATACATTATAATCAGAGTGTTAAATACTTAGGTGTGTTTCTTGACCAGGGATTAAGTTGGAAACAACATATACTCGTATCATCTTTAAAACTTAAACTAAGTAAAACATTGCGAATTTTTTATTTTGTGCGGGGTTTATGTCCGATAGAAGTAAAGAGAACGTTGTACTTTGCTTTGGTGCAAAGTAAAATAGAGTACGGCTTACTAATTTGGGGTGGAATTTACTTGTCCAGACTAAAACCAATAATAACGTTACAAAAGCGATTTATAAGAATTGTAATGTCTAAAGGTTATTCTGAACCAACTCGTCCTCTCTTTATCGTCCTGTAAGTTTCGCCACTTAGAAATTTATTTGTCTATAAAGTATTGCGAAATTTTTTTGTTAGGAGCGGAAACATGCCAGGAAATGAAAATGAATGGACGAAAAGACTTGGAAATCCTAGACAGTTATTTGTACCAAAACCAACAACTACTTTTTTTACAAAATCAATCTCGTTCTTAGCTCCTAAAATTTTGAATGAGATTCCAGAAACATTAAAGAAAATTAGATCTATACACTCATTTAATAGAAAGGCAAGAGATTGGTTGTTGTCTTTGGAAAATGGTGCTGTCGAAGATGTATTAAATATAAGAAAATAGAATAAATATCACTTTGGGTAAATTTTTGCTTAAGTATAAAATACAAAATAAAATAAATAATATAAAAATAACAACTTTAGTTGGACACGACAGCACGACAGACTTAAATTGCATATGTTTATAGTTTTTCTTTATACATTTAGTACAATGGGTAATTACTTATTGATTGGCCACTCGACGATGTTAATATTGAACATGGCAGCCTCAAAACAGATAGTTTAGCTATCTTCGAGGTGCCTAGTCACTGCAGTACCATGTGGGACTATATTGTTAAAAAGTAAAAATGTATACTAAGTTACAAATCATGTCAATTTTATACTTTTTAGTTTTAAGTTATTGTTAGTATTTACTCATAAATGGTATTCAATTTTTGTTATTGAAAGCTGTACTGTATGTGAAATAAATTTCTTTCTTTCTTTCTTTTACTTTATTCTCAATTTTAATATTATAATTTTAGATTTAACTATTCTATTTAATATTTCTCTCATTCCCTATGTATTACGTATTCCCTAGGTATTCAAAATTAGTACGTCATCAATAAAAAAACTAGTTTTGCGAAGATCAAGAGATTAAAAGGAAGTTTAAATGACTGTACTGTCAACTGTAAAAATTAATTTAATCACGTGTAAAATAGAATTTGTATGTATATAGGCCTATATACTATTACATTAACATGGACGTCAACTGATGACAAATGATAGAATATTAAACGATCCTTCAGTTTACCTATTACGTCATACGTCAGTTAAACTGTTAACTACATGTTGCTACTTGATTGACTTGCAATCCTACAGGATTACAGTGGCTCGCAACTAAATTTAATTTGTTATGTGTTACATAGTTAAAAGTACCTTGGAAACTGTTTTTAAATATAATTTTCCCTTCAAATAATTGTATATTAAGTAAAATTAAACTAATTTAAAATGCAGCTGTAAATATGAATTAAAAGTGTTTCCCCTATATAAAAAATATATAAATTGTAATTTTTTTAAACATTTTATCCTGACAATACTTAGTTGCATTTATTTTAAAAGTTTACGTAATGCATTTTAGTAGCGGTGAGCAATTTTGCAATATTATTATTATATTTAGAGGGAAATTAATTGAAGGTAATTTTACTGGTTGTATATATAATGATTGGTTATTATACGGAAATATAAATGATTAATTATCCAGGGACTATGATGAAAGTGGTGTAACCACTAAACTAAAATACTGGACATTTTTTGAAATTTTACCTTACCATGGTCGTATAAGCTCGATTATTATTCATAAATACCAACGTACAAACATATTTAAAAATATAATAATATATAAAAATAATTGTCACATCTATAACTAACTATTTAATAGTTTTACCATGAATTAGATAGCAAATGTAACCGATGGTTATTGTTTTAGTGTATGATTTAATTTTCTTTCTGATGATTTTTCAAAACAAGTTTATATTTTTATTTTTTTTTTACTAATCAACTTTAGTTGTTTTCTGTTCCATTAGGACTAAAAAAACAATAAATAATGAGGCTTAGGCCGAAATAGTTCAGCAGCATATGGTCAACTCGTAGATAATGTAAATAAATCGATTTCGAAAAGCAGAAGCTTCTGTACCTTCTGGACTTACATGACATCGTTCATAAAGACACTTCTCAGCTAACGAGCAAGTCAGTCTAAGTGGAAGTGTGAGTCTTCGGCCTGGAGTGGAAGTGCCAGTCAAGTGATAGTGTTAACAGTCACATCTAACGAACAGTGGCAGATGTTGTGTGAACATACATTTGAGTGTATTAAGTGACATTATTTATTGTAAATAATATTGGTTTATTTTCAATGATGCATGTCTAGTAAATATCAGTATCTCTCATTAGTAGCCACATATTTGGACACCCATATCATCTTGGACTCCAATGCACCATTAATATTAATATTACAAGTCAACTC
This sequence comes from Stictocephala bisonia, assembly GCA_035578905.1. Taxonomy (NCBI): domain Eukaryota; kingdom Metazoa; phylum Arthropoda; class Insecta; order Hemiptera; family Membracidae; genus Stictocephala; species Stictocephala bisonia. The sequence continues at coordinate 1,092,537 of JAQJVL010000214.1, read as the reverse complement.
AGGGTAAACATGGATAAAAGGATTGTGTTAGGAATGTACTTAGTTAAGAGTATCCATTAAGTCCATTCCCACATCCATTACGACAGATAAATGAAGTTGATTGATAACTAATTAAGTAGTTCAACAGCCTGGAGCTTCAGTTGTGTAGTCAATTATCCACAGGCTGATGACCCATAGCCATGAGTTAACAGTTTGTAGAGTTATTTAGTATTTTTAAAAAAGCATCACAATCGTACAACAGAGGAAATATTTAAAAAGGTCGACTAAAATAAAATTGATTGAAATATTGCAGTCTTCTTAAATCGTTTTACGAGAATCCTTATCATGCCTTATAATATTGTTTTTTTTCTTTTTTCTAATCCATGTATAAGAATAACACTGCATACAATATCTCAGTAAAATAAAATTATTAAAAATGTATTTAATCAAATAACCATTATAAAAACACATTGTTATTTACCTATTAATAATTCAAGATTATGTCTAGGTTACCTAAACTCAAGTAGTCGTATTCAATACGAAATACAGTGTGAATACGAAATACAGTATAGTGAAAAACATCTAAGATAAGTGTTGTATTTAGAAAAGGAGTTTAGTTGTTTATGATCTTAATTATTAAATAATGGCTGTTATTTAAGTATTTCAAATCTAAAAAAAAAGATAAAAAGTATATTAATGAATAGTATGATAACGGTTTATACAGAAGGAATTATTGTTAGGATTACAAAATAGCTTTTGCTGTCGTTGAGTCAATAATACTTACTGTAGGTCAAGCGTAGTAAATATTTTTGTAACAAATTAAAAATCTATGTGCAAATACTAAAAAAATATCAAGCGTCACCGTTTCTGTTAGTCGTGATAATTAACCAGTAGGTAAGCGTTCATGCTTAGTAAATTATGAATGACTATTGCCAGATAGAATGCAGCGTTAAATTGAAATGACCAATATTAAACTAAATAATTATTTGATGTATCCTAGTTCTCAAATTATTACATTAGTAGTTTTTCTCCTAACAATGTTATTTTATTTCTGTTATTACTTTGTTAATTATATCTTCTGTCCCGTTGTTCAATATATCTTTGAAAGGAATGTTAGGGCTAAGAGCTTGGTAGATTAATATCCAAGTTGAAAATTAGACCTTTGTTTTAAAAAATGTATTTATCAATAGATCACTTTTGTAATGATTTGCGGCGTTCAGCTGTTTGCCAACAATATCAAAGTCACATGGCCTGTTTGCGGAATCAAAGATCTCGTAGCCCTCCAGCTAACTATTGACTAAGTTGTCAAGTGGTATGTTAGCCCTCCAGCCAGCTATTGACAATGTTGTCAAGTGGCTCGTTAGCCCTCCATCCAGCTATTGACTATGTTGTTAAGTGGCCTGTTAGCCCTCCAGCCAGCTATTTGACTGTGGTGTTAAGTGGCTCGTTAGCCCTCCATCCAGCTATTGATTATGTTGTTAAGTGGCCTGTTAGCCCTCCAGCCAGCTATTGACTATATTATCAAGTGGGCTGATGCTAATCTCACGTCTCTGAGTCTTGTATATACGTTGGTTCTTTTATTTGCGTGGAACACAAATCCTCCGTACCACCTTCAGCTATACCTTCAGTTCACAGTCAGTGAAACCTTGGTGTTCACACAGACATCAAATTTATATCATCTCAACATTTTAATCTTTGAAGCACTTCGGACCATATAGTCTACCACACACTTTGTTAACAAAAGGCTGTGACTCTTTAAAGCACCTTAAGTACACCATGCTTCTAATGATTGAAATACTAACTGTTATTTTATTTATAATCACTAACTCAATAACACAATAAAATGTTCAATTAGTAACACAATGCATATTTCAATTAGTAAATAAAGATGTGTCATCAGTTTTTATATTTATGATTACATAATTATTATATTTTAATACATATATAAACTATACTATGGACAGTTTACAGAAGATAATTATTATTTGTAGTTTTTACTTATATGATCAATAACACGTGTAATGAGATGTATTCCTCAGGAGATCTCATGTCTCTCTTCCACAGCAATCTTATCTCGTAGCTACTCAAATGGAGGGAAATCACAAAGGTCATAACTTCATGATATGCAAGCTTCCCATCTAAACACAATATGCTGCAGCAGGCTCCCACAATATGACACTCGACTAGGCAGAATACACAATGAAGCAGTTGTCTTAAAGCGTTCAGTATCTCCATGGCTGTTTGACAGTGGTAAGCTTAAATGTTAAAAAATAATTCAACTATTTTTTTACACTTATTAAAACAATTTAAAAAAACAAATATATTCATTTGTGTCGTTATCTAAAAGTTAAAACTCGTAAATATATAAAAGTATTCAATATATATAAATTGAAAACCTATGGTTAGCGACGATTTTTTTTCAAATAAAATATTGTTTTAATTATTTAAAAATATTAGGCACATCTCCAGACCAAGATGGGTGGATGATTATGGAAATAGTGGAAGTTACAGGATTTCCATGTCCTTTAGATATTATGTCAAGGGCTATAGGTGGTAAGAAAAGGTGGGTGGGATGTTCGTAGAGAGACAGAGATGGGACATTAATAATAACATGTTAGTTAGTACCTTAGAACACTGGATAAATACCAGCTGGAAGGGACTTTTAAGCATATCCCAGCAATTCAATGAACAAAGGTACAATACTAGGACAAAATAATTACGAAATATTGTTATATGTTTTACATGTAAAACTTTAATATAGTGTTCGACTTATCTCGATCAGTAACCCTGTTTATCTCGTCAAGAACACATGTACATGACAAGAGATTGATATTCACATACCCCTGGTGACCATTGTGTATCAACTAGCAGCGTGATAGCATTTATGTTTACATAATGTAGAACATAGGGAAGTATAACAAATTTACAAATCAGAGTGTTTATCTCAACTGTCAACAACTTAATATAATAATTGATATTACTTTATGTTAATATATTGTTACTATGGTTAAGAAGCGCTTACATGTGAATTTACATCGGAAAGGTTGCAACAATGCTTGTTACATTCTTACATATAAATTTAAATCCTATGGTTAGCTAAGATATTTTTTAGTAAAATATTAATTTTAACATTTGAATAATTAGATTACTGAAGACCAAGATGCCTGGATATTTAAGAAAGCAGAAGATACAGGATGTCTAGTGGAATGTATTGATTTTAAAACTGGATAGTTATGAGTCACTCAAGCATTTCATTACAAAGTTGAGCATTGTATACCTCATTCTTTCTACTCTCATTATAATGTATTATTTAATAACTTCTTAAGTATTTATATGTCCTATGTCTTCAAAAGTTACATTCCTTAACAACATTTCAATGTTTTATATTGTAATAAACTTAATTAATTATCTCTAGATTTTACAATTAAATTTTACACAAGAGCTAAAGCTTTTATACATTCATTAATAGGGATGAATGATAAATAATAACAATCCATGTATGATTATTTATAAACAACTAGGGTACTGCACTGCCTGTCCCACTGCCAAACAACTAGAGTACTGCACTGCCTTTCCCACTGCTAAACAACTACGATACTGCAATGCCTGTCCCACTGCCAAACAACTAGGGTACTGCACTGCCTGTCCCACTGCCAAACAACTAGGGTACTGCACTGCCTGTCCCACTGCCAAACAACTAGGGTACTGCACTGCCTGTCCCACTGGCAAACAACTAGGGTACTGCACTGCCTGTCCCACTTCCAAACAACTAGGATACTGCACTGCCTGTCCCAATGCCAAACAACTAGAGTACTGCACTGCCTGTCCCACTAGCAAACAACTAGGGTACTGCACTGCCTGTCCCACTGCCAAACAACTAGGGTACTGCACTGCCTGTCCCACTGGCAAACAACTAGGGTACTGCACTGCCTGTCCCACTGCCAAACAACTAGGGTACTGCACTGCCTGTCCCACTGCCAAACAACTAGGGTACTGCACTGCCTGTCCCACTGGCAAACAACTAGGGTACTGCACTGCCTGTCCCACTGCCAAACAACTAGGGTACTGCACTGCCTGTCCCACTGGCAAACAACTAGGGTACTGCACTGCCTGTCCCACTGCCAAACAACTAGGGTACTGCACTGCCTGTCCCACTGCCAAACAACTAGGGTACTGCACTGCCTGTCCCACTGGCAAACAACTAGGGTACTGCACTGCCTGTGCCACTGCCAAACAACTAGGGTACTGCACTGCCTGTCCCACTGGCAAACAACTAGGGCACTGCCTGCCTGTCCCACTGCCAAACAACTAGGGTACTGCACTGCCTGTCCCACTGGCAAACAACTAGGGTACTGCACTGCCTGGCCCACTGCCAAACAACTAGGGTACTGCACTGCCTGGCCCACTGCCAAACAACTAGGGTACTGCACTGCCTGGCCCACTGCCAAACAACTAGGGTACTGCACTGCCTGTCCCACTGCCAAACAACTAGGGCACTGCACTGCCTGTCCCACTGCCAAACAACTAGGGCACTGCACTGCCTGTCCCACTGCCAAACAACTAGGGTACTGCACTGCCTGTCCCACTGCCAAACAACTAGGGCACTGCACTGCCTGTCCCACTGCCAAACAACTAGGGCACTGCACTGCCTGTCCCACTGGCAAACAACTAGGGTACTACACTGCCTGTCCCACTTTCAAACAACTAGGGTACTGCACTGCCTGTCCCACTGGCAAACAACTAGGGCACTGTACTGCCTGTCCCACTGCCAAACAACTAGGGCACTGCACTGCCTGTCCCACTGCCAAACAACTAGGGTACTGTACTGCCTGTCCCACTGCCAAACAACTAGGGTACTGCACTGCCTGTCCCACTGCCAAACAACTAGGGTACTGTACTGCCTGTCCCACTGCCAAACAACTAGGGTACTGCATTGCCTGTCCCACTGCCAAACAACTAGGGCACTGCACTGCCTGTCCCACTGGCAAACAACTAGGGCACTGTACTGCCTGTCCCACTGCCAAACAACTAGGGTACTGCACTGCCTGTCCCACTGCCAAACAACTAGGGCACTGTACTGCCTGTCCCACTGCCAAACAACTAGGGTACTGCACTGCCTGTCCCACTGCCAAACCTGGAAAACACTTTACTGGTGTAATTATTTTATTTTTCTTTATATTGCATGTTTCCTATGTTCAATAGTAACATATTATATATATATATCGAATTCCCCTATTCTAATATCTATAATTCGTATGGTGAATAATAACAAACACTCTTATCCCATATCATTGTAGCTCTGTGAGAGAAAATATTTTCTTAGTGCACATCTTATATTAGAATATTGTTTCATGGTTCAAAGTTTTATAAATTTATAGAATCAGCGATCTGTTACTTAGTGGTATTTGGATTGTATATTTGTAGTTGTTTTTTATAAAATAACATTATATCCCAATATCCAATACGACTATAGCAATCACAAATGAAATTTGCCGTTCTGAAAAACGTCATTTTCATGAATGTTAACAATACTACTACTTTTCCACAAACAATATTTTACTATTTTCCAATTAATAATATTATTTATATAACTATTGGTAAATTAATACATTTTTAGTACACTGTTGCTTACATTAATACACGTAGCACGTTTATTTCTAGAAACGTTGACAAGCCTAGAAAGTAAATAGACTAGGAAGACCAATTTTACAAAATGTAACTGAAAATAAATTAACATCTTCCTATAACTATTGCAGGATGTTTTATATACATTTTAAGAGTATAATTCGCAATAAACGTTAAATCAAAAAATGGTTCCTATTTATTTTTAACAATGTCATAACAAACGCTATATGATAAGGTTGATTTCATAAACTACGAGTATAATCCAGAATAATGCAGTGTGATACACAAACATTGGCAGAAACTTTGATAGCTCATTTTACATGTAAAATTAAAGATACAAGCTTATATATTCATGGATATGGAAATCATTCGTTAGCGAGTTACAGCTAGCGAAAATATTATTCCATAAATTGGTACCCTGGGTTAATTAATGGCTTATTGGATTAGGATAATGGCTCCTACTTAGGATCTTTCAGGGCCTAATTAGGAGAGGAATCTAATCATTTCTTGTAGTTTATGACCTCAAAAATTGCATGTAAGTTAAGAAGTTATTGATACATCCAGTGACAAATGCAAACAAGGATATATTTTATTTGTATATAGAATCTGCTACCAAAGTTTCTGGACATTTTCGTGAATTATACTTTATTATTTATCTTAGCTTAATTAATCCTTAAGGCTAAACGCAATTGGGGGTGTTATAATTCTTGTATAATAAAACAATTGAGAATATTATTAAAAATAAAAGTTAACTGTTTAAACATAAAAATATCACATTGGAGACAATTATTTATTTAGAAATTTAGTTTGGATTCCTGAGTTTTATATACTATTTCTTCAGAAGGATATTATTTGAAAAAGAGGCAGTTTTAGTATTATTTATATACTGTGGATGGATAGTACTGCTTTTAATCCATGTGTTCCGTGATAAATATATTTGTTGAATTCAAAGTTTAGAAATGGAATAGGGTTTCAATGCTTCTTTATGTATGTGAGTCCACATAACACCTAAAACTGTTTAACTCACCAAATTTATTAAGTTTATTACTAGTATAAATGTTACACTTAAGTATTGTTTTATTTTAATTCACTAATAAACTAGAGAAAAATAATTTTAATTTATTCATTGACTAAATTTATTTAAAAATAGTGACTTTCCCCTTAACAAAATCATCAATTATAAGCTGAGATATCGTTATAGTTACAAAGAACGTTTGCAGCATCTTTATTTGGCACTAATACTATTATAACTGTGTCACTATTGTTGCTGAAGTTTCCCCATGATGTTTGTTGCAACAATGTTTACACGGATGTACGAATGAATCATACATCATTTTAGAGCTGACTAACTTGTCATACATTCTTTTGCTGTATTGTGTTGTTAGACTAAACACAGATGACATGTTGATGTTGTTACTGGTGATTAACATGTACAAACACTCATAAATTCCACTCAAGTACAACATGATTTGGAGATATGCTAAGGGTTATATTGATAATTGAATTTATTTTACTGCGTTATTTCTAATATTTTATGAAAGTTCTCCAAATACGTAAAGTATTGCGGGTGAGAAAAGTCGGTTTTAATGTCATTGGATAGCAATATACAAATATTTTACCAAACTACCAAACGGTTTCCATATTTGTGTAATAATATTGATAAGAAACACTTAATTCGTTCAACTAAATCATATTATTAACATTTTAATTTTACTATACACTTTCTAGGGGCTTCAATTTAACCAAAATTATATTAATATATTGTAAAGAAAATAAGAAAATCTATTCTAGAACAGGTTAAAAAGATTGTATTTGTGATTCACGTGACACTTAATATTACAGCAGTAAAACACGACAATACATAATAAATAACACAAAATACTTCTTCCATTAGTCTCATTTGGTGTTTCTTAGAGTGCAAGAGCACATTAGCACAACGTCCAGCTCCAGAATAAAACTGGCAAAGCGCCAATGACCTCCAGTGCAATACAGTTTTTTTTATAACTTATATACTTCACGGTTAAAATTATACATATTTTAATAAACTTTCTCTGACCATTTAGGGACTCTTGCCAGTCTCATAGAGAGCACTTCTGTTTCCATTGCAGAAGGTTATAAAATAAATCCCGGGAATTCCAATGACAAGATTATATACAAGGATTTTTTTTCATATGAATTACTATCTAATGTCATTCTGTTGTTTAGACTAGTACAAATTTGACTCCTCTTATTCCAATATAGACATGTAATTTTGTACTGGTAGTCTAATGTTACTTAACGTTGTTTGTTGTGTTATGGACAAAATTGTATGAGGTACAACAATATAAATGGTAATGTTCATTAAATAGTTGTAAAATATTTATTTGAAATGAACATGTATGTATTTAAAACAGTTTTGTCTAGTGATAGTTTCCTTTATAACATTAGTACTTTAGCAATAATACCAAACATTATTTCAATTTTGTACGTTGGTAGAAAGGATAACAATGATTTATACAATCAAAGTTATACAATTTTTCCAACTATTTCGATTAAAAATAAATTTAATTCACCCAACACTGATTGATATAACAGGTATATCATACAGAGCTTTTATACTTATTAATTTCAATTTAAATTGCTCTTCATAAATATATTTGGATTGTATCACAATTTTTCTAAATTTAATTTGCCGTACTAAATGTGATTTTATTACTTATAGTATGTGAAACAACTTATACTTACAACAAATCATACCGTCTTTTTCTTTGTTTAGTTTCAGTGATATAGCATATTTTTATTGATTAATAGAAATAGTAATACTTAATTATTAGTACAGAGATATAATTTGTGTATTCATTTTCTTTATAGTAAAACAGTTAAAAAAAGTTGAACTATAGTAATCACCTAACAATCCATTTGTATTTTATCACAGTTTAAGTATTTGAGTCCTGTAGAAATTCTCATTTTAATGTTTTTAGAATCGTTGATGAAATTATTTTATTTTACTTTTGTGAGGTTAGAGTCATTTTTAATATGAGTTTTGGCTATGAATTAAAATATATTAACTAAAGATTATAATTCAGGTGTAAATCTGTATTAAAATCTTTCACTCAAACGACTTTTAAAATTATTTTTTAGTGAATTAAAACCGAAATGAGATTGACTGGAAGTTAACAATATTTCAGTTCTTTAACAAATCAATTCAGCTTTTTAATGGTTGTTTCAGTTGTTAAAATATAATTACAATTTAATAACAGTCCAAAATAATTATAATAGAAAATTAGGTGTGTTTAAATAAACCTTTTTTGGTTGCATTATAAATGTCATATGGTATTGAGGGATTATTGAAAGAATTACAAAAATGTGGACTTGAAACACAGTCGGTTGGTCAAGCGTTGTGGTAGAAACGAGGAAGACGGAACATCAGCAGACCAGCGGGGGAGTAAAGGGTGAAACATCTGGTATCTAAACTTCACTGATTACCAACTGTTTTAATTGCTTGTATAAATTAGTTCACATTAGGGCTACTATTTTAATAAAATCAAAGATAAATATTATAAAAAATGAATAAAGGGTATTTTATTATATTTATCTTTGATTTTGTTTTAATTGCTATTGGGAAAGGTTTCCTTACACAATTCCTTATTGTATATTGTATAAGGAAAGTAGGGAATATTTGTATTTGTTACGTAATTGTGGAAGTTTAACTAAGGAAACCTTCATGTATTCATGTACCTATGTAGAAGCCAAGATACTGTACTCCAGGACCGACTGTACGCAAGCCAAGTATACAATCCTACGGTGATCCAGAATGAGAACCTGACTAAGCTGGTTAAATGCATATACTAACTTACGTAGATTTTGCTTAACATGCTGGATATGTGGCACCCAGCTTAATTTATAGTCAATAATAACTCCTAAGTACTTGTAATGGTCCACCTGCTCAATTATGCCACAGCCACACACTACATCCCCCCCGCCCATACATATAGGCGTTACTGACCCATCCACCCACCCATACAAGCATAGTGTTACTGACCCACCCGCCTACCCATACAAGCACGGTGTTACTGACCCACCTGCCCACCCATACAGGCACAGTGATACTGAAGTAATATCTTCATGTGATAGTTTCTGTTGAAATATATTTCACTCTATTATAAGCGCGATTCTAATTTTAAAACAGCAACTATCGCAACTTTTTGAATATAATAAAAGTCTAGATTTGGGTTTGGTTCATACAAAGTTTATCTCATTGTTTTCATAAACTTTTCAGCTACAATATTGAACATTGTTTTGGTAACCTTTCCCACTCAAAATATTGTTCTAGATACAAACACGTCGTAAAGTAATACCTTGTATAAGTAACAAGCATATATTATTAGTAAACATAATAGGTAATATAATCTATCTTAGACCTTTATATATTAATACGTACTTAATATTTTTCAGTAGAAAGTATTAAAGTTAAAGTTGATTGAAACAGAGAAATCATGCTTCTGTCAGCCACATTCGTTTTAACGGAAGATGCATTGTACTAGGTTTTATCTTTCAGTTCGTTTTATTTTTCACTGTGTGACATTATTGTACTAGTAAAAATTGGTAACCTGTGGTAATCACAGTGTATTTGGAATTTTTGTACTAACATTTTAAGTGATAGGACACTGTCATTAATCCAAAACTCAATTCATTAAACCCCACGTTTCAATAATAAATAATAATAGGACTCATTATTACAGCTCCATGAGTATATACAGCTAAACATATAAAACATTAGAAATTGAGATAAAAATTACCAATATAATTTGTCACTATGTACACATTCTCTGTTGTGTTTGTTCTCTTCTCAGATTCACAGGAAACATAAAACACACATAAACGTAAATGATTAGTACACATAAATCCTCGTTTAAACGTAGTGCGTACAGCGTACGTGCCACAGATTTGATCTCCCACTACGAAAATGTTCCTGATGATGGACAGTCTCTGTTATTGTTGATTTCATTTAACAACTCTAATATGTTTGTGATAACATATTAAACGTTTCCATGATTTTACGTTAATCTTATGTTCAATATCTTAATACAACTCATTCTACACTAATTGTATTAATACATTGGACAATAATTAGTATTTCCATAATGCCATCTTTTCACAATTTAATTGTATAGCAACTTTCAATAGAATTACCCGAGTTTTAATTAATTAATGTAATATGCATTTTTTATTTAAAAAATACAATAACATTGTATTTTTATTGTACTTACTCCTAATATTACAATCTTTATATATCTACAACGCTGATATGTTGTGAGGAACACCGATAGAGAGTAACATTTCCAAAATAAGATTTTTTTTCATAATTTTTTTTTTCAAAAATCTTAGTACAAAAATAGTTTATTATACTGTATAATTTGCTTATCAATATAATTTTTAAGACACCATAAACATTTTTATGATTGTTTAATAAATAAGTACGTATGTTTGTAAATTAATAAGTACAAGATTTTCCATTTCTGTCCCAACATTTTTATTTTCCTTTCCTCAAAAATCAAAACAGATAATACTGTATCACATATTGTTTACCATAATAGTGTAGATTTATCTAAAAGATGTTCCACAGACAACTAACTGTAAAAAAACAGGTTCATTAAACCATATTTATAGAGATTTAGGTGAAAGGAAAGATTTGGGAACGAAGTGACTTAATACTTTGAATAAAAATAAACTTAAAAAAAGTCAAATAAACCCTTGGACTTAGTACCTACACAATTATTTTATTTATTGAAAGGGATCCACGGCAGATTTCTAACAGCTCTTAATATTTCTGTAATACAAATGTGATAGGCATTACGTTCCACGATGTAGGTGAGATTTATTAAAACTCTATAATATTTTATTTGCGTTTTTAAATAATTGTTTACACTTTTTAAACTCCAGTTTTAAGATAAAACTATCCCTTATATTTAATTCGAAACAAAAGACACCCACCAACACACAATAACGTCTTCTTTAATGAGAATAGAATGCAATTACTTATTGTAACAAAAATAACATAAGAAATAGAGGTGAAACTAAGAGTGTCTGTGTGGCGTACGTGGTTATATTTAGTTGGTAATTGGTAAACAAAGATCTTCAATCGAGACAAGATGAAAGCACTTACTTACTAATAAAATCAACTCATATACCTACATACAAAGCAAACTTCCATATTATTGTGTAAACAAAATAGTAACATTTTAACACAACATTTCATTTATCTTCAAGAGAGTTTTATATATTTAGGGGGACAGGGAACAGAGCATTTCAATCATTTCCTGACTTAATTAAATGTTACAAACAAAAATAAATGCCACTGCAGAAAAATTGATACTGTGATCAATTATGTGCATATCTGCTTGTCAATAGTTTACAAACAGAAACTATCAAGGCTACCTAACTATACATTCCCGGGAAACTGATTTTCCACAGCAGTGACTCCTCGTTTCCTCAGGCAGAGAACTTCCAAATACATTTGTGTAAGTCCCTTAGAGACATGAGATGCCTTCTTTTGGTATCAGTTATTTGAAATTGTAAAAAAAAAAAATACTTTGTCTACTTTGTCACAGCGGAAAATGAAAAAGGAAAATTTACAAAAATACGAAAAAACATTGAAGTTGTCAATTAATAATTATGGCCTGTCGTTTTTGTCCCAGAAAATTAACAATTGTTCATAGTTGATTTATTGTTGTTCTGTCCTATTAGAGAAAAACAGAACATAGAAATATGGGGCCCAAGAGAAATACTCTCTTAAAATGGTGTAGGTTTATTACTGGGACGAGACGATTGTTTATTTATGAATCAACGTTAAGTCACTTTATTTATTTGTTACGTTGATTATAAATTATCAATGTTTCACATATTTATTAATTCTTAAGACGCCGATTGATGCGAATATGGATTTCGTATGCGTGTGATGAGTGTAGATGAACGAGTGAGGTAATTGTTACTATCTGAGTTTGACTTGGTTCAGAAAGGACTATTTAATAATAGCCCAATATCCAAGGCAACTATGGGACCTACAGCTTTACGCAAAATCCGAACAGCTTTACTTGTTGGTCTGATTTTCAGACTGACAAGTCTAACACTCAGTTATCAAATTTTATAAAATCAAGTAAACAATTTTTAACATTCTAAAACTGTTTGAATGTTTTAGGTTAAGAATAAATTAATACACAAATAATAATATTTTACATCCCTTATAGTTAACATAAAGTTAAGCTGATTCTTAGCTATTATTTGGATAAGAATAGTTTAGTTAAATATGTTTTCAATCATATTCATACTGACATTATGATTGATTGTTGTATATTAATTTTCACACATCTATGAATACTTAAAAGCCAAATTAGATTTCTGGAGTAAAAATTCAAGAATTTATTTCATTATTATGTTTGGTACTCTATTTTATCTACTGTAGAAAATATTTTTTACGCAGTAAACTTAATTATTAGTGATTTTTAAATAAAAATATCCATATAACATCTGGAGGTACAATTTAAGAGTGAATAGCCAATGATATTGTTCTCAGGAACTGAGACCTATAATAGTACAGTGCAGGTATTTCGGGGCAGTGAATGATATACTAGGGACAATGGAATGTTAGTTACCGTTCCAGTGGCTCGTCTTACTAGTAAATGTATTCGTCTGTGGATATTGAATGTTAATTTAATATTGGAGGACTGACTTTTTTTATAGAGAACAGCATTTGTTTATAATAATAAAATACACATGACGAGAAAATTAATTAAAAAAACATAAAGGAATATGTTGGTTTATCTGTATTACCTTTTATAAATGATATTATTACATGAGCGTTCCTAAACTTCATTTACCAAACACCTCTCCTTTAACTCGGTGGAAATGTAGCCCCTTGGGAAAATTAGGAATCTAATGAGGAATCGTCATTTGTACCTTTGAAACCTCATTATTGAATGTTTCATTTATATCCCGTTGTTTTAAAAATTACAATACATTATGGTGACCAAACTAATTATGAAATTCTCTTCCTGTTTGAAAATATTTGTGTACAAATAGCTAGTGAATACACAATTAACCCTGGATTGGTAACCCTATTTTAAATTATACTACTGGTAACCCTTCGTATTATTTATGAAATAATATATTTCGTTTCGTTATTAAATAGGTCAAAATAAAAAAAATACAAGTTTTATATACCTCAGTCTTTATGTACAACTCTTTAAAATTTAAAAGAGTACAACAGCTATTTAGATTTATAATTATTAATTTAAAAAAAACATATATTTAGTAGGTAATTTTATTGGTTTGTAGTCTTTAGTTAACTAATATTTTATTTATATATTTTTTTAAGAAAAATACAAAAGTAGTTATGAAATTATTATTACAAAATCATATTTTACAGCAAAAAAAAATATATCACTTCTCAGTCCATTGATGTGCACAGATCTCATATTGTCTATTAAACGTTCTCACAGCAAGGACAACTGTGTTCAAGAGAGAAGGGAATGTCACATCTTACACAATAATTTACTCGACATTCGCGTTCGTCAATATATGGGCGATTATGGATTTCGAATGAGTGTGATGAGTGTAGATGAGCGACTGTGGTCATTGTTACAAACTAAGGCCGACTATTCCTTAGAAAGTGTCATTTACAAAAATAGACAATCAGGAAAACGTAACGGGAGTGGTAAAACTTCGCTTACAAAAAATTAAGTGTGTGCAGAAAAATTGCGAAGGGTTACCGTTCCAGGATTAATAAATATCGGGTTTTCATAAAAAACTGTGATTGATTTTGCATTATGAATCACCCCAATCAACATATGAATGCATCCATAAATATTTTCTCATTTATATAGTGTAGGTAGTTTAAAAAAATATAGTAAATGAAAATTATTGTTTTCGTTGCATGAAGAATTTAAAATTACCACGAGAAGGCTCTATTTTTAATTAAGATTGTTCTTATTAAAAGGTAAAAGCGCCATCCATCGCCGTATCATATAAGCTAATTAGAGGCCGTGTAAGTTTATATTTAATGTACAACATTTAATCAACTGCCTGGCTACAGTAACATATTGTTTATAAAATATCGTGTATCGAAAAAAATGCAGGTATTCCATAATTTACGTATACAAATTTTATTGGCTGATTAATTAGAAAGTGAGTGTATGTAGTTAGTCAAATAATAGGTGTCGAGGTGAATAGTTTTAAGGCATTACTGTATCATCCTATTTTTGCGTATAATATATCCTATTGTTTTTGTCAGTTACAATTTTTAATTTTCAAAAGGTACGATATATATTTGGATCAAATCCAAAAGTCATGATAATATTGTCATGTCATTAATAAGAATAAACTCCTTGGCGTGGTAAGGGATGTGTATTTTTCCTTGCGCGTTAGTACATTATTATACATAGTTTGCTGTATCAGATGATGATGTCATATTAAATATTATGTTCTATTGTATAGTCTGAAAATAAATAAAATATTATTACTAATACTACTCAGATACACAGTCTATATAGCTAAGGAGCTTACAGCCAGGCTACAATACATTGTGAGATTTAAGATCAGACTTAATACATCATAAACCGTACTGGGAGCCTTGTAAGATATACTGTCTGGCTAAGTATATATTATTAGTTGAGTAGTTGAGATATATTTCAACAATATATCTTAACACATGTTTTGTATAGACTTAGTATATGAAGAATTTCTATAATATATAAATTTTTTACAACTACTAATGAGTTTGTTTGGTAGATTCAGATGTACTTTCGTCCAGTAATTTACTTTAATTTATGATATATAGTGATTGAATTAATAATTTTTTTTATAAATACATAAGTATATATGTATTATAATGCAAAACTAACTTATATACTTCACAATTATTGAAGTAATGACGATACTTATTAATTTAAATATTCTTAAGCTAATTTGGGCATTAATATTAATGGCAACATTTATATTTTTATTAATTTATTTAAGTACCCTAACAAATTAATGATTTATTTTTCATTCAGAATATAAACAGGAATTCAATTTAAAGCCGAAATTATATTTCTATATTATCGAGTTTGGTTCAACGATCTTTACTGAAACTATTTGTTAAGTCCAAATTGTTAATGTGCTGGACATTTGTATATAATATTTCAGTACACGTTTAGCTCATTTAAGGTAGATTAATTATATCTTATCGTTACTAACTTTCGCTAAAATCATAATAAAATTAACTCTAAATTAATTTTGAAATACTATAAAACAGTATATTCGAAGTTTTACAAATATCGAAACAAATTTGCTTTTTAAGATTTAAATTTAAACTAGCGGACACCTCTGCGCACCATGGATGTCATACCGTCTACCTCGGTCTGTAATGGTTAACGTCAGGTCAATCCTAATAGGCTGGAAATACAGTTATTTTTTAACCATTGAAAATGTAATCCTAATACAAGTTAGTATTTAAAAAATTACATTTTTAAGCAAATATTAAGTTTTTATTACATCAGGGGGTCATAAGCAGTCGTAAGAAAATATTAAACTAAAATATACAATATTTCCGTGATTTGTAATTTTTTAATTGGAATCAATCAACAGGGAGAACAATTTTCGGGGATAGTATAATTTTTACAGGTAGATAATATCAAATGATAAAATGAGTAAATTTAGAGAGATAATTTAGAATATGTTTATCCATTTCCGTAAATTTTACCGACATTTTTATTTCTTTTGTCATAGTCTTAATTCATTAATACACAAATTTTTTGTTTTTTTTTAATCAGTGATAACTGGCAGTTCTAAATTTATTGTTTCAACCTTTAAAAGGCTATAATATCCTCCACAATAATCTGAGAGTTACAAAACAGTTAATTTGGTTTTGAATGTGATATGTTTATTAATTTAAGTATAATATATGTGTTATATTTCATTTATATTACTAGTTTATTCATTAAAAATCTAGTCTACCCTAAGTGTTGCTTTACAAATATTGTCATACCCGTACATACCACATTTACATAAACTGGTACTAAGCAAGGAGACCTTTCAAATACAGGGTACAATGTTATTTTATAGTAACAGAGAGCCACACTTTCCACGCATATAATTGGTAAAACATCAACCCATTCATAAAATGACATTTTGCGACTCACCAACCCATACACGTACAGTTGTGTTGAACACATACACGGAGAGTGACATTGTCCCAATCACGCACCCTTCACAGACAACCTTACTGCTAATATACTTACTGCTATTATACTTACTGCTATTATACTTACTGCTATTATACTTACTGCTATTATACTAACTACTATTATACTTACTGCTATTATACTTACTGCTATTATACTTACTGCTATTATACTTACTGCTATTATACTTACTGCTATTATACTTACTGCTATTATACTAACTACTATTATACTTACTGCTATTATATTTATTGCTAGTACACTTACTGCTATTATACTAACTACTATTATACTTACTGCTATTATACTTACTGCTATTATACTTACTGCTATTATACTTACTGCTATTATACTTACTGCTATTATACTAACTACTATTATACTTACTGCTATTATACTTACTGCTATTATACTTACTGCTATTATACTTACTGCTATTATACTTACTGCTATTATACTAACTACTATTATACTTACTGCTATTATATTTATTGCTAGTACACTTACTGCTATTATACTAACTACTATTATACTTACTGCTATTATATTTATTGCTAGTACACTTACTGCTATTATACTAACTACTATTATACTTACTGCTATTATATTTATTGCTAGTACACTTACTGCTATTATACTAACTACTATTATACTTACTGCTATTATACTTACTGCTATTATACTTACTGCTATTATACTTACTGCTATTATACTTACTGCTATTATACTAACTATTATTATACTTACTGCTATTATATTTATTGCTAGTACACTTACTGCTATTATACTTACTGCTATTATACTTACTGCTATTATACTTACTGCTATTATACTTACTGCTATTATACTAACTACTATTATACTTACTGCTATTATACTAACTACTATTATACTTACTACTATTATACTTACTGCTATTATATTTATTGCTAGTACACTTACTGCTATTATACTTACTGCTATTATACTTACTGCTATTATACTTACTGCTATTATACTAACTACTATTATACTTACTGCTATTATATTTATTGCTAGTACACTTACTGCTATTATACTTACTGCTTTTATACTTACTGCTATTATACTTACTGCTATTATACTAACTACTATTATACTTACTGCTATTATATTTATTGCTAGTACACTTACTGCTATTATACTTACTGCTATTATACTTACTGCTATTATACTTACTGCTATTATACTAACTACTATTATACTTACTGCTATTATATTTATTGCTAGTACACTTACTGCTATTATACTTACTGCTATTATACTTACTGCTATTATACTTACTGCTATTATACTTACTGCTATTATACTTACTACTATTATACTTACTGCTATTATACTAACTACTATTATACTTACTACTATTATACTTACTGCTATTATACTTACTGCTATTATACTTACTGCTATTATACTAACTACTATTATACTTACTGCTATTATATTTATTGCTAGTACACTTACTGCTATTATACTTACTACTATTATACTTACTGCTATTATACTTACTGCTATTATACTTACTGCTATTATACTTACTGCTATTATACTTACTGCTATTATACTAACTACTATTATACTTACTGCTATTATATTTATTGCTAGTACACTTACTGCTATTATACTTACTGCTATTATACTTACTGCTATTATACTTACTGCTATTATACTTACTGCTATTATACTAACTACTATTATACTTACTGCTATTATACTTACTGCTATTATACTTACTGCTATTATACTAACTACTATTATACTTACTGCTATTATACTTACTGCTATTATACTTACTGCTATTATACTTACTGCTATTATGCTTACTGCTATTATACTTACTGCTATTATACTTACTGCTATTATACTTACTGCTATTATACTTACTGCTATTATACTTACTGCTATTATACTAACTACTATTATACTTACTGCTATTATATTTATTGCTAGTACACTTACTGCTATTATACTTACTGCTAGTATACTTACTGCTATTATACTTACTGCTATTATACTAACTACTATTATACTTACTGCTATTATACTAACTACTATTATACTTACTGCTATTATATTTATTGCTAGTACACTTACTACTTTTATACTTACTGCTAGTATACTTACTGCTATTATACTTACTGATATTATACTTAATGCTAGTATACTTAGTGCTATTATAATTACTGCTATTATTCTTACTGCTAGTATACTTACTGATATTACACTTACTGCTAGTATACTTACTGCTATTATACTTACTGCTATTATACTTACTGCTATTATACTTACTGCTAGTATACTTACTGATATTATACTTACTGCTAGTATACTTACTGCTATTATACTTACTGATATTATACTTAATGCTAGTATACTTAGTGCTATTATAATTACTGCTATTATTCTTACTGCTATTATACTTACTGCTACTATACTTACTGCTATTATACTTACTGCTATTATACTTACTGCTATTATAATTACTGATATTATATTTATTGGTAGTATACTTACTGCTATTATACTTACTGCTATTATACTTACTGCTATTATACTTACTGCTAATATTCTTACTGCTATTATACTTACTGCTACTATACTTACTGCTATTATACTTACTGCTATTATAATTACTGATATTATATTTATTGGTAGTATACTTACTGCTATTATACTTACTGCTATTATACTTACTGCTATTATACTTACTGCTATTATACTTACTGCTAGTATACTTACTGATATTACACTTACTGCTAGTATACTTACTGCTAGTATACTTACTGCTATTATACTTACTACTATTATACTTACTGCTAGTATACTTACTGCTAGTATACTTACTGCTATTATATTTACTGCTTAAAATTTCTTTCAATTTTTCTTTGTATTTATTTTATTATTTTATATAGGCTCTGAGTCACATTAGTTTTACTTACAATTTATTTTATTGTATAGTACAGTACGCTTTTGGAAGCTCTTTTTTCTATGTTGGTATTTTTATTTTTAGCCACTTTTTGAATTTGTATCTCACCTAGACCTCCTATCAGGCTTATGCCTTGGAGGTTTTTCCTTTTGTTTTCTCAAACGTAACTCATAACTGTGTAATTTCTTGTGTAGCAGGAATGATTGTAAATGTTATTATATTTTTGTTATGTGTATAATTTTTGTAAAGTCAGAACTGGCATTTTCAAACCTGTTTTGTAAGTATGTACCATATATGTAAGATGTTTTGAGAAAATAAAGATTATTATTATTATTATTAGTACTCTTACTGCTATTATACTTACAACTATCATACTTATTATTGCTTATATTATACAAATTGATTTCATTTGTTTTTGTTTTTATTTATTTGTTTGTTGAATTGCTCATAGTCTATATAGTATTTAATATTACTTATTTACTGCCAATTTATTGTATATTTATATAATATTGTTATGTATATTGTTTATTTATTTGTTTCTATTGTGTTAGTGTTTAGTGCTTTGAGGCTTATATGTACTTAGGAATGCCAGTCGGAATCCAGGAGGAAGTTTTAAACAATCAAACAATCAGTTGATATGAACTCCAAAATAAAATAAACATTAGGACTACTGATATTAAAAAAATTAAATTTAAAAAAAAAATTGGTATTCATAGTGAATAACAAATGTTATTCGATTTCCTTTAACTATGTTTGGTGCTTATTGATTTGTTTATTTATTTTTGTTTTGTTTGTTATTTAATTTAAGACTACCTATATATTAATGATATTTTATTATGATAAAATTAGTTGATCTCTCAAATAGCTATATGCTAGAGAGATTAAAAAAGACACTGCAATGTAAAAATAAATTTAAGAAATAATAAATGATTTTGAATTTGAATACTTATTGCTATTATACTTACTGCTAGTATACTTACTGATAATATACTTACTGCTAGTATACTTACTGATATTATACTTACTGCTATTATAATTACTGCTATTACAATCCTCTTACTGCAAATAAAGGTATTCGACTTGAATTACTTTTATACTTATTTGGTTTTTTCTACTATATAGCTAGTATCTTCATGGTGTACTATCTTATTCTACTACTAAGTTATTTGCTTAATTAAAAATATTAAACATTATAAAATGGTATATAATTTATTGTAAAAGTTGGCATTAGATATTACTTTTTGTATTAATCATTATAAATATAATCACTATTCCATTTTAAATGAAATTAGTACCCTTTACCTTATATTGTACTGGTTCACCCTCTACTCTACTTGAATAAGGTTACCAGACAGATCAATAGTTTATTACAAATATGCAAAGTAAATTTTACGATGTAGATTGGTTTCCTTTAAATTAAAAAATAAGTGTCTTCAGAACACTAACGAGTAAAACGTCCAGACCTCAGGAGTAGAAGGGAAATAATATTGGGAAAGGCCTTCATTGATCTCCTTCACACTGGAGATTTAAAACTTCTCCTGTACAAAAAAGGCTAACATGGTTAGTTGATAAGGATTGCTATCGACTCTAAATCTTAAAAGAGAAAAAAAGGAAGAATTTTCATCCTGAATATATTTGTCAATTCCTTCACACAAAATAAATGCTATAAAATAATAAATTATGCAAACTCAACACGGTGTTGTGTTGCCTTATCTCCTAGTGTTGGGGTAGTTTACTGCATGTTTCACCCTTGTTTGTGCATTACACAAGGGACAGGGCAATGCACAAACAGCGTCTTATACTAAGACGCTGCAGTGGACCAAATATTTACCTTCCTTATACGTTAGAACCACAATCTGTGTCAATATATTTCTCGATTTGATTATGTGTTTTATTTTATTACATTTTCAAAGTTAAGATTGCGTACATTTGACAAAAATTCATGTCTCAAAAGTATAGTTTAATAGTAAAATAAAATACAGTACATTTATTCAATTTTAGTAAGTTAAATAAATAATTGTTATAAATTATTTAATACTTTATAGTCAAAAACAACAAACACAACAATTAAAAGTAAAAAATATATAATTGCGTTCTTAGGATTCGTATTTTATGGATTTACTTGGAAATATCTTGTATAGTTAAATCATATTTAAACTGCTTTACAAACAGCATATATGGTCTAAAAAGCACCACGGAGCTTTTTCCATTTCAAGTGAAAATCAATAAATCGCTGGTGGGATACTCCTCAATAGGTAACGGGAAACTGTTTAAGGGGGAAATATTTAATGTCTAACATAAATTTCTCCTATTTGAAAGATAGTAGACATGTTAGATTGCCATGTCTGTTCATACATGTTTTGATTGTACTAATTAATTCAAAGAGCTAATTATATTAACAGATATTTTATTTATTACAATCTGTTTTACTATTGATTTGGTATGAGTTTTTATCACTTTAGGAACCAGGGGGGTGAAGCAGAAAGTCACAGAGGAAAATTTACTAAGATAATGTACCAATTTACCAGTTTTTAATTTTCAACGTAGCGTTGATCATGCAATGGGTCAGTCGGGATGTGTATTAGTAATATGCATTCACTAATATGTATTTGTTTAGTAAGCAAATCGGTCCGAAGGAAATTGGTGAGCTACCAACAACATAAGATTGCTTGAATAGATTCGTTCCAAAGCTTAAGGGCCAAGTGTGATGTGAAAAATATCAGAAATGTATAAAATTACCTGGGCTTAACTCATACATGATCGTATGAGTGGTATTACACGATCATTAATAATAATAATAATAATAATCTTTTTATTTGTCGTTAAGCAATTACATGCAATAGACAAAGTCAGCACCTTATTACATTACATATATTGATAACAATAAACTTATTCATTAACCATCACTAAATATTGGTATTGCAACAACAAGGTCAATCTTCAAAACAAATAGTATGATCCGACAATATTAAATTATAATCAAATTAGTTTGTAATGTAAAAAACTCGTTAAAATTATAAAATGGATTCAGAACCAACCAGTCATACAGTCTGTTTTTCAGTTGGTCAATATTGAATTCCAGTACATATGTTGGTAAGTAGTTGACAAATTTTGGGCCTAGAGCAACATACATATTTTTTGTTTTTTCTAATCTACAGTACTGTATATCTAAAAGGTGTTTGTTCCTTGTATTATGGGAATGTACATCAGCTCTAATAACAAGATTCTCTCTATTTTTCAAAGTGTACACAACAGCATCATAAATATACAAGTTTACCACTGTTAAAATTTTTAGATGAATAAATAATGGTCTACAATGAGCATTAAAGGCTGCACTGCACATTACCCTAACAGCACTTTTTTGTACTAACAACACAAATTGAGTTTTACTAGACCTTCCCCAAATCAGTAAACCATACCTTACATGAGACTGGAAAAAGGCAAAATAAGAAGTTCTTACAAATTCGAGCGGGACACAATTAACAAGCTTTCTGAGTAAAAATACAGTTCTACAGATTTTAGGTAAAATGTAGTCAATAAATTTTACCTAAAAATACCTACCCCAGTTCAATGACTCATCCAACATAACTCCGAGAAATTTTACATTGGAACTTAACCTAGAGTTTAAACAATCCATTGGTCTTTCTCTAAGGCTAACAACTACATTCTGGGTCTTGTTGCAATTTAGCAAGAGTTGATTAGCTCTGAACCATTCTTCAGCATTGGCAACATCTACCTTTACATCCGCTAACAGGTCATTATAATCACAGTTAGTAGATAAAATCGAAGTGTCGTCTGCATACATAAAAATATTACTACTTACATTACTAGGTAAATCATTAATATAAACCAAAATAAGAAAAGGTCCCAAGATAGACCCTTGAGGGATGCCGTTGCTTACAACAACTTCATCCGACCAGTTATGGCCAAAAATGAATTTTTGTCTACGATTCTTTAGGTAAGACTTAAATAGTTGAAGCGAGTTACCATTGATGCCATAGAGTAACAATTTGCTAAGCAGCACATTGTGATCAACGCAATCAAAATATTTATTATGTTTGACATTATGTTTGACCTTGATGTGTGAAATACGTTACATAAACAATATGGAGAGTGATCTGAACATTGTGTTTAAAATTGAATCATTAATTGAAATAAATGTTAGTAACTATATTCAAGTGACTGTCATACTAGTTCCTTAAGTGTTACAGAATAACTTAAAACAGTAATTTAAAGATAGTAATGTAACTTTGATTTTATATTTACATAAAGTTTCTTAGTTGAAGATGCTTAATGAAAGTAGATTTCTACAGTTTACTTAAATAGTGATAAATCAAAGTACAGTAATACATTAGTGCAGGGATACAGCTTGACCAAGTGATCATATTACTCAAGACAAAGTCTTCCCGTATATATCTAAGGTCCTAAATAAAATATCTAAGACAAAACACTTGGGCTGATAACATGTGTAACCTGTATGTGTATATTTGTTAACGAAAACTTATATTTCAAGAACTGTTGTACTTTTAAAGTATTGCCTATTTTTGACCTGTTGTCTTAATAAACAAACAACAACAATTAGTTTATATTTTATAGTTAAATGTTACCTTTTAAGAAGAAGGGCTAAAGGAAAGTCCCACAAAGTTAACCGACCGGAACCGTAACAAAGGTTTCCCTTTCAACGCAATTTCCGGCGGAAATATCTATAACTAAGAAAGGAGATAGATATTTCTAGTTACAGCTTTCGATTAAGATAATTGAATCATATAACTTAATATTCAGGTAATGTAATAAATGTAATAATTTCATAATAATATTAAAATCCATTATAGTGTCGTTAAATCTTACCATTTACCAAGTTATTATTGTAACATTACAAAATAAAATTTAAGAAATTACTTATGTAAAGGTATAATACTCTACATAACATTATATATAACATACATTTCTTGTAAAAGTTAATAAATTAGTTTAATAAACCCTTTTTCAAGAATAAGATAAAATATTTCAGATTTATTTTGTGTTACTTTACATTATGTATGTAAGTGAATATAATTCATTATGCTTGGTTGATAGTGCAATATGAATACTAAACAGTTATTATTTGATGTATTAAATTGTGAATGATACTTACCTTTTAAAAAGCGTTATATATTCAATACATTCTAGTAACTACTAATACTAAAAGGATACTGAAATCGTTACTAATTTCCCTTAATTTATGAATTAGTACAGGTATTTTATTTTTATAAATGTTGGTTAAAGTATATTAAATTATATAATTTTTGTTACAGTACTAAATGCTACATTTGTTCTAAATAGTCCATTTTGAGCACGCGTAGATTTAAAACAGGTGTATATACAAATACAATAATAAATACATACATGTATCATTAATATGTACAATCATAAAATATGGTTCAGAATACTAGAGAGTTTTTATTTCCAATTTTAGAAGCAGTATTTTCTGACACTGGAGAATTTATATTGGCTATTTTTATTTAATTTGTATTAAATCAAGATCCATGTTACTGTTTTAAAATAAAAGTTGTACTTTGTAAATTTTAAGTATTTTTACAAACCCTTTATATTTAAAACTCGTTTTGGACCTTGTAATTTGTTCGAGAAATCGGCATCCAAGACTACAAGTCTACAAATTATTCATACGGTGTCAGCTGAATGGTTGCAACGACGTAGACTATACTAGATAAGTCTGTGGTATCCATTTTGGATGGCAGTCAGGGTCCGTATGTTGTGTAGGGAGGAGAAATAAGTATAAAGCTTATCAAATAGCTGAAAATCCGATCAAGGATCTTCTCCGTTAATTCCCTACCAATACTTTTTCCGTTACTTCACTACCTCTATTTTTTTATCACAATTCAGGTTAAGTTATGTTATGTTAGGTTGGGTTTTGTTACGTTTGTGGGTTACTAAAGTTCCGACTGGTAAATCCAATGGTTGATTTACCGTCGAATGCACTCTTCGTGTGTAAGATCTT
This sequence comes from Stictocephala bisonia, assembly GCA_035578905.1. Classification (NCBI taxonomy): domain Eukaryota; kingdom Metazoa; phylum Arthropoda; class Insecta; order Hemiptera; family Membracidae; genus Stictocephala; species Stictocephala bisonia. The sequence continues at coordinate 1,066,793 of JAQJVL010000214.1, read as the reverse complement.
TGAATGCGATAAGATAAGGCCAGCGATATCGGATTCCTAGCGGATGAGGAATACTACAGTGGACGTAAAAATTATTGGAGAACCATTTTTAGATCCCATAATATTTATCAAGTGGTAGTGAATTAACAGAAAGAAATAAAAGTAGTGGTAGTGAATCAGAAAAGATCCCAGATCAATACCACGTGGTTTGGATTCCTCTTTAAGCTACGTCCCATAGTTTCTCTGGCTATTGGGCTATCAATAAATTGTCGTTTCTGAGTTAAGTCAACGTCAGATAGTAAAAGTTACTACACTCGTTCATCTACACTCATCACACTCGAATCTAAGATCGTCGTCTTAGAAATGAATAATGCTTTCACATAGGTGAAATATTACTTTATTGTTGGATGGTCAAATATCATCTAAACACCTACATAAACTAAATATATATGTTACCAATCTTGACTATCCAGTGGACAAAACTTACAAATTTACGTATCATTGGCACTAAGAAAGACAACAGAATTTATGATTATATTATTAGTTAAGTTATATCTTCTTTTGTAAATTACATACAGGATCACTTAACCCTATAAAACTAATAAATGTACTGTGTAACTATTTAAATTTGCAGAATACTACGACAAACAATATTGTGTTTCATAGTGTATTGCCTTTAGTTTTTGTATAAGCTCTAAGCAAGCGCCGTAGTATACATTTCCCACAATAAGTTTAGTTCCGAAACCCATTGTAAATCTCTGATGGAAAATGGCTGACGATAAATGAACTTTGCAAAATAAACTAACAAGTTATTTATTCAAAATGATTTATTAATAAGTATATTACGTGATTGTAGGTGTTTACAATAGAAACTTCATTACATGGTCCCATGGGTGTGAGAACTGTAAACATGTTTAAATTAAATAAATTAGCATAGTGCATATGTGCCATCTTGCATTTATAATAAGCTTGTGTTGCACATGACGTTATACTTTTTTTAAATTAATCCTATCCTATGTGTTTATATGCTGAAAACATTCCAATATAATATAACATAATTGTTCCATGACTGTTGTTATTACAAACTAGGTTTTTATATACCTGCAGTTTGTAGATTTATTGAAGAACAACGAAAATATTTAATTCAATTTGAAGCTATGAATAAATTCACGTTCCATAGTAATTAATTTAAATATTTGCGTCCTGTGTGATAACTTACAACCTGAAGGGTAATGGAAGATTTTTTGCCGTTCCAACTTTAACTTAAATCAAACTTGGGAATTGAAAGTTTGGAAACTCCTAGAAAAACCTTATCAATAAGACTCTGTGCTAATGTCATAGCAAGATGTAATAGTATTGTTCATCAGCCCTTCTTTAGTTAAATGTATTTAGCAATGGCTGCTAATCAGAAAGTTTAATTTTTATATAAATATGACTTTATGATCATAAAATTAAATCTCAGACTAAGGAGCAAATATATAAAAAAAATCTAAATATATATGATCTATATTATCAAGTAATATGACTATAATGTATTGCTTCTCTCATATGTAATTGTTATCCTAAGTTTAACAGACATCCGATTGTTAACCTATCAGTAAAACATTTCAGCTGTTAACTTATGTATATCACATATTAAGTTTTTGACATACATATGATACATTTTCAGTTGAATACCTATGTGTAACACGCATTCATATGTTAAATTATGTACATCAAACATTCAATTGTTCATATATGTGTGACAAGTATTATGTTTTTTACTATTCCTATACATGCAGTGGTAAATATTGTCTCCTATTAGTAATCACTGTTGGGTAAATTATGTATTTACAATATACCAAATTATATAATTACAAAATGTTACTTAAGAAATTTGTTTTACAAAAGATATGATAGGCCTACCTCATGTACAATGATTTTTAAAACAGCTAAATTTTTTAATCTGTAATTTATGAAAGACTAGACATAATGCTAATTATGAATGTTTGATGTACTAGATAGTAAGATTCTAAGGTATATTACAATTATACATATAATATATATATATAAACATGATTACTTTAAATCATTTGATTTGATTACTACAAAATCAGATATATATTGTTCATAAATTTCGTTATCATTAGTTACAAAAGCTGCTTACAATTAATTTAGATGTAATATACCTTGTTGGATTTAGAGGGAAGTTATATTTACTCTTTATCCAAGGGAGATTTTTAAAGTTTTACATGTGACCTTTTAGGACACTTTAGGAAGTCTTAGACTATAAACATAAATGACTAAATACGTTTTAAATTATAACATGATACCATTATTAATTTTTAATTTTTTTTAAATCCGAAAATAAACTATTTTTATGCTATAATCCTCGCACAGTGGTATTGGTCCATCTGCTCGCTCATATAAAGGCATTGAAGCATTAACATTGCAAACGTTGTATTTAATACTTTGTTGAGCTGAAATAATCATTAGTTTTCAATTCATTTTAAAACCTAATCGGAATTGAACTTCAATATTTTATTCATACAAATAACATATCACGTTAAATAAGAAATATTTACTTTGTTATATTTTCACTCTTTAGTAATACAGGGTGTCTCAAAAAAGTATACCCATTTTATCAAACAAAGTTGACCTATACATGTAAACTGTAGTTTTTTGGTAAAATACTGTTATAAATGATGTAAACTATTACCGTTAACAGGAATATATCTACTACAGTGAGTTAGTACAGACCGGCGAACTAACTGAACCGTCCCTAAAGGGATAACTTTGAAAGGCTTTGTGATTTCTCGTTTCAATGGTAATAATGTCCTTGGTTTTTTGGTAAAATACTGTTATAAATTATGTAAACTATTACCGTTAACAGGAATATATCTACTACAGTGAGTTAGTACAGACCGGCGAACTAACTGAACCGTCCCTAAAGGGATAACTTTGAAAGGCTTTGTGATTTCTCGTTTCAATGGTAATAATGTCCTTGGTTTTTTGGTAAAATACTGTTATAAATTATGTAAACTATTACCGTTAACAGGAATATATCTACTACAGTGAGTTAGTACAGACCGGCGAACTAACTGAACCGTCCCTAAAGGGATAACTTTGAAACACTTTGTGATTTCTCGTTTCAATGGTAATAATGTCCTTGGTTTTTTGGTAAAATACTGTTATAAATTATGTAAACTATTACCGTTAACAGGAATATATCTACTACAGTGAGTTAGTACAGACCGGCGAACTAACTGAACCGTCCCTAAAGGGATAACTTTGAAACGCTTTTATCAGTCAGTTGTACTGTGCGGACCTTATCGCTAGAGCTCCTGAGTTCAAGGCCACCTTGTCGTAACAAGCTAACCACCACAGTCTATCTGTTCTGTCTTTGATTTTAGTAATTAAATACTTGTTAATATGCCGGTAAACTGCAGTGCGTGCGGTCGTTTATGCGACGAAGAAAATGATGTGGTTAATTGTGCTGGTGGTTGTGGACATTCGTTCCATCAAAAATGTGCGCGACCGAAAACACGAAGTGCAAGAAAGGATTGGTGTTGTGAATCCTGCAAACCTGAAAAAAGCTCATTGGCAAGCAACAAATCTACTTCATCAACATCCATCACCAAGGAATTTTTAATTAATACCATTGATGCATTTAAGGAAGAAATGCTTAACGAATTTAAACAGATAGCTGATGAGAACGCCGAGCTACGCAACTCTGTTCAGTTCTTATCTGATGCAGTAGACAAAAGCAATACCCTCATGGAGGATGTTATGAAGGAACTTAAAAAAATACAAGAGGAGAACGTAAAGCTTCGCAAGGAGAACGCCGAGCTGAGGGGGACAGTCAACCATCTGGAGGTGAGAGTGAGAAACCTAGAACAGCACTCAAGGAAGCAGAACATTGAAATCAACGGCCTACCAGAGACCAGGAATGAGGATGTCAACCTAATCCTAAATGACGTGGCCAAGGCAATTGGAATAGAGATGAAGGCGGAGAAGGTGGTGGCTGCCCATCGAGTACCGTCTTTCAACAAGAAGAGGATCTCACCTATCATCGTGAGGTTTTCTACTTACGAGGAGAGGAACGCGTGGATCGCCGGCTTCAGGGAGGTACGTCCGCTCACCGCTGACAGGGTAAACTCCAGCTTCAACAGTTCAGCGAAGGTATTTATTAACGAACATTTGTCTCCGGAAAATAAACTGTTGTTGAATAAAGCCAAAGAAGTTGCAAAAAGCAAGGGTTATAAATATGTATGGAGTAGGGATGGAAAGATTTTTGTTCGGAGGGAGAGTGGAGAGGGTTACAGGAAAATAGTGCTTTCATCTGACTTAGATAAATTGTAAACTTTATAAACCTATTTAAAAATCACCTGTCTTTTTGAACTGATACACTTAACTCTAAACTACCATTAACGTTCAATTAACAGAAAAGTTTACAACAAAATGTATTATTTTTAACACTCTGGATCCTGGATTTTTCTCCACTTCCTGCCCTAATTTAACATGCATACACCAAAATATACGTAGTCTAAGAAAGAACTTTGATTTATTTTTGATTTACTTGCAGAACTGTAAAGCTGAAATTGATGTTATTATTCTTAGTGAAATTTGGATTTTTGACGATGAAATTAATAACTATAAGATTCCTAACTATTCAGCATACTATAATTGTAATAACTCATACAGATCAGGAGGTGTAGTAATTTTTGTTAAAACCGAAATTAAAGCTAAGTCTTACGATATCACAATGAATACTGCTGACATAATAATTTTGGATGTGCAGCTTAAGAGATCAATTGCAACTATAATTGGAATCTATAGATTAAGTGAATTTCAAGTACATGATTTTTTATTTGAATTAAAACCAATATTAATTAACCTAAGAGAAAATGTAATCCTAATAGGAGATGTAAACATTGACATTTCTCGGCCTAGTATTGAATCAGAATCTTACTTATCTTTAGTAAACAACTTAGGTTTTAGTGCATTAGTTGATAAGGATACCAGAATTACCCCTGATTCCAGTACGTGTATTGACCATATTTTTGTTCGACACAGAAATTTTAGTGCTTTTAAAACTGGGGTCTTTCATATCAATCTATCAGATCACAGCCTGATTGCTTTAGTTTGGGAAAATATTGTTAGTAGATCTGAAGTTGATGGAAATAAAAAAATTAAGAAGTGGGATATTACAGGTGTTAAACGAGATCTAGATAGCATTGACTGGAACGATGTGTTGCGAGGCGAAAATATTGATTATGCTATAGATAAATTTTATGAGATACTGAATCATGTCCTATCTAATAACGCAGAGACGAAAGTGTTGACACCTAGATTTCAAAAGGCCTAATTCAAAAGTCCGTGGATAAGTGAATATTTGTTAAAGAAACTTGACAAAAGAAATAAATTGAATAAGATGTTAAGAGATAGGCCTTACGATAGAGGATTAATAAATTATTTTAATATATTTAAAGGTAATCTTGCCTCAGAAATAGAAAGTACTAAAAGAAATTATTATCGCAAACTTTTTGAAAGTTGTGCAGGCAATTCATCTCAGCAGTGGAAAGTGTTAAACAGTCTAATTGGCAATACAGATAAGACTCTGATAAGAAAGATAACGCTAGAGGACGGCAGAGAAGTGGACGAGCCGCTGGCGATTGCAAACCTGTTTAATGATTACTTTGTATCGGCACCACTAGAATACGCAACTGGGCCACCTGGCACACGTCCCGCTGCCTTGTCTTACTGCTCGCACCAACAATGCTCATTGTTTCTAACTCCCGTCACTGCGGATGAAATATCTTTTATTATTAAAACATTAAAAAATAAAAAATCCACGGGATATGACGCAATAACTGTACAGCTATTGAAACAAATACAGTCTCAAATTAGCCAAGTTCTAGCTGATATCGTGAATATTAGTTTCAAAGAGGGAAAGTTCCCTACGAAACTTAAACAAGCAATTGTTGTCCCTATATTTAAAAGAAGTAAAAGAAACTTATTAAATAATTACAGGCCTATTGCACTATTATCAATACTATCTAAGATTTTTGAGAGATGCATGAGAAACAGAATGATACATTTTTACAATAAAATTAAATTTTTTTCACCACACCAATTTGGATTTACAAAGGGTAGAAGTACAGAAATGGCCATAGAACAATTTATGACAGACATTTATAATAGTATTAATAGCAACAAAAAAGCATCTGGAATTTTTATTGATTTTTGTAAAGCTTTTGATTTAGTAGAACATGATATATTGCTGGATAAACTTCAACTGTCAGGAATTAGAGGTCTAGCTCTAAGCTGGTTTGACAGTTTTTTGAAAAACAGAACTCAACAAGTTAAAATAAAAGATGTTGTCAGTGACTCAAAATTAATATTAAAAGGAGTACCACAAGGTTCTGTGCTTTCAGCAACGTTATTTTTAGTATTCATAAATGATTTACTTCACATCCTGTTTCATGGTAAAGTGACTGCCTTTGCTGATGACATTGCCTTGCAATACACTGAAGACTACTGGATACAAAATTGGAATAATATGAACGAGGATATATGTACCCTGAAAAATTGGTGTGACAATAACAATATGGTAATAAATGCAGACAAAACTAAAACAATAAACTTTGGCCAAAAAAGATTCTCATTTAATGAAGCATTGCAGATTCACACACATGCATGCATAAACAGTAAAGACTGTGATTGTGCCTCTATTCAACAAGTCGACCACATAAAATACTTAGGCCTAATCATGGATGAAAATTTATCTTGGAAGCACCACACAGATCAACTACACAGGCAACTGAAAAACAACATAAGAAAATTCTATTTTATTAGAAACTTAGTAAGCGAAGATATGCTGAGAGCCTTGTATTTTGCTTTGATACATTCAAGACTGTCTTATGGCATTGAGCTGTGGGGTGGTGCCAATAAGGTCATACTAAATCCCTTAGAATTGACACAAAAACACTTTGTCAGAATTCTAGCATTTAAATCAAAACAAGAACCTTCTATTCCACTTTTCCGAAGTTTTAAAATACTACCCTTGCAGTATATATTTATTTTTAAAGTTTTAAAAATGTTTTACATTCGAAGTGGTAACATTAATACGAACACATTTAGCTATAAAACTAGAGCCACCTCGTTAGGGCTATTTATAAGACCAAAAGTAAATAAAATTATTTTTAGGAAATCATTTTTATTTTTAGGACCTAAAGTGTTTAACTTGTTACCTGTAAAAATAAAAAATAGTAAAAGTTTCAACATATTTCAATGTAACCTGACGGTTTGGCTTCTACAACAAAATAACCTAGACCAAATCTTAAGCGTTTTACAATAGTGGTTATTTTAATTTCAATATCATATTGTTTTAGCTGTATAAATATGATAGTTTAAATAAATTCTTATGTAGATTATTTTTATTTGAAAGGCACTGTTTTATTCTTTTGTTGTACAGTACATGTGTGTATGTATGTGTGTATGTATGTATGTATGTATATGTAAATATATGTATGTATGTATGTATATTGTCTCTTAATAAATTTTGTTGTAATTTTGGTTTTAAGGAAATTTTGGTTTTTATTATTATTTTAGCATAGTCTAGAAGAGCAAAAACTTTGCAAACATTCAAAGAGTATAATTTTAATTTTATTAGTAATATAGTGGATTTTTATTTTCTCAAGATAGATAACGATAACTAATCAGTAATTGTTAATATAAAAGAGGAATGTTTCGATCAGCACACTGCAGCAATCCGAGCCGCTTATTATTATATCTGTTGTTTTTTTTTTTTTTTACTGACTGTTCAATGTTATTATAAAGTTGATATAATCTGAGCTGTCATCACTTATCAAGAAACGGATGACAGTAATTCCTAGAGAAATACATGTATTTTGTTTCTGTTAAAATTGGTGGAATACATACATTCTTATTCTTCTTATTCTTATTTCTCGTTTCAATGGTAATAATGTCCTTGGTTTTTGGTAAAATACTGTTACAAATTATGTAAACTATTACCGTTAACAGGAATATATCTACTACAGCTAGTTAGTACAGACCGGCGAACTAACTGAACCGTCCCTAAAGGGATAACTTTGAAACGCTTTGTGATTTCTCGTTTCAATGGTAATAATGTCCTTGGTTTTTTGGTAAAATACTGTTATAAATTATGTAAACTATTACCGTTAACAGGAATATATCTACTACAGTGAGTTAGTACAGACCGGCGAACTAACTGAACCGTCCCTAAAGGGATAACTTTGAAACGCTTTGTGATTTCTCGTTTCAATGGTAATAATGTCCTTGGTTTTTTGGTAAAATACTGTTATAAATTATGTAAACTATTACCATTAACAGGAATATATCTACTACAGTGAGTTAGTACAGACCGGCAAACTAACTGAACCGTCCCTAAAGGGATAACTTTGAAAGGCTTTGTGATTTCTCGTTTCAATGGTAATAATGTCCTTGGTTTTTTCTGTACACATTTCTGTATTTCATAGCAGCCAGGTCTGGAGATCGAATTGAGTACTTTTCCGTCTCGCCCATACATCACTGTGGGAAAGTGTTGTCAGGGTGTCATCTTACGTCCTCCTTATAGAGGTGTTCTTCCGACCGTTCTTTGTTTACATTCATCATTGTCCCACGCGTTTAAACTTGCCTAGAATCCTTGAAATCGTTAATCTTGTCAGTGGTTGTATTCCAAACTCCAGTTACCATTTCCTTTGCACCTCGAAGATTATCGGTCTTCTAATAACACTTTAAAAGCCGTTTACGTTTTTCAAAAAATAGCTGAAATTAAGCAATGTTTATCTTAAACTAAATGTAAAGTAACAACAATAAAACAGTTACTGTTTTAAAATAGTTGTTTTAAGCTATTAACTGATATTAGTTCCAACATTCTATGTTTTGTATTGAATCAGATATATCCAATTAAAGTTTGTATATGTTTTTAGATACATATTGTATTTAGTAATTTTTTTAACACACTGAAGGTAAGAAAAACGATTATACTAATTGTAAGTAATATTAAAATGTTACAATATTATTAGTCATATCAGATTAGGCATTAAACATTATTATTTTTACTTTCTTATTATTAACCACTAATTTTAAGTGATCCTGTTGAAGTTCCCACTGATCCTTTAAGTGTATTGAATGAGCACCAGCAGGAAGGATGTGAGTACTGCACATGCCTAAAACAGAGTGTCAAATGTCTTAATAATAAATGTCTCGTGATGCTTTACTATGGATGGGTGTATTTTTGTAAAAATAATAGTTAGTATTGATCAAATGTTTTCTTCTTCATAAGATCTTACAATTCCATATTTTTTTAAGTTTAATATACACTTAACCGTTCATAGTTGATGTTTTCATGTAAGCATTTTACATAATTATTAAACGTATGATTGTTACAACAATCTATTAAGTATTGAATGTTTAAAGATTAAAAAAAAACAGAGCGTATTTGACTTTGTAAATAGGACTATTACTTGTTTAGTAAATATTAAATTATTAAAGTTATTGATATTTACCTCTTAAATATAAAGAAAGGATGGATTTGTAAATGAAATGTAAACCTTCTTGAAAATACAACTAAAGATAGTGATAAACAATTCTTTTACTTGCGTCATTTTGACAAAATCTTTATAAAGATCAATTTTGTTTACAGGTAGGGTAATTTTTGTTACGTATGGCATGGCAAAATATTTGTATGCTCTACTGGCGTTAAAGAAGTACTAAACTTATGATAAACTGTGAAATAGTTTATTAAGTAATAAACTAAGGTTTACACTTTGTAAATTAGTAATCGGTTATTGGCTCTAACCAGTTATTGGCTCTAATCGATTATTGGCTCTAGTCGGTTATTGGCTATAGTCGATTATTGGCTCTAGTCGGTTATTGGCTCTAGTTGGTTATTGGCTCTAGTCGGTTATTGGCTCTAGTCGGTTATATGCTCTAATCGGTTATTGGCTCTAGTCGGTTATTGGCTCTAGTCGGTTATTGGCTCTAGTCGGTTATTGGCTCTAGTCCGTTATATGCTCTAATCGATTATTGGCTCTAGTCCGTTATATGCTCTAGTCGGGTATATACTCTAGTCGGTTATATGCTCTAATCGGTTATTGGCTCTAGTCGGTTATATGCTCTAGTCCGTTATATGCTCTAATCGGTTGTTTTTTAGGCTTAAATATAAAAATTAACACTATCCTACTTTTTATACGTTTTTAATATTTTTTTACTGTAATGTACATTTTATTTTCGCAATTTATCCTAAGACGCATGCTTTTAGTTTATAATCTGTAATTTACCTGAAGATAACTTGGAAAATTTGAAATGTATAATGCACAAAAAAATTATTAAGTGTATGTGTTAGTATTTTCTTAAAATCAATATAATTAAAACATTTTTAAATCTTCAGTTTTCCTATACATCTGAATACTCAGATAAACTGTATTGGTTATTGTTTCTGGTTCATTTAGAATTACAATTATAATATTTAAAGTGTTAAAACCACCTCTGTAACGTTTTTTTTTTTTTTTTACTTTTACTTTTAAATCTCAAAACATGTATCAGGCTGAAATGTTTTATGGGCCAATTTAACATAAACATCAATTTTTAAAAAAATTGTTGATAGTTTTTTTTCTAAAAAGTTAATCGTGATAGTCTTAAGTCAGCTGAATAGTAGAAAAATAAAGTTTATATAAATCTATGATTTAAGTCTATCATAAATTACTTTATTATTATTAGCTGTTACATGTGTGTCGCACATTTTATAGGCATATTGCATTATACTTACTGTCACAAAAATTATCTTTTCTTTGTAAATTTTCATCCTATTTTAAAATCGTTATATCATTGGATTTGTAAAGGCGTTTCCTAAGAAAACATTAGTCTGTGTAATGTTTAAGATAATTATTGGTTTAAGTGTTATTTGGGGTTAATACTTAAAATGGCCACCATTTTAGAACTTTAGATACAGGAAAACCAATATTTTTTTTTAAATGGATGTTTATGTAATAAAGGACCATACAACATTTCAGCTTAATACATCTGTTTTTTTAAGATATAAACTCAAAAGTAAAAAGAAAACACACACACACACACACACAAAATGGTGGCTGCAAGGTTAACCGAGGTATTTTGAACACTTTAAGTGTGATATTTGTCATTCTCAATGAAGCAAAAACAATAACCAAGAAGGTTTATTAAAGAGTTAAGAGACACCCTGTATATTATTTAATTGCATTTGAAATTTTACTTGCCAACGGTTGGTGAAAACAGAGTAAACCTATTAAAAAAAATAACAGCTTTTCCATGCTTTTGAATACTATACTCGATAGAATGTAGGTGTATGAGTGAGTGGGTGGGTCATCATCTCCAGTGAGGTATGGGTGGATAAGTGCGATTATAAGGTGATTGAGACCCCAAAAAGAAATGCCTGAACTGCTCTACATTATCGGACTTAATTTCCTTTTCAGTAAGAACAAATGCTGTAATAATACGAGCATGAAGAATAATCTCACTTATCTTAATTATTTCAAACAAATCAAAATCCTATATGTGGCTCTAGATGTATTTCCAGATATAAATACCACGTTTGCAATCTGTGTGTGAGTAGGAATTTAATTAAACTTTTTTCATGCTTCTGTATTGACTGCAACTTATATAACATTTGCAATAGGATTGCCTTATACGTGTCGATTGTTTGGTCGTTTGGTTTTTGAAATTATTAAACCAATATCGGTCGGTTTTACTCTTTTAGAGACAATCATTTTTCTGTAAACGTTAACGTTTTTCACTTTTAGTTGGGAAATGAGTTGTTCAACAATTTTCAACACAATTATAGTTATACTTTATACATTTATTACCTATAGCCCTTTTAATTATTAGCATTTGTTATAAGATTTTGTACCAAACCATTCTAGTGCTTATACATGTCACGCATAGTCAAGCAAATAATTGCCTGTCAGCGATGAAAAATATATATGTTTTAAAATAATTATTCCATACCAAATAATACTGACTTGTTATCTTTTTTCTTAGCAGTGTGGAATAAAAGTCCCGGGACAGATTATTGATTTTTGAACTGGGGTACAGATAAGCAATAAAACTTGGTACATTATTACTCCACCTATTATTCTACTTTTTTAATTAACTATGGAATTTTTCTGTCATAGCAGGGGGATGGCCCATAAGGTTCAGAAGAAAATCGTAAATGAGAGCATAGATTGAGTAGTAAATTAAATTAAAGGTATTTAGTAGTAGAACATAAACCCAGAAATTGGAACTCAAAAGGATTGCTTTTAAAACAAATTACGCTGGTTTAAAGTTTTAAAAATGTACAATGAAGGTCCTGTTTTTTTACGGTTTAATATTCTTTTCTTGGCTTAAGTTGGGAGAGTTAAACTTGTAAATGCTTACTGGATTTAAGGGTGTATTATACTTCAGTGTTTTAGGGTAGTTGGTGACTTCATTTCCAATTGATGACTTGAATTGTAGCAACTAATTCAATCTATTATTACAACCAAGAAAATCTGCCATTTTGTATTGGATCAACCTTTGTAAATGCTGTTTGTGCTATTCAACTGTGCTATACAACCCCTTTAAAATGATGTATATCCTGTGCTATGCTATATTTAATATTTTTGTTGAACTCAATGTGAACCATCATCCATTGGAAGTGAAGAGTCACCAACTACCCTAAAACACTATTTAAAAAGTCCAGTAGCTATTTTCAAATTGTAACTGTCCAAAGTTGAGCTAATAAAAGGACATTAAACCGTCCGAAACAGGACTTTCATGGTAAATTTGTTAAACTTTAAACTAGCGTCATTTTATTAAAAGCGATCTTTGGAGTTAGGATTTGTGGGTTTATGTTTTACTAATAAAGACCTTTAATTTGATGTACTACTCCAACTATGCTCTTATTTAAGATTTTCTTCTGACACCTTGCGGGTCAATCCCCTGATATTACGGAAAAATTGCAGTTACTTTAAAAAATAGATTAATAGGTGCAGTAATGATGTACCAAGTTTTATTGCTTTATTTGTACCAGTTCACAAATTATAAGGGACTTTTCTTCCACACTTTATAACCATATTTAAATAAGATACAGTTAATTCAAGCCTTTTAAAATTTCACATAAGCTTTTTGAAAAGTTATCGTGTTATTTATTGTAGTAAATCTACATATTTAATAGAGCCAGATAATTTTTAAAATGATTTTAATACATTTGTGATTATCTTCATTCAACCTAAAGTAGTTAGAAATTTTAGTAATAACACAGTGATCTCTGGTAATAGTAATGCTGAAATGCAAAACATCATACATGATCAGATTGGTAATCTGTAAGTGTGATCTGAAAATAATCATTACGTAGAAATGTATGGACAATTATCTATATTTAGTACTTACAGTCGAAACACTGGAGCGTCCTATATTGTAAAGGCCCACAGCTGACATCTCAACAGGAGTCTGGTGAAGTTCCATAAGGAACAAATATATCTGTAAATAATTATTTAAAATGTAAAAATAATAAAATTAAATATAAATTTGAAACTACCGCTAACATTTTAAAACTTGTTCAAATTGTATACTACTATCCAATCATTATAAGGATAAAAGATCGTATTTCAGTAGTTGAAAATAGAATCTTATTAGATTGCAATTACAAAATGTTACAGCAAAGTAATAGTGACATCAGTTTGAATGTAAATCTAGTTAGCAATAGATAATTTGCTAACCATTTAACACGATGATCCTATGATATCGATTATAATAAATTGTAGTCATCCTAAAAAAGGTTATGTATTGTAAAGCCTTTGTTACTGAAAATTACTATTTACATTATTTTCAGGACAATCGATGTGATCTATATCATGTTTTATTGGTGATAAATAAAAGTTTAAGTTCAATTTCAGTCTCAAAATTCCTTAAGAACACTTGGGATTATGTTAAAAGCTATTATTCTAAGCATTGTGTATAAACATTTACTTTGAATTTAACAAACTACCACTTTGATAGTAACCTTTTTAAGGTACGTGTGATAGTAAAAAAAGTGAGAGCTTGATTTACATACCAATTTCACTGTTTTGAAATTGTATTCTTGTAGATTAACGTATACACGACACTATATTGAATTTCTGTGTAGGGTCCCTGACTGTGTAAGTTTTTGAAGCTTTAAACTTGTTATTTGTTTCGGGAGTGGAAAAGTTAAAATTCCTCCTTGCAAACAAAAGTTAGTACATTAGGAACTTTGATTATTCAAGCAGACTCCATACTTACACTCTGCTGGTTGTAAGAGTTAGTCTCTGTGAATGAAACTATTCCATACTCAACTCCCTTACTAGTATCTCGTGCAACAAAATCGACATTCTGATATCATTTTCTATTGATAAACGTTTATATCAGTATGTCATATTGTGTTAAATTGCCATCTTCATACCCTGTACTATTGGAATGGATAAATTTGAACCAAAAACATATTATTATTAAAAAAAGTCAAAAAACAAGTAGTTATAACACACCTATCCACTCACAATGGCACTGGTCCAACCATACACGTGCAAGGTTATTAACCCACTCATACACGTAGTGGAATTAAACCACCGGCCCACCGATACACGTACAGTGGCACTGACTCACCCATAAACGTACATAGGTACTGATCCACCCATACACGTACAGGGGCATTATTAAACCTCCTGCCCACCCATATACGTAGAGTGGCACTGACTCACCCAATAACGTACATAGGTACTGATCCACCCATACACGTACATAGGTACTGATCCACCCATACACGTACAGTGGTATTATTAAACCTCCTGCCCACCCATATACGTACAGTGGCACTGACTCACACATAAACGTATATAGGTACTGAATCCACCCACATAAGTACAGTGGTATTAAACCTCCTGAACACTCATAGACGAACAGTGGCTATATTAAAACTCCTACCCACCCATATACGTACAGTGGCACTGACTCACCCATAAACGTACATAGGTACTGATCCACCCACATAAGTACAGTAGTATTAAACCTCCTGAACACTCATAGACGAAGGGTGGCAGTATTAAACCTCCTGCCCACCCATATACGTACAGTGGCACTGACTTACCCATAAACGTACATAGGTACTGATCCACCCACATAATTACAGTAATATTAAACCTCCTGAACACTCATAGACGAACAGTGGCAGTATTAAACCTCCTGCCCACCCATATACGTACAGTGGCACTGACTCACCCATAAACGTACGTAGGTACTGATCCACCCACATAAGTACAGTAGTATTAAACCTCCTGAACACTCATAGACGAACAGTGGCAGTATTAAACCTCCTGCCCACCCATATACGTACAGTGGCACTGACTCACCCATAAACGTACGTAGCTACTGATCCACCCACATAAGTACAGTAGTATTAAACCTCCTGAACACTCATAGACAAACAGTGGCAGTATTAAACCTCCTGCCCACCCATATACGTACAGAGGCACTGACTCACCCATAAACGTACGTAGGTACTGATCCACCCACATAAGTACAGTAGTATTAAACCTCCTGAACACTCATAGACGAACAGTGGCAGTATTAAACCTCCTGCCCACCCATATACGTACAGAGGCACTGACTCACCCATAAACGTACATAGGTACTGATCCACCCACATAAGTACAGTAGTATTAAACCTCCTGAACACTCATAGACGAACAGTGGCAGTATTAAACCCCCTGCCCACCCATATACGTACAGAGGCACTGACTCACCCATAAACGTACATAGGTACTGATCCACCCACATACGTACAGTAGTATTAAACCTCCTGAACACTCATAGACGAACAGTGGCAGTATTAAACCTCCTGCCCACCCATATACGTACAGTGGCACTGACTCACCCATTAACGTACGTAGGTACTGATCCACCCATACACGTACAGCAATATTAAACCTCCTACCCACCTATATACGTACAGTGGCATTGACTCACCCATAAACGTACATAGGTACTGATCCACCCACATAAGTACAGTAGTATTAAACCTCCTGAACACTCATAGACGAACAGTGGCAGTATTAAACCTCCTGCCCACCCATATAGGTACAGTGGCACTGACTCACCCATAAACGTACATAGGTACTGATCCACCCACATAAGTACAGTAGTATTAAACCTCCTGAACACTCATAGACGAACAGTGGCAGTATTAAACCTCCTGCCCACCCATATACGTACAGTGGCATTGACTCACCCATTAACGTACATAGGTACTGATCCACCCACATAAGTACAGTAGTATTAAACCTCCTGAACACTCATAGACGAACAGTGGCTGTATTAAACCTCCTGCCCACCCATATACGTACAGTGGCACTGACTCACCCATAAACGTACCTAGGTACTAATATCACCCATACACGTACAGCAGTATTAAACCTCCTGCCCACCCATATACGTACAGTGGCACTGACTCACCCATTACCGTACATAGGTACTGATCCACCCATACACGTACATAGGTACTGATCCACCCATATACGTACAGCAGTATTAAACCTCCTGCCCACCCATATACGTACAGTGGCACTGACTCACCCATTAACGTACATAGGTACTGATCCACCCATGCACGTACAGCAATATTAAACCTCCTGCCCACCCATATACGTACAGTGGCACTGACTCACCCATTACCGTACATAGGTACTGATCCACCCATACATGTACATAGGTACTGATCCACCCATATACGTACAGCAGTATTAAACCTCCTGCCCACCCATATACGTACAGTGGCACTGACTCACCCATTAACGTACATAGGTACTGATCCACCCATACACGTACAGCAATATTAAATCTAATGCCCACCCATATACGTACAGTGGCACTGACTCACCTATAAACGTACATAGGTACTAATCCACCTATACATGTACAGCAGTATTGAACTCCCGTCCCCATACACGTACAGTGGCACTGACTCACCCATAAACGTACGTAGGTACTAATCCACCTATACACGTACAGCAGTATTAAACCACCGGCCTACCCATACACGTACAGTGGCACTGACTCACGCATAAACGTACATAGGTAATGATCCACCCGCACTTACAGCAGTATTAAACACCGGCCCACCCATACAAGTACAGTGGCATTACTCACCCATAAACGTACATATGTACTGATCCATCCATACACGTACAGCAGTATTAAACCACCTGCCCACCCACACAGGCACAGTGGCACTGACTCACCCGTAAACGTACATAGGTACTGATCCACACATACACGTACAGCAGTATTAAACCACCGGCCAACCCACACACGTACAATGGCACTGACTCACCCGTAAACGTACATAGGTACTGATCCAGCCCTGCACGTACAGCAGTATTAAAGCACCTGCCCACCCACACAGGCACAGTGGCACTGACTCACCCGTAAACGTACATAGGTACTGATCCACACATACACGTACAGCAGTATTAAATCACCTGCCCAACCATACACGTACAGTGTCATTGAAGTAACTGCCCATCTATGCACCTAGAGTGGTATGAACCCACCCACCCAACCATACAATTACCTGGGTATTTACGCACTCTATCCATTCATACACGTATGACCCATTCGTACATGTACATTGGTGTTGACCAATCCGTCTATCCATACTCGTAGTATTGATTGACCCGTCCATACATTATTAATTATACACTCCCCTGTATATACATGTACAGTGGTATTGACCCACTCACCCATACATACATGTACATTGGTGTTGACCAACGCGTCTATCCATACTCGTAATATTGATTCACCCGTCCATACATAGACGCACAGTATTATAAATACACTCACCCGTATATACAAGCAAAGTGGTATTGACCCCCTTACCCATACATACATGTACATTGGAGTTGACTAATGCGTCTATCCATACTCGTAATATTGATTCACCTGTTCATACATAGACGCACCGTATTATTTATACACTCACCCGTATATAAAAGTACAGTGGTATTGACCCACTCACCCATACATACATGTACATTGGTGTTGACCAACCCGTCTATCCATACTCGTAATATTGATTCACCCGTTCATACATAGACGCACAGTATTATTTATACACTCACCCGTATATACAAGTACAATGGTATTGACCCGCTCACCCATACATACATGTACATTGGTGTTGAACAACCCGTCTATCCATACTCGTAATATTGATTCACCCGTTCATACATAGACGCACCGTATTATTTAAACACTCAACCGTATATACAAGTACAGTGGTATTGACCCGCTCACCCATACATACATGTACATTGGTGTTGACTAATGCGTCTATCCATACTTGTAATATTAATTCACCCGTTCATACATAGACACACAGTATTATTTATACACTCACCTGTATATACAAGTACAATGGTATTGACCCGCTCACCCATACATACATGTACATTGGTGTTGAGCAACCCGTCTATCCATACTCGTAGTATTGATTCACCCGTTCATACATAGACGCACAGTATTATTTATACACTCACCTGTATATACAAGTACAATGGTATTGACCCGCTCACCCATACATACATGTACATTGGTGTTGAACAACCCGTCTATACATACTCGTAATATTGATTCACCCGTTCATACATACACGCACAGTATTATATACACTCACCCGTATATACAAGTACAATGGTATTACCCGCTCACCCATACATATATGTACATTGGTGTTGAACAACCCGTCTATCCATACTCGTAATATTGATTCACCCGTTCATACATAGACGCACCGTATTATTTATACACTCACCTGTATATACAAGTACAGTGGTATTGACCCGCTCACCCATACATACATGTACATTGGTGTTGAACAACCCGTCTATCCATACTCGTAATATTGATTCACCCGTTCATACATAGACGCACCGTATTATTTATACACTCACCCGTATATACAAGTACAGTGGTATTGACCCGCTCACCCATACATACATGTACATTGGTGTTGAACAACCCGTCTATCCATACTCGTAATATTGATTCACCCGTTCATACATACACGCACCGTATTATTTATACACTCACCCGTATATACAAGTACAGTGGTATTGACCCGCTCACCCATACATACATGTACATTGGTGTTGAACAACCCGTCTATCCATACTCGTAATATTGATTCACCCGTTCATACATAGACGCACAGTATTATTTATACACTCACCTGTATATACAAGTACAATGGTATTGACCCGCTCACTCATACATATATGTATATTGGTGTTGAACAACTCGTCTATCCATACTCGTAGTATTGATTCACCCGTTTATACATAGACGCACAGTATTATTTATACACTCACCTGTTTATACAAGTACAATGGTATTGACCCGCTCACCCATACATACATGTACATTGGTGTTGACCAATGTGGCTATCCATACTCGTAGTATTTATTCACCTGTCCATACATAGACGCACCGTATTATTTATACACGCACCTGTATATACAAGTACAGTGGTATTGACCCGCTCACCCATACATACATGTACATTGGTGTTGATCAACGCGTCTATCTATACTCGTAGTATTGATTCACCCGTTCATACATAGACGCACAGTATTATTTATACACCCACCCGTATATACAAGTACAGTGGTATCAAATGTCAACTAAGTAATGCTCAAAGATTTCAGAGGTAATTCCATTCATACCTGATCCCTTCAATATAGTAGCACCAAATCTTTAGATTTTAATAGAATGCACACATAATTACCTATATTAAATACATGTTTACATACAACATAATTGAACCTGAGTTGCTCAAATGAACTTTTACTTTTCTAGTATCATCTAAAATTTTTAAAATAAGAATATTCTTATTTAAATTTACTATTTTTAGGAATTTATTTTAAAAGACTTCATTAAAGGAATATCTTAAGTTCTGAAAAAGGCTATTTATGAGGTTTTAATTACTACATATAGGTAATCACTACATATTCAGGTAAGTTCTCACAAAGCAATCACTACTTACTAACAATAACATTAATTACCATCTACTGTTATAAACACGTAATGGGAAATTATGAGACTTCCCTCCCAAGATTTATTATTCTGATTAGTTGATAGTTTGAATAACAGAGCTTGTGTTATTATTAAGATCACTCAAATCCCAAGTGAATCCATGAATAAACTTTAACTATCCTCGTTGAACGATACTTACTATGTCGAAACATCATTGCAATTATCTGCTGAACTCCCTGACCTCCACAATTAACGCCTCGTTTGAATCTGACTTATCCACCACCTCTCATACCACACATGCTCAAAAAATAGCAAAAGTGGTACCGATTTTTAAAAATGGAGACCCGAGGGAAGACAGTAACTAACTACCGACCTATATCTACCTGCCTATTTTCATACTGTTCTTGAAAAGGCATATGTCATATCTTTATTTTCACCTATATTATCAGGGAATCAATTTGGCTTCAGAAAGCGTACCTTCGCAGTTGATGCATCCAATATTTTGTTATGTTGGGTAGTTGAAGGTAGGCCTATTGAAAAGCGACACCCAACAGTTAGTGTTTTGACTAAAGCGTTTGACTGCGTTGATCACGGTACTGATAAACAAGTTACTTAGCTGTGGTTTTAGAGGTGTACCTCTTAAATGGGTGGAGACCTACCTCTCTAATAGAACACAACAGGTTAACCAACTATCAAACTCAACATCTCTACACTATGGCGTCCTCAAGGTTCAATCCTAGAACCTGTTTTATTTCTGCTGTATATTAATAATTTAAATTTAGCCGGAAACTCTGTCAGGGTGGTTTAGTATGTGGATTATTCGACTCTCTGTTGTAGTGTGAAGTCAACAGTTGATCTAGAACAGGCGGCGTTTCATGTGCTGAACTTATGTTTCCAGTACTTCTCTACTCCAATGCAATTTCAAAACAAAAGTTAGGAAATTAAAATATATTAACTTTACTAGAACTTTATCCCAGTGTGTACCTCGTCCAATAGTTGTGGTTGGAGACACAGTACTTGAAGAGACTGGGTATACTAAATTTCTTGGATTTTTTTTCTAAAAGGGCTTAACTGGATTCACCACATGGAAAGTACCTGTATGAAGATATCCTCAAATATCTATGTTCAAAGATCCTTTCAAAATACATGTATTCAGAATGGCCTAATTTGGTATAATTAATCCCCATATACCCTATGACGTTACGTTGTGGGGCAGATGCACAGATCTGGAATTTAGAAGAAGACTATTTTTGAACCCCAAAAGACCCCAAATCCATCCGGATAATGGCGAAGTTATCTTACAGAGAGTCACGCCGAAACAAATTTATGAACTTTGGTATATTGGACATTGGCTAATCTGTTCATATTCGAAACAATAATATATTGGAAATGTAAATGCAATCACATCCAGGGTCAAGACTTGCATCCCTATCCTACCAGATGTAGAGAGGCATACAGGATGGCATAGAATAGAACATTAGTTGCTGAGCTACTACAAGCAGGTGTTTGGCTTCTTAATCGACTTCCTGCTAACATAAAAAACGAGCCTAATGGGAAAAGGTTCAAGACTCTACTGAAGTGTTTTCTGCTGTAAAACTTGTTTCATTCCGTTGGAGTGTACATGGACCATGCCAATCAAAATTCCAAATTGCTGGGGAGCTGTGCACCACACCATTTTTTAATCACTGTAATAAGTGTTTACTTTTTATCCTGACGAAATATTCTATAAGCATTCTATGTCATACATATAATTAAGTCATTGACGCATGCTATATGTAAATACTGATGTCAATAACGAAATTGTATTATTATTATTATTTCGTAAAAACTAAAAATGAATTTAAAAGAAACGCAAATAAGCAGCCATCGATATTAGAATAAGAAACAGGAAGTTTGTTTTAAAATGTGTGTAATATTGTTGAAGGAGTGTCCTTGCATTCCAAACGTTTTGCTGATGAGTGTTGTAGTAAAAATAAACCCATAAAACCTAGAACATATTACATTAATCAAAATATTTACGTCGTTTTTTTTATAATTACAACTTACGAGTTCCTTTTGAAGATCAGTGCAGTCCCTTGCTGAGTACATTATGTCTAACTCTAACGAAACCTCTTGAACCTGGAATTAAATTATTGCCGTTAGATAATATATTTTCCACTGTGAAGTTTGTTTTTATATACTCACTAACCTACATTTATGGAATACTCGTATGATGAAAAAAATTTCGTTTTCATTATTTAAATTGTTGTTTTAGTGTTGAATATAAATTTTAGAATAGACTGTGGTAGTTGAAACCCTGCTGGTAATGTTATAGTTAAATTTTAAACTAAGAGTAATATAGTTATTTTGTAGATATTAGACACATTTGCTACAATATATATATATATATATATATATATATATATATATATATATATATATGTCAAGAATCTAAGTTATTATTTTATGAATAATAATGTATACTTTTAAGTTTCAATACAACTATTATATTGATTTTTAAAACTGATATATACATACATAGAGTGATTCACGAATAACTCACTCTACATCTTCTAAAAAATAACGAATAAACAAACTTTAATTTTACGTATTATAATACAATAATACTATATTTTTAATTGAATAATTTGGACCATCTTTGAGCATTTTTTAACTATATGTTAAAAGATGAAGTGATGACTATTAATAGTAATGTTGAGTATTGCTATCTACTATTTTTTATCCATTTCTTAAGTTTCCATAAGTTTCCTTTATCTGCTCATCATAATCGATAATACGAACGGTCAGTTATTCACAAGATTTCATTCTTGTCTTTTAGACAATAGTTTCAACCCATCTCCGGATCCAATAATCCAATAGATAAATATTTATATTTAGGAGCCAAGAGTGAGACCTTCCACCGCCAACCCTCTATCCATAGACTCTAGTGTTTTAGTGAATAGACCTAACATGTAGGTTCACATATTTAAAAAAATTGTATACAACACACATTAGTATACAATAGTATACAACACCTTGTTTATACAACACCTTGTTTATACAACACCTGGATAATGAACACCTTCATTATCCAGAATATCGTCAACTTCCCTGGAGGTGTGTGAATGTCTGAATACTAATCAACCACGACCATATTTTATTTGATGATGAGGCATAATTCATTTGAGATGTTTTCAACAACTTGCAGAAGGAATACTCATGGGCATAAGAAAATAGAACAATAAAACCCTAATGAGGAAGTGGAATGGAACTTTCATCACAGTTTCAGCGACTATTTATTTTGTACTCTTTTTTACAATGATCTGATTAAACCGTTCATGTTATCTGGATGCGTAAATTAGCAAGAAGTTCCCTCAAGAGAAGTTGCAGCAGCTCGAGGAAGTCCCTTTGCATATTAGACGACAACTTTATCTGCAGCATGATGGAGCATCTCCCCACTGTTCGTATGCTGTGTATGCTTACTTAAATATAAAACTCCTTGGACAGAGGATTTTTATGGAAGTCCTCACTTGATCTCTAAGATTACTATATTAACTATTGGATTATTGTGGCTGGATATGAGTTAAAAGTGTTCTCTTAGATGAAAAGAAATCTTTTGTAAATAATGTAATGTTTGAATTATGGGTTTAGATGAGCAAACAAATGATAACTCTGTGAATTTAAGAAACGCAGCAAGAAGAGAAAACAATAATGATTCAAAATGACTAATTACTAAGGTCTCATTTTTTAACATAATGTAAAGATATGTCTGATACGTAAAGATGGTATGATCTAATAATTAGTTTCAAGGTGCAGTAATAATTTTTTACTATCTAACAAGCTACGTCCCCAAACCCAATGGCATGCCTTGATTTTCACAACACATTTCCTTGCCAATGAAAACTTATTTGTAGGAAAAGAGTGGAAAAGAATGGATTCTCTTTTTAGGAAAGAAAGTCAGGAACCCCATAGTCAAATTAATAATTTCTACTTTTATGACTTAAACTAAACTAAAATTCTTATCTGCTAGTTATGTAGTTGCAAGCCAAATGTAGTAATGGTTAAAACAAACCTCATCCATGACCAGTGAAGAAGTAACAGCCAATAACCCGGTGACAGTAAAGAATGAACAGGAAACACCTGACACCAGGATTGGGTGACTCATAGGCTCAAAATAGAAGTCAAGTCCCGCACCATAGACAGCCCAAATAGAATACAACAACTGTATGGTTAGTTGACAAGTGAATATCGTATAACTGGCTGCAAGTAGACTGTAGGTGTTGTTGATGGTTGTGTTACATTCCAGCAACTGTCGAGTGATGAAGATAGTATCTTCCACACGTGTCGTGTACTCTTCCGCCGACCTGAGGTACCGAAGGCGCTTTGCTATTAAATATTTCAACACTGTTACTTCTACAATCTTATTAGCAATGGGAGTAAATGCGAAAATGGGTAGATCGTAAGGTCTAAATCCTCTGGCTACAATATATACTGTTGTAATCACAGCTTGCACGGGAGACATGCCAGCTATTAGGTAGAGGATCCTGTCCTTCTGATGTGACAAAGAGGTGTTCATTTGAGCATCGATGTCAGTAACAGTATTGTAAACCTCCTTGGTTTCATCGTGTGTTTGTAGCTGTGTTGATAAGTAAGCGGCAAAAACAATCCATATTGAGACAGTTAACACCCAAAGTACGAAGTCAGAAATCGTGTTCAAAGCGTTATGAAAGAAAGTAAGAAAATTGAGAAAAAATGCACTGACAAGCATTACATTAGAAATAACTCGTATTGGACGGACACGATACAATTTTTCCATTAGGGGTATTTTACATTCCGGATCAAACTGCAAAATCGCCATAAGAATATTCTCATTCATTGTAAGTTAATAATTTACAACGTAATGCGCCAAAGAAAGGTTTTAACTTATGAAACTACTCAGTCCAACTTGAGATCAACTATATATCAGTTTAGCTTCACACGTCCTATATGACCGTCTAAACAACAGTCAATAAACTGCACTATGGAAACGGCCAAAACATTTAAAAATCGATGTTCCATCCAATGAATAATGAATCGAAAGAAAATGTGTTACTTTAGAACATTGGATAAATTAATATATTTATAAGGCTTTTACCTCAACTAAAAAAATTAAAGTACTTATTCACTTTCTAGATGCTATGAAAATATTATTTTTTTTAATTTGAGTTCATATTCTAAGCAGAAGTTATTTTGAACCATGGAAAACTTTTTTTTTCTGCAACATTTGAAGTCCCGTTTTTAACATAGAATAAAAAGCTGTTTTAATTACGTCATTTCAATTTATGTTTTATATAATTTTGCAGGCTTTTATGCTATTTACAGAAAATATATTATTGGTTACGCTGTAGAATTTTTTGATAGAATTAAAACAGATGTTTTACCCATGTAAGCACACCTGACATAAGTTGTTATCCTAAGCTCGAACATGTAGATTAAAGAAATCATAATTCACGCTAAAATCAATCTCCTCTGGCAGTGGTCTCTGTCAGACCTTCCTCTGGCAGAAAAGTATGTATGTTATTTGGATGTGTTTACTCATTGCTTTTATTATCATTATGCAAATAGAATTTGTTATAGTGAAAAATTAAATTTGTCATAAAAGTAAGTTTTTAACGATATGTTGAGAAATAATTTGTTTACTCCAAAATAACATTCAAACTCTTTAAATCGTTCTTCCACTACCTTTCGGAGTTTGGCAATTTTCCCACGGGAAGCTTTTGAGAAGTTGTGTTGTGCCGCACTTTGTGACTGCTTGTTTGATTGTGCGCGATATTTACGTGTCTGGTGGCCCTTTACATTACCTAAACTGTTCTCTGGAAGCAACGTAAGTTCGACGTTTGTTTTTAGCTTTTTAGATTCTCGTTGTTAGTTTTGTAAATGTGTCTTAGTTTTTCTTGTTCTTTTAAGTACTGCCCTTCTAGTGACATTTCAGTATTTTTGTCAGGAATTATATTTTAGTAATAAAAAATGATATTTTAAAAATCAAAGTAACTATTGGTTTTTTGTTGTTTTACAGATTTCTAAGGCAGAATTATATAATCATAAAGAAATATATAAAAGAATTTAATGTGGAATATTAAGGAAATAATTAATTATTATTATTATTTGATGTATAAAAAGTTAATTTTATTTTATTCCATTATTTGAGAAAAGTTTTTGAGTTTTATTTTAAATAAAGTATTTTGAGAAGAATTCAATATTTTGATTTTGTTGAAAAGTTTTTATTTTCATTAATTTTCAATCAAATTTTACTAAAGAAGACAACTTGAAACCTTTATTATTTGCTCCTGTGTTTGAGAAACTAAAGATAAACAAAACTAAAGATAAAAAAATGTGTAGCTATTTTGTCTAGAATACATTATACCCCATAGACGTAGAGTTCTAATGCCTTAGACCGCTCGGGTCCCAGCTCTCCCAACTTTAGGTTAGGGGAACAAGTTTATTTTGTTGCAGTATACTAAAGTTAGCTCCCTTCGACTAAATACCAAATTCATATAATACTATTAACCTCCAGGTAAGATCCACAAATAATTCATAAATCAAGAAATTGCATGCATTTCCAAAATCTAAAGAGAGTCTAGGGTATAAATCAGTAAACAAACTAGGTAAGACCAAAGTGTGAGCTTACCGTGGGTATACATTATATACACGGCCGCCATATTGTCATATGGATACTAAGTATATTATTACGCACTGCCATATACTACTGGAATAAACTATATTGGCGTAATCATATACCGAAAATGTAAGAGAAGAAAAATACATGAAACTGTAATATTTTACTCTTTTATAGAACATGTATAGTTGTATCATATATTTATACATAGCACAATTTGTTATGTGAGAGAAAATGATTAAGTTTTAATATAGTTTTTATTGTACATTTATGTATTTTTAATTGCTGATAATAATTCAATATAATTTTAAATATGTATACTACTATAATTTCCTTGTGGGCTTTGTAGATAGAATAGCAATATATACTGAACAATTCCTGAACGTAGATTATATTTACATAAAATAAGATATGTGATATTTATTTAGTTACCTCAGAACAATATAAATACGATTAAGCTCAGCTAAAACAATTGAATACGTATTATCTCTTTCACTCTGTTGTATTCAAACACTATCAAACTGTCAACAAAGGATTTTAAGCGTGACTAATACGCAAATCTGCATGTCCACTGTGATGTACACTAACAGGCCGTTGGTTTTTGAAGAGAATTAGTCCACTGGGTATTCTCTGATATCACCAAGTGCGAGAGCTTTAACGTTTTAGACGAGTTTAGCAGCCCAGTTCATAAAATATTGGCAATATTATTTATTAATAAATGCAAATAAAAAACCTCGCATAAAGCCAGTAAAACCCATTTTTCAAGTATTGTATATTTGAACACTTGAGAGCTCAACTGGTCAGTGCCATGGCCTGTTGGTTACTAAAATAAAATAAATAAAAAAATTATTTAAAAATACCATACGGGGTGTTGTAATGAACCTACATTTTACTACAGAAGCCTGATTTATTTCATAATGATTATTTATTCAAATAAAATAACATTGATTCAATGTTGCATATATCCATTCTATTTCTACCAATCTATAAATTACATGTAAATGGGCTTGAACTTTATTTTCTTACTTTAATATGAAGTTAATGTTATTACGATAAACTCAAATTCATAAGTCTAACTTAGGTATATTGTGAAACCACAGATTTAGAATGAAGAATGTAATTATTTAGGTACAATAAGGATATCTATATCTGCAGGTAAAATAATATTAGCGTGGTTAAACATGAATTATTGTAAACATAAATTAACTTCCTGAACAGGTATGTAAATAAGGTTATATGTTTGTATATTGTGGTAGTTATTCATTATAGTTTATATGTTCGCTCATCTTCTTCGTGTTTTTAGAGATATGTACCATATTTTATATGTGTTCTGTGTATGATGTAGTTCCTTGACCATCTCACCACCTAATTTCCTCATAATTTATCCATAAATTTACTGGTTTCCTTATTAATTGTAGGACTTTTTCTTAGATAAATAAGAAAACACTCTTTTAGAAACAGTATTGTGCCCTCAGTGTTGGAGTTTAGGGCCATTAGTGCACAGTGTCATACATGTGTTATTCTATACTCTGTTAAAACGATGGTGTAATACAACCCATTCCACAAGACACGACCTATATGATACACAGCCTCGGTGACGCTAGTTCATATAAATACAAAACAACAGCTAAAGATAAAAAAAATTATTCCACGACTATTAAACATTTGTTTTAATAAAATTGCAACACGTACAGTAATGATACTATTTCACATTATAAACGTGTGTCGTCCTGTAATTTGTTTCATAGTTACAAATAACTTGAAATTAAAAAATAATAATTTTACCGAACACTAATATTAGGTTTATTAGTTCTCTTTAGGTGTGTTCGTCCGGGCGCCCAGTTTAGCACTCTAAGGAATTTTGTTCTAGATTTGATCGAAACTGCCGCTAAGAGTAGTAAAGATCCTGACTCACTAACGAGAAAGCAATTTATTCCCCTCACCTCTTTCCCCCTCATAGCTCCCGTCTGCCCCACTTAGCAAATTCGACAGATGGACATAACTCCCACATTTATAGTAAACTCTATAAATGAATTTTATATGAATTACTAAGCGACTTTTTTAGCCAAAGATGGCTGTACAAAGTTAAACTCAAAATTTGAACAAATATGATTTATAGAAAAATAGTTCGTAACACTTAATTTTTTTTTTTTTTTAGATTTACAATTTACTAAGTTGATTAGCACCTTTTGTCTACTATATTCTCAAAATGTTAATAAATTATAACACACGGTTTGTTCATGAGTTATGCACCAAAAAGGCCATATCAGTCACTTTGGGTAGCCATATCTCCATAAAGATTTTTTTTCCGTAATACATTTATTACTTACATGGATACTAATAGTTTTATTCTAAAAATTTTCAAAAATAATTTTCGATCGAACATCCTTAAACAGGTGATTCAAGGACAGCGTTGTATAGATGGTATTTTGTAGTTTGATGCATAACACATTAATGCACAATTAAGTTGTTTTGTACTCTGTTATTTTAAATTTAATGTCATGTTTCTATATGATTAAGGACTTTGGATTCTCATTCTAGGAATGTTGACAAAAACAAGAATAGTGTTGTGGTGAAGGTTAAGTGTAAAGGTGATTTGTATAATTTTATGGCCGTACCAGAAACTTTTCTTTCTTTTGGTACAGGTGGATAGGGATGTTCCTTAGTAGAATATATACTAGGGAATTTTATTTTCTAATTGTTTTCTATACCAAATTCACTCCTTAATGCGTTTTACACATAATATTTACATAAGTGGGAAAAAGTTAATGCTAGATTCTAGGGAGTCTGATGTATTCAGTAGTTTTAAAAATAATTATTTCCTCGATTTTACTAAAAAGTATTCTGTGAGTGGATTTATAGTTCTTATACTATGAATAGTTATATATACTAAATTCAATATAAAAGAAACATTTAAATACTGTATGCAAATTTAAAATAATAAAATAAAATATATGAATGAAAGCATCCATAATTGGTAGTAATTCAATGAGACTGTGTTAATTTTTCGTGTTTCATTTTACTTTAATCAATACTAATTTTATGAAATGTACTTAATTGAAATTACTTTATGTAATATTATAAGTAAGATTTAATAACTTAAATGTCATTAGTAACATTTATTGGATAAATGCAATAAATTATTTATCAATAATTAGTAAATATTATTATAGATTTTTTTAGCTATACTGAAATATTTCCGACGTTCATATAATGCAAGTTGGTTATTCATTTAGGTTTAAGATATCAAAGACAACTTTACAGACATCCTAAAAGGTAACACTGTTGCTGAGGAACTTCAACCACCCAATAATGGCTAAAGTTTGAATACTAGAGAGTCCTACGACAATCGACACCCTTTCACCAAGCCCTATCAACATTAGTAAACTCATATTTTTTAATGTGCTTTTAATATTGTGTTTTAATGTTTTAGGTAAGTGTTTTATCGTATTTACAAAAATATTAAATACTCCTTGCATCGACCTAAATAAAACACTAGGCCTTTCTCACTGGCTAGAATATTTTATATGTCGTATTAATAATTAGAGTGGCATAAGATTTTTTTTTAATTCAAATTTTTTAAATTAATACTGTAAATGAGCCCAAATAGATGTTCACAGGAAAAACACTGCTTACTTAGACAAAACTCTAGAGGCCCTTGGCAAGTAGTTATTGAAGAACTGGGCACTCGTACACAACCTAAGGAAGACTTATAAGGATTGTATACCTCATCCAGAAGGGTCTAAAGGAACTTTTTCTGAAATGTTTAAATGTTATTTTTTACCGTCAAAATGACAACCAAGAACATTTTCTAAATTCAGAACGTAAACTAGAAACAGAATTAAATTTAAGAAAATAAAAAGTAGGGGAAGTTTTCTTATTCCTATGCAATATGATAAATTCTTTGGACTAAACACTGCAGTAGTAAAACTAACTGATATTTAGCCTTTTTGATGTGCCCTATCACATTTAGTCAACTTATGTCTTAGAAATAAAGTAATCTCTCACCAGCTTTGAAAACAGTCAAGACTCTAATACCAAAAAAAGGGGGCGTGGGATGCTATATTGATTTTTGGCCTGAATGCATAATCCTAATATTGGCTAAAATTACAGAGAAAACTTTATTCGAGCAAATATTTAAATAATTGTAGCTTACTCCACAATCTGCAGTATGGCTCTCGGAAGATCAAGATCA
Organism: Stictocephala bisonia; assembly: GCA_035578905.1. NCBI lineage: Eukaryota > Metazoa > Arthropoda > Insecta > Hemiptera > Membracidae > Stictocephala > Stictocephala bisonia. The sequence continues at coordinate 1,035,918 of JAQJVL010000214.1, read as the reverse complement.
CTTCAATATCAGTGGTGAATCTAGTAAAAGACATTTTAGGTGGAATTGAGGGGTGCAATTAAGTATCATCAAGCTTATTTTGACATGTCTAAATCTTTCGACCTCGTTCCTAATGACTTGCATCTAAAAAGATTTAACACTATGGATTCTTGGAGAAAACACTGATATTTATCAAAGGCTACCTCCATAACTGGAGACAGGTTGTAGAATATAAAGGAATATAAAGGTTAAATATGTCAAGACTAGGTTGCATAACAAGAGGAAAAAAATAAGGTTTAATCATAGGTCATATTTTGTTTCTTATGTTTATTGATTATCTGAGCCAACATGAAATAACTGTTACCTGTTTGCAGATGATATTACAATTCCAATTGAAAAGGACACCTAAAATGATGCACAAAATAATATGGAATTTGCAGTTAATATAGTGAAGATTGGTTCATAAATAATGCCCTCATACTAAACAGTGATAAGATACAATCCCTCACATTTAATCGTCACCTATTGGAAGTAAAGATAATTTCCTTTAAATGACCATAAAGTAAAAATGACCATAAATATGTTAAATGGCTTCTAATATAAAAATCATACCAGTATAATGTACTCACTACTTTATAAGGATGAGAATAGTATACCTTTAAAAATAAATACTGATAGTTTTTTAATCTATAGTAAATTCCAGTCAGACTATAATTTATGGTAATGCAACTTTCTTTTCCTATTTTATAGACATGAAAATAAAGAAGGATCTTAAAAACAGACATGTCATGTCGTTATCTAATTATCAGCTCCAGTGAGACTGGAAGCAAAATGATCATAGTATCATCAAGGTGCAAAGGAAATGTTAAACATGTATTTATGAACTGCTAGTAACATTAATGCTTCTGTAACATATACCTTGTTTAGCATCTTGTGATCACCATGAGTAGACAGAGATCCATGATCACCTTGTGTAGCACCTTGTGATCACCTTGCGAAGCACTTGTGATCACCTTGGCTAGGTGCACGAAAATACCTTGAGTAGCACCAGTGATCCCAATGGTGATTTGGATTTGTAGTCCCCAATGAAAGCAGCTAATTATGTATAATTCCATCAAATCACATTGGATTCGCATTTATGTACTTCACTCAACGTTGTTGCATTATTTACCATAAGTAATGAAAAGTAATAAATTATTTGAGTATTTTAAGCTTATAGTATTATTGACAATTTGAAGTATCTTTACTGCAGTTATCCACTATTTTAATATTAAAAATATATTTTTGTGGTATTCAGCATGTCTCGCTATTTAAATAATTGATTTTATTGTGCTATTAATGCTTAAATTAGTTACAATATAATTATATATGTAGTACCAAGCATTCATTGAAATGTAAAATGGATACAATAATTATATTAGTTAATCGATATAAATACGGTGCCTCAACTCTCGTCAAGGTCTTCTTAGAAGAATAGAATAGAATAGAATAATATTTTATTCCATAAAATAACAAAAATACAATATTTATACAACGGAATTCTAGCCATCTCATCAAGTAAATGATGGCTAGCACAAAAAATAAAACTTTAAAACAATATTTAAATACAGTCAGTTAATCAAAAACAAGGTAAAGCAGACAGCTCTCTGCAGCGTGGTTAAACTTAAAAGTTTTATTAACTTTAATGTTATTTAAGTTGTACTAAAACTAATATACTATAACTATACTTATCCTATAACTACTCAAATGCCAATCAAATACCATAGAACAACACTACAACCAATCAAGCTCTTCCCTTTCATGAGCCTATAAAAATAAACTTCTAAAACATTAATTAGTAATGTACAATAAATATGTAAGAAAAAAAATTTTATTTGATTTCATTCTTTTTTTTCTTTAGATTAATGTTTCAAACAAAAAGTTTACTTGATCTTTAGTAAGGAGCCATTTCCTTAATTTTGCTAAAAATGTATTAATGGATGAGTTGTTATATTTAATTCCATTTGGAATTTGATTAAATAACTTAGGTCCTAAATAAGTAAAGCTTTGTTTAAATATACTTTTTTTCACTTTGGGTCTTATATAGATTCCTTCAGTGACACTTCTAGTTCTGGGTAATAATCTATCTGTTTTAAAATTACCACTCCTATTATAAAATATCTTTAGAACCTTATAAACAAAAAGATGAATTACAGGTAAAATTTGCAAGTCGATAAAAAGGGGCTGAGATGATTGGCGCTTGGGTTTGAATGAAATAATTCTTACAAAATGTAATTATCAGCGCTTTAAGTGTGGTTTTACCAGCCCCTCCCCAGTTTTCAATTCCGTAAACCAATCTTGAATGAATAAGTGAGAAATAAAGCATGCGTAGCAAATTTTGATTGAGAAAGTTTCTTAAGAAGTAAAATTTTCTGGTGTTTTTTCTCAAATTGTTGTGTAAATTAATTGTATGTGTTTTCCAAGAAAGTTTTTCATCCAGATACAAACCGAGATATTTAATATTTTCCACCTGCTCTATTTCTGTGCAAGAGCACACTGAGTTATTGTTATAACATTCGTCTGTAACATGGAATTTTAGAACGCTGTCAAATGAAAATCCTTTGAGATCGAAATTTATAATTTTTGTTTTTGTAGCGTTTATGACCATTCTGTTATTGATACACCAGTCCTTTAACAATTTAAGATCATGGTTCATATCTTGCCAAATGGTTTCCCAGTGGCTGTTTGAAAACCGGAGGGCCACGTCATCTGCAAACGCACTAACTGCTCCTCTCAACTGCATATTTAATAGGTCATTAATAAATAATATGAATAATGAAGCTGATAGAATGGAACCTTGGGGTACCCCTTTTTTTATTAGTTGTGGTGTGCTAAATACATTTTTTATTTTTACTTTTTGGGTTCGATTTGTCAGATAAGGGTAATGATGAAAACAGGACATTTGAGGGTTGCAAACTATGACAACCTCAATTTTTCAACTTATCATAATTTATTTTACATATAAAAAATAGATGTACCCACCCGCTTCGCCGGTCATAATAGTATAATTGAAATGTGCAGCATCCTTTCAGTTTACACAGTATCCAATTTATATCCAATTTAGAAAAGCTGATGTTATGTATAGTTTATTACTGTACTCAATTATTTTTAATTTTAAAAGTTTAGCCTACCACAATGCTATTTAATTTGTTTTTATTTAAAAGCTATTAATCAATTAAATCAATCGAATAATAGAGCTCCATAAGAATACCATGGAGATTTTGGGGGCAGGTGGGACGGAGCCCTGAGGTCGAAGCGAAAAATCCTTCCTTATTGAGCCTCTAGGGGCCAAGATAAACCTATGTACAAAATATCAAGTCAATTGGACGTATAGTTTTGGAGAAATAGTGATGAGTGGTAAAATGGCTTTTATATATATAGATATTAAATTTTAAATGTTCCGATTGTAATCAGTTTCTTATCTTAGGTAAAAAGATTCAAAGTCTAGAAAAATCTGTAAGTCTACTTTTAGATGGCACAAAATACGGTAATTGGCTCTGAATCAGTGAAATATCGGGTTTCTAGCCATATTTAGCCAAGCCCTCTAAACTGGCTGCATATGGTCAAATTAAATTATAAAATTTCCGATTTAAATCAGTTTGTTCTCTTAGATAAAAAAGGTTCAAAGTCTAGAGAAATCTGTAAGTCTACTTTTAGAGGGCACAAAGTGCTATATTTGACTCTTAATCAAACAAATATTGTGTTTATTTCCGTGTTTAGCCGTGTCCTATGATCTGGCTTTGCATGCTTTAAAATTAAATTGTTAATTTTCCGATTTAAAACAGTTTGTTCTCCTACATAACAAATGTTCATACTCTAGAAAAATCTGTAAGTCTACTTTTAGAGGGCATAAAATACGGGAATTGACTTTGAATCAGTGAAATATCGTGTTTCTAGCCATGTTTAGCCATATCCTATTACATGACTATACATCTGTTCAGATTAAATTGTATATTATACCATTAAATACAGTATGTTCTCCTAGATATCAAAGGTTCAGTCTAGAAGAATATGTAAGTCTACTCTTAGAGGTCGTAAATTAACCAATTTCATTTACACGCACGAATTGAAAATCTAGCTTTACCCAAGGATGAAGGAGGTGAGGTAGAACAAAAATTCATAGGTCCAGAGTTGTAGATCGTCTCAAATCAGGCACAGAAAATGGTTAGTTTTGCTGTAGAACCCTTCATTTAGCCACTACAGTACAATTAGAGAAACACTGTTTTTGACATTTAAAATCGCTAGCACTAAAAAGTCTGCCATCTTTAATTTACTAAGAATTTTCCAAATTCACTTCTTTTTGCACATCTACAACATAAAACCTTTGACTCTACAAAATTTCAGCCTCGTATGATTAGTAAAAGTTTATTTAGAGTCAGGGATGTTTCCTTTTATGGGTATAGATAGACTAATATAAAAAATTGTGAACATATATATTTAGTTTTTATGTTTTAATCTAGGTATTGACTTCAGCTCATAGCAATCTGTAATAGGCAGTTAATACTGAAACATGGTTTACAAATTTCGATTAAAATTTTAATGTATCTGCTAAATGCCTGCAAAATGTACAGCCACGAATAAATACTGTATTTATTTTTCCTGTGTTAAGTTTCCTGTGTTGTTTCGGCAAATAATGGCTTAGAAAGATATTTACTGAATATACTCCAGTAACCGTCATTGCGATTGAACAAAGTCATGTGGTGGCAATACGCTGTCCTGTGTACCCTACATACCATCACAAGGTTTTATTTGCAGGTGACACGTAATTTTGGGTTGAAGATTACAGTGTGAAGGGCTTTGCCAGGTATTAATGTCGTAATATAATGAAACTTTCCTTCAATTATTGGTGGGTTGGAGTTTAGATGTGAGAAGGGCCATGCTAGGTATGCATGATGGAATATAATGCAACTTTCTTTAAATTATTGGTGGGTTGGAGTTTACGTGTAAGAAGGGCCATGCAAGATATGAATGACGTAATATAATGAAACTTTCCTTCAATTATTGGTGGGTTGGAGTTTACATGTGAGAAGGGCCATGGTATGCATGACGGAATATAATGCAACTTTCCTTAAATCATTGGTGGGTTGGAGTTTACGTGTAAGAAGGGCCATGCAAGATACGAATGACGTAATATAAATGGAATTTTCCTTCAGTCAATGAAGGGTTGGAGTTTACATGTGAGAAGGGCCATACCAGGTATGAATGATATGATACAATTGAACTTTCCTACAATCATTGGTGGGTTGGAGTTTACGTTTAAAAAGGGCAATGCCAGGTATGAATGACGTGATATGATAGAAGGTTCCTTCCTTCAGCCAATGGAGGGTTGGAGTTTACATGTGAGAAGGGTCATGCCAGGTATGAATGATGTAAATGGAACCATCCTTTATTCATTGGTGGGTTGGAGTTTACATGTGAGAAGGGACATGCTAGGTTTGAATGATGAAATAAAATGGAACTTTTCTTAAGTCATTGGTGGGTTGGAGTTTACATGTGAGAAGGGACATGCTAGGTATGTATTACGGAATATAATGAAACTTCTCTTCAGACAATGGTGGGTTGGAGTTTACATGTAAGAAGTGCCATGCCTGGTATGAATGACGTAATGCAATGGAATATTCCTTCAGACAATGGTGAGTTGGAGTTTACATGTGAGATGGGCCATGCCAGGTATGAATTATGTGAAATAATCAAACTTTCCTTCAGACAATGGTGGGTTGGAGTTTACATGTGATATGGGCCATGCTATGTATGTATAAAGGATTATAATGAAACTGTCCTTCAGACAATGGTGGGTTGGAGTTTATATTTGAGATGGGCCATGCTAGGTATTCATAAATTATTATAATGAAACTTTCCTTCAGACAATGGTGGGTTGGAGTTTATATTTGAGATGGGCCATGCTAGGTATGCATAAAGTATTATAATGAAACTTTCCTTCAGACAATGGTGAGTTGAAGTTTACATGTGTGAAGTGCCATGCCATGTATGAATGACGGAATAAAATGGATCTTTCCTTGAATCATTGGTGAGTTCGAATTTGCATGTGAGAAGGGCCATATCAGGTTTTAATGACGGAATATAAAGGAACTTTTCTTTCAGTCATTCCTTATTACTATGTTGGGAAAATCTGTTGTTTAACATGGATAAACCTATTATTTAATATTAAAAGGTCATGTTGTGGAATCAATATGAATATGGACAGTTAAATTCCATAGTATGACCAAATTGTAGTGTTTATTTATCTTGATTGACAGGAACCTAAAGATTTACTTTCACATATATGATAAAACAGGGAAGTCCTAGCATGTTGAAAGTATAAAAAGAATTAATCTTTATTAGAATAATAATAAAATATATCACTGCCTTTAGTTATAATTATAAAGTATTGTATTTAACAGAGTGATTCTCTAACAAAGTGATTTTCTCCTTTTTGATTAAGATTCTCTCAGAGCTATAAGCGACGTAATACTTTTAAGAGATCAAGAACTGGCAGGCGTGCTCAGAATAAAAACAGAATTTGGGACATACTTCATCATCCTTCTTCATTCCTAGAACCTTACATGACAAGTCATAAAGGGGGGGGGGGCAGTTTTAAAACTGTACTAAGTAATAAGCTAATATAAGTAGTAATAATTATTTTTAAATTTTATGATTGAAATTATAACCAGATATTTTTAGTACTAAATAAATGTTACACACTATATACAAAAATATATTGTATATTGATATTATTTTTAACCTTTAATTAAAGATTAAGTACACACACGCGCGCGCGCGCGCGCGCACACACACACACACACACACACACACACACACACACACACACACACACACACACACACACACACACACACACACACACACACACACACACACACACACACACACACACACACACACACACACACACACATACAGACATACACACACACACACACACATATATATATATATATATATATATATATATATATATATATATGTATATACTAAGCCTACTTCAATTATCTGAGGATTATTTACTTATACAATTAAAACATAATTTTTTTAATAAAATCATTAGTCTACACTAACTACTATTTTTAAAACTATTGGTTTCTCTGATTAGCTATATTTAATTAAGTAAACATTATAGCCATTAGTTATACTAACTTGTATTTTCCAGTAAAATGTTACATCCATGTAAAGTTTTACATTATTTGAACGTAATTTATTTCTTCAGAATTCGTCTTACGTCATTATCCAAAATAAAGCCTTGCTAAGCTGTATGAAATAAGTGTGAGATATTTCTATGAAATGCCCAGACTATATGAAATAGGGATTTAGCTCTAACACCAAATTGAGTACCTAAAACGTTTTGTATATCTTGACTATATGATATGAGGATGAAGTTCTATCAAAAAATGGAGTGCTTAGAGAGATTTTTATGTAATGCCTAAACTATATGAAATAAAGATGAACTTTTAACACCAAATAAAGTACCTGTAGAGATTTGTATGTAATGCCTAATCTATATGAAATAAGGATGAAGTTGTAACACCAAATGGAGTACCTGTAGAGATTTGTATGTAATGCCTAATCTGTATGAAATAAGGATGAAGTTGTAACACAAAATGGAGTGCCTGTAGAGATTTGTATGTAATGCCTAGACTATATGAAATAAAGATATAGCTCTAACATCAAATTGAGTACCTGAAATTTTTTGTATGTTTTGCCTAGACTATTAGATTGGAGTACCTGTAGAAATTTGTATATTTTGCATAGACTATATGAAATAAGGTAGTGTTGTAACACAACATGGAGTACCTGTAGAGATTTGTATGTAATGCCTAGACTACATTAAACAAGAATGAAGTTGTAACACCAAATGGAGTACCTGTAGAGATTTGTATGTAATGCCTAGACTGTATAAAATAAATATGTAGCTCTAACATCAAATTGAGTACCTGAAAAGTTTTGTATGTTTTGCCTAGACTATATTAAATAAGGATGTAGATCTAGCTCAAATTGGAGCACCTGTAGTGATTTGTATGTAATGCCTATACTATATAAAATAAGGATGAATTTGCAACACCAAATGGAATACCTGTAGAGATTTGTATGTAATGCCTAGAATATATAAAAGAAGGATGAAGTTGCAACACCAAATAGAGTACCTGTAGAGATTGGTATGTAATGCCTAGACTATATAAAAGAAGGATGAAGTTGCAACACCAAGTGGAATACCTGTAGAAATTTGTGTGTAATGCCTAGACTATATAAAAGAAGGATGAAGTTGTAACACCAAATAGAGTACCTGTAGAGATTTGTATGTAATGCCTAGACTATGAAATAAGGATGAAGTTGTAACACCAAATGAAGTACCTGTAGAGATTTGTATGTAATGCCTAGACACACTCTAACCAAATAACATGCGGTTGCAATGAGACTCGTGTTATTTGGTTAGAGCCAAAGAACAAACTTATGTAGAGGATATTGAGAAATATCTTGTTTTATAAAAGAATTGAATATGACCTAAAATGGAAGTCATGCTTATTACAAGTATATTCTAAGGATATATCTTTCTCATTTCTGTATGAATCTTATTCAGTTCTTCCAGCAAAGAAGTATGTTTTCACTACACAATTCCATACATTTGAATTTTAAGGCTGCAACGGTCGGTATCAGTCTGGGGTTTTTCATGAAGTACGGACCTAGTTTGTATACTGTTAATGAAACTACGGGCTTGATTTATTAGTGATAAGGCGCGTTATAAGATATATTACGCTTGTTTTAGTCCTAGCATTTAAAACTCGCAGGTTAATAGTTTGCAGGTGCTGCGCTTAGTGGTTGGAATTAGTACTTTCTCTTCTTTGTATTTTCATCGTAAAGGCAAAATTGTCATTAAACTAGTTGTTACATATTATATCGTTTAAACGTTTTATAGTTTGTATTTACGAAGCAATTAATACAGAAAAATAACCCACAGATGTATTTGTAATCTTAAACTGCCAAATATCGTAATGCCTTTCAGCACAAACGACAGTCATGCCAACAGTGCTAAAGCCCCAAGAATGTTAGTTGGTTCTATTTTAAATGGCATAACAAATACAAAGGGGAGATAAATATGTACAGTACCTCAATATCTGAAACAACGCCACAAATCTTTTCAAATTAATATGAAATAATAATCTGCATTTTTTTCTACTATGATTTCTAAAAACTACAATTCGTTATACTTTATCATTGAACCATAAAAAATTAGTCTACAAAACTAATTTAGCTTAGCAGAATACAACTTTAAAATGGGTTGTTGTTATAATCCTAAAGTCAAGTTCATATCGATGTAAATATTTATTACCTTTCAGACTAAATAAATTGGTAACGACAATATTTTCCTGGTCCTCGTTTACATAACACGTTTACGTACACTTTGAACCTTGATATATGACGCATTGACACTGTAAATGTTTTTTATTAATAAAGGTTATCTTATTACACTAGGAATATCTTTTTAGCTGCGGTGATAACAGGAAATATCAACAGTGAATTTGGTAGATATTCAAGTTAATGAAAAGAGACATTTCTTTAACAATCTAAAGTGGAAATACTTTTATAATTTCCCTTCTTGTAAATAACTCTTTTTGAAATAGTTGTTTATAAGTCATGCTTTATAATCAATTTAGACAATTTTATTTCTATAGTTGTTCTTAAATTATCCCTCATATAAATAATTTAAATATATTTTTGGTCCTATTCAGTTTTTCAACCTATCCTATTAAGGGACACTTTCACAATATTTGCTAGTATACACTGTTGTCCTATAGTTTTCTAAATTCAAGCACAAGGTATATCAGCCTAATACACAATATCACATTTCCTAAAGTATTTGGCAAGACGATATCTGACTGAATACAGCTTTACAGATTAATAATTTTCTCATTTATCCTGTTTAAATTCAAAATAAATTTATTATTTAACTTCTTTATGACGATTATATTTCAATAATACGAAATTATATATGATTTAAATTAAACTGCGTTTTGATGAAGTTAATAATTTTTGTATTTTTATAGTTTGTATCGTTGATTTACTCTATTATTGATTAGCTAATGATTTTAGAAGTGCTGTACCTATGGTATGGAAAAAGTAAATGTATAATACATTTTTCTTTTTTGTAGTTTGTATTTTTAGTATATATTTTTTAAGTGGACAATCTTTCATAGTTCTGAACTGACCTTTTATCTTGTAGGAGCTACAAAAAAATAGTAAATATACAAAACATATTACAAGTCCAACGTGTTTGTGGATTTTAGAATAAATGATAAAAATTATATATATTAAAAAAGGCACTTAATTAGAATAGACGTAACTTTGATTGTAAATTTATCATGCAACGACCCGAGTCCAATCCTCTAATCTAATCGCGTTCAGACATGTGTTATATAAGCCCCATAAAACTGTTCATGAAAAAAGTTTTTAAAAAACTTTTTTTGAATGTACATCGTGTATTAATATACAACTCAATTCTATTCAGTAATTCTGTATTCATTTGTATTCAAATGTGCATCTTATATGCCAAGAGTGCACGTTACTTAATACACCCAATGGGACTTACTGTAGGTACAGCTATGGATGATACTGAAATGCTCTGTAACATGTAAGATGATGCACTCAGCAACTACTGTATAATGGCATAGATACCACAATCATAAAGATTGTCTTGAGTAGGCCCTTTAATAAAAGAAATATTAGGGCTCGTTGGTACAGAGAAGAATTACAAACTCTTTGTGCAACAATCTCAGCCGAAGGTAAGCTAGACTTACTTTTCATTGAGTCATAATAGTAAAACTTATTCTCTTTCTCACTGTAAGTCAGAAGACTCCAGTGTGTCCCACCTTCCTTAAAAAGTTCAGTACTATCATTAATTGGAAATGTAATTAATATTTTCTAGGTTATGAGGATTAAGATAGTCTTTGTAATCATCCATTGTCTTAATTATATGTGTCATAAAAGGTGTTACCAAGTGTATTTTGCTTTGGGGACTTATTATTTTAGCCGTCAATAAATCAAAATAGCTTGTTATAAACTCATCTACTAAGAAAGTAGGTGTCATGATCCCTAGCTTATTTTCTTCTAGTGTGAGTCTGTTTGAAATATTTACATTTTTATCTCTTAACTCTTTAATATTTTTTTGAATTTTTTGTGTTGTCAAAACTTCATTCTCAGTATTTGTCTTCTCTTTACTAATTTTATTACCCTTACATTGTAGATTTCTATTTTGAATTTTTTAATATTTTTTTTTTTTTTTTTTTGCAGTGCTATCTTTATCTTTATTTAATGGAGATTTATAATTGCTATGTACTTCTTTTGAGTTGGTGTAAGACCTTGTTTTATGATTTGGACTAGCAGTGTTTGTTACGAGAACCATGCTTCAAAAGCTTAAATATAAAATCAGATGACTATTTATAACCTATTAGTATAAATGTAAGTTTTTTAGTTCTTCATTTGTCGATAGTACACACTTAAACATATTTTAACTTATTTTATTTTAAGTAAAATTATTGGCAGAGTGTTATTATTATTGCTGGATACGTGGTAAGCCAAATAACTTGCAACAATGAGCAAAGCGACAGATGCATAACAATGAGTCACATAGTTCACCAACTGGGCCTGTTGCTATTTTTCTGCCTGTTCAAACAGCCAAACAATTAGGTTTCTGTTTAGTGCTAGTAGACTGCTCAGTAAAGTAGTGCACCTCTGTGGTGGCTTTTAGTTATATTATTTCAGTTCTTAGCTTAAGTAATATTCACTGTTTTTACTTTACAGTTCAAGTTAATGCAAAACTGTGGTTTTATACAAAACTATAATGTTTCATTTGTAACAATTGTTAATTGTTGCATTATAATTAAATTAGAAAATTGTATTTAGAAAATGTTAAATATTGTAAGAACTGATAGGTTTAGGAGTTTGGTATGTTTTCCAAAAGTTTTCGATATAAATTCTCCAAGTTTTGAGAAAAATTCTGAAAATTCCCCTTTCAAATAAAAAAGTAGTTTTTCCCATATAAAATAGTTAAATAACCAGTATTTTCACGTCTGTTAATTTCCTGTCAATTTCATGCGACATGTTTTCTGAAGGCAACATGTTTGGTGAGCCTTACCTGTTCAGATGTCCTGGTTTAGAGGGTTCTAATTGGTTGGTTTAGCTTCTAGAGTTAAGAGGGGGTAAGTCAGTGGGTCGAAGCGTGCGGCTCTTCGGTCAGTTCTGCGAAAACATCCTTAGTGTGACCACGTGCGATCCTCTTTCGAGTACCTCGGCAACCACGGCGACTTTACCGTTTCGGTGTTACTTTTACCGTAGCGGCAATTTTTCTTAGTTCGCTTGTGAGTGAGTGATTGAATGCCGGTCGAGCTTTGTTGTGGTCACTTTTGGATTCGAAACCTCCAGGACAGCTACGTAAGTAGTTTTTACAAGTTTCCTTTTGTTAGAGATTTTCAGTAGATAGGGTAAGATCCACCAAGCATGCGCGGTTAAACTTGTTCTGGTTTGAAGTCACTCTTCTAGTGACAAATTTTTAGAGTGTTTTTGATTTCTGTCTAAAACATTGTAAGTAAGAGGAAAAATGTTTCAAGTCACTAAAAGCTGGTTATTTCTTTTTGTTCCAGATTTCCCGGAGGCAATTTTAAACAATTTTAAATTAAAAAAAAGAGTTTTAAAGCAATTTAAAGCAATTTTAAAGAATTTAGAAAATTTATTACAATTTTGAATTGTGGAATATTTTTATTTAAAAGTTTAAAGAAATTTGTTAAAAAAGCCAAATAAATAAAAAAGGTTCTGGTCTGAAGATATTTAATTTATCATTTTGGAAGAGTTGTTCTAATTTATTTATGTTCCATTGAGTCAATAAAAGAAGAGATTTTTATTTTCGTTTTTATCATTATTTGTAGAAGAAACCAATTTTTATTTGTTGAAGTAATTTATAAGAAGATAAATAAAGAAAAATTTTTATCATGGAAGAAGTTTTTATTTTAATCTCTCATTTAAGTTTGTTCAATATATCAAAAATAAATAGTAGCTAATATAAGGCTACACATTTCATTACAAAACATGTGTTTTCATTGTGTTCAAGTGAGTACCGTTATTCAGTAGCTATATTATAATTAAATAATCACTTGATTGTTATGAATGTCGGTTCCTATAATTAATTAAACCCTATACTTCAATCACAAAAACAATACTTATCCCAAAGCTGATTTGTCCTTCCCCTAAATCAAACTTTACCAGAATAACATTTAGACAATTTTTACTGCACTGGGCCCCATAACGATTCACAATTAACGTTACAGAACAAACTTTAAATACCGGACGAGTTAAGGAAAACATCGTAATATATCAGACAGGAGTTACAGAACATCTATACTAAATTCCTATTGATAACAACTACATTATAAATTTAAAATAGCCGATATAATTATTTTATTTTTGTTATATAAAATTCATTGTCTTTCGGTTTCATTGAATTTTAATTTTCCAAAAATGATTTATTTTTAGATATTTTAGTTTGTAATTCAAAACTACATTCATTAGAGTAGTTAATTTGTTGTTACATTGCCTATATATATATGTGTGTGTGTGTGTGTGTGTGTGTGTGTGTGTGTGTGTGTGTGTGTGTGTGTGTGTGTGTGTGTGTGTGTGTGTGTGTGTGTGTGTGTGTGTGTGTGTGTGTGTGTGTGTGTGTGTGTGTGTGTGTGTGTGTGTGTGTGTGTGTGTGTGTGTGTGTGTGTGTGTGTGTGTGTGTGTGTGTGTGTGTGTGTGTGTGTGTGTGTGTGTGTGTGTGTGTGTGTGTGTGTGTGTGTGTGTGTGTGTGTGTGTGTGTGTGTGTGTGTGTGTGTGTGTGTGTGTGTGTGTGTGTGTGTGTGTGTGTGTGTGTGTGTGTGTGTGTGTGTGTGTGTGTGTGTGTGTGTGTGTGTGTGTGTGTGTGTGTGTGTGTGTGTGTGTGTGTGTGTGTGTGTGTGTGTGTGTGTGTGTGTGTGTGTGTGTGTGTGTGTGTGTGTGTGTGTGTGTGTGTGTGTGTGTGTGTGTGTGTGTGTGTGTGTGTGTGTGTGTGTGTGTGTGTGTGTGTGTGTGTGTGTGTGTGTGTGTGTGTGTGTGTGTGTGTGTGTGTGTGTGTGTGTGTGTGTGTGTGTGTGTGTGTGTGTGTGTGTGTGTGTGTGTGTGTGTGTGTGTGTGTGTGTGTGTGTGTGTGTGTGTGTGTGTGTGTGTGTGTGTGTGTGTGTGTGTGTGTGTGTGTGTGTGTGTGTGTGTGTGTGTGTGTGTGTGTGTGTGTGTGTGTGTGTGTGTGTGTGTGTGTGTGTGTGTGTGTGTGTGTGTGTGTGTGTGTGTGTGTGTGTGTGTGTGTGTGTGTGTGTGTGTGTGTGTGTGTGTGTGTGTGTGTGTGTGTGTGTGTGTGTGTGTGTGTGTGTGTGTGTGTGTGTGTGTGTGTGTGTGTGTGTGTGTGTGTGTGTGTGTGTGTGTGTGTGTGTGTGTGTGTGTGTGTGTGTGTGTGTGTGTGTGTGTGTGTGTGTGTGTGTGTGTGTGTGTGTGTGTGTGTGTGTGTGTGTGTGTGTGTGTGTGTGTGTGTGTGTGTGTGTGTGTGTGTGTGTGTGTGTGTGTGTGTGTGTGTGTGTGTGTGTGTGTGTGTGTGTGTGTGTGTGTGTGTGTGTGTGTGTGTGTGTGTGTGTGTGTGTGTTTATATACAACCTTCACCACTTGGTACATCATGTAGTCTAGAAAATGCATACAAATCCCTACAGGTACTTCGTTTGGTGTTACAACTGCATCATAATTTCATATAGTTTAGGCATTACATAAAAATCTCTCTAAGCACTCCATTTTTCGTTAGAACTACATCCTTATTTTATATAGTCTAGGCAGTGCATACAAATCTCTACAGGTACTCCATTTGGTGTTACAACTTCATCCTTATTTAATATATAGTCATGAACTTGTTCATGACCACTGTACGTGTAGGGGTGGGTGGGAGGGTCATTACTACTCTACGTGTATGCGTGGGCGGGTGGGTCATTATTACTGTACGTGTAGGAGTGGTGGGTGGGACATTACTACTGTAAGTGTAGGTGTGGGTGGGAGGGTCATTACCATTGTACTTGTAGGGGTGGGCGGGGGGGACATCACTACTCTACGTGTATGGTTGGGTGGGTGGGTCATTACCATTCTACGTGTAGGAATCTCATTACTAGACAACGTGGTCACTACTAGAGAAGTCTGAGGTGTCCATGTTGAATGGTAGTCAGGGTCAGATGTTGTGTAGAGAAGAGAACTGAGTATCAGACTTGTCAGTTAGCTGAAAATCAGACCAACACTACATAGTTCGGATTCCACGTAAAACTGTAGGTCCCTTTGTTGCCATGGCTGTTGGGCTATTGATAAATTCCCATTTCTGAGGAACAGTTGAACTCAGTTAGTAACCAGACTACACTCATTCATGCTACCCTACACTCATATCATCATTCATATTCGCCTTAAAATACGCAAGGCGAATGATGAATGATGAACGTTTTGTCGGCGTTTCATAAGTAAGAATAAGAACCAAAAAATGTTGTCCATGTTGAAAATATAAAATTAAATATTTTTATGTATGAATGGACTGAAACACTCAAGTGACATTACTGTGTAAAGTGTCTGATGTTGGTAACTTTGCTACTGAAAGGCGTCACAAAAAATAAAATTAATATTACTGGAGTTTTTTAGTATGTCATACATAAATTATCGTATGAAGAGATTTCAATAAAAATAGTTTCAAGTGTAATACTAAAGATATTTAGATAGTTCAAAGTTACAAAATAAACTTATCAAATAAAACAGAGAGAAACAATGTAGCCAGTGTGAGGTGTATCTACCCTACTTGTATGTATAGGGGAAGACTTTACAGTTGTACTGTTTATGTTCCAGCTATAGGCACTAAACACAAGTTTATCACTAAACTTGTATCGTAAGGGTATGACAAATAGAAGGAAGATATGGCTATTGTTAAAAATTGTATTAAATATTACAATAAATTGCTGTTTGAATGTTCAATGTTGCATTAAGTTTAAGTTAAAATATTTTTAGTAGACCCATTTCTAATGCTACTTCAATTACATTTGTAGGTGTGTGGAAATAATTTAACAAAGTTCCTTAAAGGTTAAAATATGTTAATGAACCCTATAATTTTAATATTATTACTTATATACAAACAAACTTAAAATAAAATAATTGTATTAAGCTTGTTTTTATGTGATATGCTGATAGCAAGCAGTACCATATGTAAACTTCTTATACAAACATCTACAATGACATTTATACATCACTCAATTTCGATCAATTGTGTATTATAAAACTCTCGAATTATTGAAAATAATAATTTCAATATTTTTCTTTCATAATAGACATAACTGCGTAGCAAATAGTTTGTAGACACTATATTTTATATGAAAGGAATTCGGCACATAAATATTCTATAAATACCTATATGGTCCGAAAGTCCACTAAGAGTTACATCTATAAATTTTGAGGTGTTTGGAAAGTGTCCAACTCCTTTATGAGCAGTGACAGTTATATATCCAGAGTCACTGAGCTGTATAACATGAACCTCATTGGAAGGGGGAGCTTTTACTGTGAACTGTCTTTAATATAAGTATTTCAAAATATTTGTGGATTTGTTCACAATACCACACTGTAACTGTCGTAAATTTAGACGAATATGTTAAGTATGATTACATTTAACAGTTTTGTCTGTACAGAATTATAATTTTTAAAGTTTTTGAATACATAAAAATACAGTTAATTAATACGTATGATATTTTGTAATAATATTATATGATATTAAATGTGGTTTCCAAAATGGGTGAGGCATAATAGAATGGAAAAGAAAGGATAAGAAAGGCGAAAGGAGCTTTTGCACAATTTAGACCAATATGGAAATCTCAAGAAATAAAAGGAATAACCAAGTAAAAAATATTTTAGAACAACGTCAGATCTGTGCTGCTGTATCGCTGCCAGTCCTGGAATATCAACGAGTCTGTAACTTACAAACTGCAGATATTTATTACCAACGGCCTCAGAAGAATCATGAAGATCTACTGGACAGAAACTATCAGAAATGAAGAGTTATGGAGAAGATGTGGGCAAGATCCAGTAGCAGTGACAATCAGGACAAGAAAATTTAACTAGATTGGACACACTCTCCGAGGAGCATTGTCAGTGGACAAGCCCTTGATTGGAACCCATAAAGAAGAAAAATATGTGGAAGACTAAAAGATACGTGGAGGGTAGCTGTGGAAAAGGAAATGAAAAATGAAGGCAAGAACTGGGGAGAGATCAAGCAAGTGGCTCAGAATAGTGTCAGGTGGAAACGTGTTGTTGCGGCCCTACGTCCCCCGAGGGATTAAAGGAAATAAGTCAAGTCAATACGTACAATATATTGCCGTACAATATATACGTACAATACGTACAACACTAAACTTAACTAATTTGCCCTGAGGTTCCTTTTTTTTCGAGAACATAAATTTAGTTGGGAAACTATTTAGTTAATATAGTTCATGAAATAATCTATGGTCTGTATAGTCAAATGTTCCCATTATTATAAAATCATATACAATTGGTAAATTTAAATTTCTTTAAATCAATATAAAACACAGCATTTACTTACACATATAGAAGTAATTCATTGTACTTATAAGTTGGGTAAGAATTACAACGGCACCAAGTGACTAATTTTATGACCTCTAAAAGTCAAGAAACCGTTGTCTCAAAGGTAGAGGTGTAGAAAGATTTTAATAACTAACACACTAATATACAGTTATTAAAATCTATATTTTACCAGTAACTATGTAAAATAATTAAAACAATAAACGAAACTCTTTAAGATACATATGCTCATTACATCTTCGATTTGACCACTGAGGATCTATTTTTACAGGTAACCGCAAGGTAGCAGCACAATGCAAGCAACGGTGCAATGCGAAACCTTTAGTTAAAAGATTGAACACTGATAGCAAGACAAACGAGAAGAGAGTAGGCAGTATTGGTAGATTGAGAATTGATGATGACGTTTAGAATACACAATACGTATGAATGGAGTAAAAAAAAAAACATGCGGTTATATGATTATATATTTACATGGTACCAGGTAACTGGCACAAACTTTCTCCATTTCTCTTTGTTATGTTAGATTGTTTAATAATTAAAATTGAAGGATGTGAAAACACACCTAAATAACAACAGATGTTCAATTAATTACATTTATAAGAAAGTACTAAGGAAACAATTGTTTTATTGAAACAAAAGTATGGAAAAAATAATCTTTCAAAACAGTTGTTCAATTAATCATATAGCCAGATTTTATGTAAACAACCTTCAACAACTTGAATAGTGGCTTCCGGCCTTTGGCCTCCAGCTCCAACTTAGTGGCATGGCAAGTAAAATATTTGTTATTGTAATTTGCAACTTAACAGAACGTTTTATAAAAAATCTTTATAAGAAAGCTTGAAAAAATAGCACTTTTAAATGTTTTTGCCTGTAAAACATGTCATAACTCAAAAATTAAATAAGTTAGAAACATACGGTTTTTACTCAAATATTTTAAATTGTAATTTACATCTTTCCTAAAAATTTAACGAAAATCGTAAGAGCCGTTTTTGGGAACATTCCATTTTTATGTGTTTTCCCATAAAAATAAAAACTGAGATTTCAAAAAAATCTGGGAAAAAATGGTCTGGAGACATTGGCTAGATACTAAATGGTATACATCTGTTTGGTCTCCAGCGAACTGCACACACACACAGACACCAAAATTTTTTTACGAAAAAAACACTTTTTTTGATTCAGGGGAGCCTAAAATGGATTTTTAGACCAACTTGTAAAAAAATAGTTTTTCGATCACAATACATTCTCTATGCTAACGTATATGGGAGAAAGTAAAAGTGCCAAGATTGTCGGAACTGTTGTAATCACATACAATCGTGATATGAATAATCATACTGCCCGATACTGTTCACAATAACTGGTTGTGTGCACTGTACAGTTATGGAACAACGAATTGCACATAAGTAAGTGTTAGCGGTGGGTGCCGAGAAACTGGAAAACAGGTGATGCATAACAACCTTATAAAGAAGCTATCATAGCTAAATGAAATTCACATCTACTAATAGTGCACCATTGCATTCAGCTTAAGAGTTTAATGCCTCCTTGAGGTATAGTAATTCGATTATCATACAACATAAATACAGTTGTTCTGTTATAAATGAATCAGATTAATGACAATATTATAATGTAAGCTTATAGTTCTGAATAGTTTTGTAGTTGTGAAGGTAATTAAATAATTACATAAAATTTACTTTAACTCTTAGTTATTCATTGAAAGCAGACTGAACACAGGAAAGTGATATGAATGATTTTCTTAAGAAATTACAACTCAGAAATTTACAGACATTATAGAAATCACTCCTATCAACCACATATTAAGATATAAATGCGCTACATGAACGAGTAATACAATTGTAAAGTTGATGCACGATGAAAAATAGTCAAAAGTCCGGTACATTTGTTGTTCCGACGGATATCCAACTTCCTCGATGGTAGGACAGCCCAGGTCAGAGTAAAGGACGCACTTTTTCGACCCTTCCAGCTGTTAGCAGGGGTCCCCCAAAGATCAGCTATCAGCTCACTCCTCTACATTTTATATGTGCGTGATCTCCCTCCACCCACTCTTAGGAACCCCGCCGACACCACCACTGGTCTCGCACAGTTCGCAGATGACACAGCCTTCTGGTGCGCCTCCTGATGCCCCGAAGCACTACGTAGATGACTGACCAAAATCCTTAATAATTACCTGACCTACTGTTCCAAATGGTGCATCAGGATCAGTACCTAGCTCTGCTTTTTCAACTACAACGGCAGAAAGCTCCGAGCTAACCAGGAAACTCCGATCACCCTCCAAGGCAACAGACGTACACTGACAAAACCTGCAAGTGCCTGGGAGTCACCCTATATTCCAAGTTATTCTTCGTATCCCACTTCCGACGATCCAAGAAGACCGCAACAACCCGTTTCAAAGCCCTCCGCTTCCTCAACAACCAACACCAAGGGTGCTCTACCAATCCTCACCTCTCTCTCTACACCACCGTCATCCGCCCCGAACTCACGTTTGCCCATTCAGTGCTCACCATCATCCTTCACTATCACCTCTCCAACTACGAGATATCCGAGCGACGTGCCATGCACTTAGCTTATCACTTGGACCCCGATCACAGCTCACGAGACCTCTACACACTGCTCCATATTCCTACTCTGCGTGAGTTCCTCAACCAACTAAACCAGACCTACCTCGCCAAATCCACAGACTCCCCCATATTGGCAGAGTACTTTACAGAACCCTACACCACCAGACAATAGTTCACCATTCACCACCTGATCCACGGCCATTTCTAAACCACTACCCACCTTCCGCCCAGCAACCATTAGCCACCCTCCACACAACCCACTACTGACGACAGAACACCAACCCAATCCCCTCACACCCACTCCTCAAACATAGTACATCTCATCCCAGTTTCACCCTCAGTTAGCTCTATGATAATTTTAAATTTCCATGTTTCTTCCTTTATTTGTATGTTTCAGGGACCATGTTTCCTTGAGACCTTCTTTCCAGAGACCCGAGCTGCTTGCTTGTCTCGTACAGTCACGATTGGTTTCGGTCCTATTACCCTGCATCTTCCTGTCCTAGGCTGAAGATGCCCTAGTGCCTACAGAAGCCATAGCTCCCAGCTACGCCTTCACGATCCTAGTCCTAGTCCTGTTCTGACTATCATAAAATTATTAACACTTATAATAAAACTAAAATTCATATTTCATAAAGAACAATGAAATGAGAAAAACAATGGTGTGATTGGACTTTCCATATGCCTCTTATTTTCTTAGTAAACAACCTTCAAACTAGGGTATACATAATTTCTGCTCCGACAGTAGGGGACGGTATAACAACTTTTAATGTATGACAACTTAGAACGTTTAATAATAGTTTTTAACATTGAAAATTTATTTTTAATACTCATAACCGTTCGATATATATACAGACTCAATAATACAGACAAAAAGGACTCAAAACTACAACTATATTCCGAAGGCAAAAATAATAAACTATAAAAATTAATAAATGTTTCTAAAACATATTTTTTAATCTGTAAGTTAGAAAGTTATTGACGGGTTTATCAATTATTGTAAGAAGTTGACGGTTTCTACATTTTTCGAACAGTAATTCTTTTATTTTTACATTAAAATGCATTTTATAATGACAAAAGGCGTATAAAAAAGTAACCGTTTACTAAATCAAACAGAACTGAAGATGGATTATGATAAAACTTGTCCAATGAATCATTTAACATGCATTGTAATGCATATATTTAATACATTAAATGTTTTAGATTTTATACTGGTTTATGACCTTAAGCAATCACCAAACTGAACTGGTAAAAATATAATTTTATGGTAAGATTTAATTTAAATAAAATGTCTTTTATTTAAGTATAAATCACACTCTTTAATTTTTAAGCGACTCAAGTTTATATTACCTCATTAATGTAAAAGAGCTCATTCTATTAATTTAACACGCAACCTTTGTAATATGTCACAGGTGTCTGATGAGGTTTCACAAAGACTTTCCTGTCATTATCTTACAGTAAACTTGGTGTCTTTGAGCTTAGAAAGATCACAAGAATTAATTATAACGAAACTAACGTTTTCTGAACAGGTCTTGATGTCTTCTATACTTTGTGATAGTTAATATGGACTTAACGTTGTATTTTATCAAATAATGACGTGTTATAAAAAGCAATTGTTTAAATAATATGTTTTTGCTCTTTTGGCGATGATACTGCACTCTGACGTTTGTTTTACATTCAGTGCGTCTTAACCCCTAGTGCATGTAACTGTTTATAGAATTAAGTTAGATATAATAAATATGCTCTCGAAAATTATTTCCCTTTTTTTATTTTTAAAAGTTAATAAATAATTATTTATTTACAGTTATATAGTGTCTACTTACCTACATTTTCATACATCTATATTAACATGTATAGTATTATATTTCTTACGTCTAATTCAAAAGAACCTAATATCCTGTCTAAGAACCTTCTCATACCTATTTAGAATCATGATACTAAGTTTCGTAAAAACGCAATATTCTCTTTTTTTGTTAAAAGTGAACGAAGAACGCGTTTAACAAAGAATGAAATACATAAATTATTGTTCATGTTGTATTGTATAAGAAACTCATAAACATGCAGCAACGTTTGCTCTACGTATAGAAAACGGTAGTTTAATTCTCAAAGATTAATTAATTATTGAAATTAAATATACTATTGAGTGTAAACCCCCAATTTAATATTTTAGTAATTAAATGTGAAAGGGTGACTACCAAAAAAACTCCTACAAACCAACCAAAGAAAACCTAAAATTGTTTATACTTTTGTTTTATTGACACTGTAATTAATTACCCCACAATGCAGAATTGCTTTTTATTGTATTTTTTTTATAATAACTTAGTATATTGAAATATACAATGTACAGTGTGTAGTAGTAGCTTTTTGTCTAAGTTTTTAATTTTCATAATAACTTAGTTCGAATTTTTTTTAAAGGAAGTTCATGCCATTAAAATATATGACTACTGTAACAAAAGTGTATTGTTGCAACATAACAATCATTTGACTTGTTTTAAAAACTATTCTGTGTTATAAAACTCAAATGCGATTTTAGTTTGTTTTTAGGGGTATTGTAATATATATATATATATGTCTATAGAATGATTTATTTATTAATTTGTGAATAGGGAAATTAAATGGGTATAGAAAACTCTGAATTAAATTAATAGACAAAACAATTTACTTTTTTTGTTGAAAAGATAAAATGTCTTTAAGCACATATTCAACGTAAGGACTTTCACAAGAAATATCTAAGAAAAGTTTTCAAATGAAAACCCATCTTCAACTTTGGATTTTCTCGTAAAGTCGTAAATTATATTGTGATTTTAAATGTATTCATTAATTTTAGATCTGTAATAATGTACTGGTATATATGATTTTAGAGAAGTAGTAAATATTGTCGACGTGTTATAAAAAGATTATGAACTCTACAATAAACGGAATGTTTGTTGGTTTTATTATTTATTTGTCCCTTATCCTGTGTGATAAATAAGGTGAGATAAATAAAGAAGAATGAAGGACTTTTACTTCTTTAATCTTATACTATTTAGTTCTTTTCTTGTAAAATTATCTAAAAGATTTGTACAGCATTACAAAAAGAAAAGATGCAACAATAATCGTCAAAAGATTTTAAAATTACTGTGTATAGCCTAACTGTGTATGTCTTTCTGCCATAATTATGCTAATGATCTAAGTGACAATATTAATTTCTGTAGCATTGTGTAAGTTCGGTTATGTAATCACTAGGCCAATACTGTAATGGTCAGTTACATTAGTGTGGAGTATACAGTCTAACTGTGTATGTCTTTCTGCCATAATTATGCTAACAATCTAAGTGACAATATTAATTTCTGTAGCATTGTGTAAGTTCGGTTATGTAATCAATAGGCCATTAGGTAATGGTCAGTTACATTAGTGTGGAGTATACAGCCTAACTGTGTATGTCTTTATGCCATAATGATGTTAACAATCTAGGCCAATATTAATTTCTGTAGCATTGTGTAAGTTCGGTATTGCAATCACTAGGCCAGTACTGTAATGTCAGTTACATTAGTGTGGAGTATAAAGCATAAATGGGTATGTCGTTAATCACAATTGTGCTGTCAGTTTGGGTGTCAAGATTGTTTTCCGTATTATTGTGTAAGTTTAGTATTGTAATAACTAGGCAAGTACTGTAATGGTCAGTTACATTAGTGTGGAGTATACAGCCTAACTGTGTATGTCCGTTAATCACAATTGTGCTGTCAGTTTGGGTGTCAAGATTGTTTTCCGTAGTATTGTGTAAGTTTAGTATTGTAATAACTAGGGAAGTACTGTAATGGTCAGTTACATTAGTGTGGAGTATACAGCCTAACTGGGTATATCTGTCTATTATAATTGTGCTGTCAATTTGGGTGACAAGATTGTTTTCTGTAGCATTGTGTAAGTTCGGTATTGTAATCACTAGGCCAGTAATGTAATGGTTAGTTACATTAGTGTGGAGTATACAGCATAACTGTGTATGTCCGTCTATCATAATTTTGTTGACAGTTTACGTGACAAGATTGTTTTCTGTAGCATTGTGTAATTTTGGTATTACAAATATAGCACACTAATGTATGTGGTTTATCTAACTTTACATTATCTATATCAAGATTATTCACAAATGTGTGGCATATGCCAGTACTACACTGCGTTACTCTAGTTTTATGCTAATGCATTGCATCGTTCGTGATCTTAGTAAATAGTTCACGAACGGATGAAAGAATGTATAATTTTAATATAATTCTATATTATTATCATCTACTTAAAAGCAAACATTATATAAGTAAATGTATTTTATGTAGCGTAATAAGTCGAAACAGTCACTGTCAAACTTCTTGTATATAGGATATAAAATTTTAACCCTGTATACTTAATGTATATTTATGCCGTTAACGCTCTCTATCGTAATCTTTGTCACTACAGCTGTAGTTGATAGTTTACATTTACAATATAACTACATCGTTTTTCTGGTACCAACGCTTAACAGAAATTAAAATACCAAATGGTTCAATAACTTCCACATATCGCCAAACTACCATTCCGTTAAAACAATTTTAATTGTTAACATAAATTCTAATATTCCAGTGATCAGTTATAATTAAATATTATTATTAAATCATTAGCAGTTCAAATGTACGTCACACAACACAAATATATTACATTATAAGTAGAAAATGCTCAAATATACAATAGTTCTGGTAATGTATAACTGTAGATTCTTGTGTAAATCCCTCTGGTCTGAGAGAGGTAAACGTGGTTTTCCGAAATCTATTACAATAGTATTTGTAAATGTTTTACTGTATTCGTATTTGTTAATTTTGTGTTTATATTGTAATGTATTTGAACATTTTGTGATTATGTTGGAATATATTTGTGTTTAGTGACGTTCACTTGTATTGTATATATACCAACACATAGTATATTAATTAAAAAACTGAAATCATTAAATTAAAGTTATTGCACAATACAACTGTACGTGTATGGGTGTGCGGGTAAATACCACTTCAAGCAATGTGTGTGAGACAGACTATCCTTGTAGTGCTATTTAATGGTAATTAGTTTTAGTAAAGCGCTCCGAGGACGGTATGGCGTACTAATTTCTGAGTTATTAGTTAAAAAGGAGATAAAAATCCTGCCTGCTGTCATCCTCATATTCGTGAGGATTCATTCTCTTCCCCTAACGTGACCACATACAATGTAAACAATTAAAAACGAATATATTGTTCTTAAAAGGAAATAATCTAACTTGTGAATTCAGTAAGATATATTGCTTTCTACGGGAAATCTTATCATACTAAGATAATAATCATAATAAGCATACAAGCAAACACATATTCAAACACGCACACGTACCCAAAACACACACACTTACAGGCGCGCAAGTCCAGTGCCACCGTTTTGATTTGCATAAATAACCATATAGTGTCATTACAAAATATGCACAAAATATATAAAGTAAATAAGTATAACATTTAATTTTTCTGATAAAATTTGAATTTATTACAGGAGAATGAGTTGCTAAGATATCCAAAGTGAAATTCTAACATCATTACCATTAATGAGTTATTAGCATATAAATAACTCATTAAAGAAAATAATAATAAAAATACTAATGGTATAATATTCTCTGATTAAATGAAATCCCATCCACTTGTAACATGTATTTGATATATTGTGTCATGTAGGTCAAACATGACATAAATATGGTTTATAGCATTCAACGATCATATACCGATATAACGAATGAGATTCCATCCACTTGTAACATGTGCTTCATATATTGTGTCATACAGGTCACACACGCCATAAATATGGTTTATAGCATTCAACGGTCATATACCGATATAACGAATGAGATTCCAGCCACTTGTAACATGTGTTTCATATATAGTGTCATACAGGTCACACACGCCATAAATATGGTTTATAGCATTCAACGGTCATATACCGATATAACGAATGAGATCCTAGCCACTTGTAACATGTGCTTCATATATAGTGTCATACAGGTCACACACACCATAAATATGGTTTATAGCATTCAACGGTCATATACTGATATAACGAATGAGATTCCATCCACTTGTAACGTGTTTAATATATTGTGTCATGCAGGTCACACACGCCATAAATATGGTTTATAGCATTCAACGGTCATATACCGATATAACGAATGAGATCCTAGCCACTTGTAACATGTGCTTCATATATTGTGTCATGTAGGTCACACACGCCATAAATATGGTTTATAGCATTCAACGGTCATATACCGATATAACGAATGAGATCCTAGCCACTTGTAACATGTGCTTCATATATTGTGTGATGCAGGTCACACACGCCATAAATATGGTTTATAGCATTCAACGGTCATATACCGATATATTGAATGAGATTCCAGCCACTTGTAACATGTGTTTCATATATTGTGTCATGCAGGTCACACACGCCATAAATATGGTTTATAGCATTCAACGGTCATATACAGATATAACGAATGAGATTCCAGCCACTTGTAACCTGTGCTTCATATATTGTGTCATGCAGGTCACACACGCCATAAATATGGTTTATAGCATTCAACGGTCATATACCGATATAACGAATGAGATCCTAGCCACGTTTACCCTGTATCTCATATTTTAAGCCTTGCAGGTCAAACAAGCTATAAATATGGTTTATGGCATTCCACATTCATATTCCCATACAACAAATCGCTGCACCCTTCCCCACCATAACACCTCGTGTTGGGAGAGTAAATACAATCAGAATCTATGGAAATATTCTTTAATGTGTATGATGGAATGTATACATGTAACCAACTTAAACGTGTGAATTCAACTTAATAATATGTTACATAAAATGTAAAAATAAAATGTAAGTTTAAAATGTTTATTATTACGAATATATATCAATGCGAATATAGAAATTTTGGTTTTTTTATAAGACTGGGGTATATTGTGCAATTATTTTCATTTTCTCTTTCAACATAGTCCTACTGTTAGATACATTATGTACTTAGTGTGTAAGAACAGGCAGCTCGGTTCTCCGGAAAAAAGGTCCCGAGGAAACGTGGCCCCTGAAACAGACAGAAGAAGAACAACATGGAAAAATGAACATTTTTAGTGAGCTGACTGAGAGAATTGAGAAGTTTCTATGCGTTCGGGAGTAGGCGAGAGGGGACTATGTCAGTATATTGTCAGTAACGGGTCGTGTGAGGGGTGGCTAGTGATTGGGCGAGGAGAGTTGGGTGGTGGATCAAAAGCGGCCGTGTATCAGGTGTTGTTGGATGGTGAACACGAGTTCATGTTTGTTTAAAATGTATACTCTTGATTATAGACGTGCGAGTATAAACTCAATGTTTATACTTATTTGCCAAGTAAGAAAGTATAAACAATAACAACACCCAGGTAGGAGGTGCTTACTGGTAATACACTCGTACAGTAATATATTACAAACAGGACGTAATACTGTTTTACTTCTTTGGTATCACACTACGTAACGTAACTTATGGTATATAGCAATGCATACAAGTGCATGTTCATCGTACTGTTTTTAGATCGTAAAATAAAGAATTTTTCCATTTTTTTAGTCAACAATGCTCAAGTAAAACAAAACAAAAAGTATTAGTTAAATAATAGTCTAACGTCTATGTAGATAAAAAAATAAAGAGTTTTGTCTGCATGCACAATTGCACATACATGACAATTATCTCATTTGTTTTGTCATACTGTCTATTAGAAACGATCCCTTCATTCACATTTCACGGAACAAATTTTATTTTATATGATTTCTGCATCATAAATGCATTAAAAAATGAGAGTGTTTCAGCTGTTTGGACCTTCAGGATCCACAGCACACTGTCTCCTTTGTTACGGTGTTATTGCCATGCACTAACATCGAATACGACCATAGGCTTTGACATTATTTATATTTTTACTTTGATGAATAATACTCCATGTTCCTGAAATCGTGTTACGAAATATTTACCAGATTTAATTTTATCTGTTTTTTTTTGTTGTGTTTTGGGATTATTAACACATTGTAGTTTCATTATATAAAATATAAGCGCTTTTTATACTTGAAAAATTTAGATAGTTTCAGTTTTTTTTTTTTTTCATAAAGATTTTATTTTAATACGAATCATATGTCTTATGCACAAACATAGATATTTAGCTAGTTACTATGTAAGCATATTGCTACATATAACTAGTTTTAATAAACACTTGACTTAAAATTACCTTTTTGAAAATAACCTTCATTAAATATGGAAACAAAGTTTATTTCAAATGTTTTCTCTGTTTTGGATTCATATTATAGTTCTATGTTTTAGAGAATAGAAAAATATAGACTGAGAAGAGAGACTAAATGTTCAAGTTTAAACCAGTTGTCGATTCATCTAGACATAAAATTGTTCGTTATTTTTTTATTTAACCCTTGAATGGAATATAAGCTAAAATTGTTTACCAAATAAACGCCATGATAAATATATGTTCATAATGAATATACCCCTCCAAGGTCGGATGCACGATTAGAGGAAACGTATCACGTGTTAGAGTGATCTAAAAGAAACTTTTAGAATGCAAAGGAATGTGGAATGTCCTGTGTAGTATGACCAGTCTTTTATTTGTAATGTTTTTACATCGTATATATAAAAAAAACGCCCTTTGGGTTAAGAAGTAGAACGTAATATTTATGCGTTGTCAGTTTAAGTCAAACTCGCCTTCTTAGATGTAACCGTAGATCACTTGAAAAAGGATGAGGTATAACTGATGAAACGTTGATTGGCTTTATGTAATGAAATTTAAAAAAGTGTCTAAAAGCCAATATGTACTGTATCAAGTACAGAATAATCCACCAATAGAACATTTTCGTAGTAAAATAGAATTAGTTTATGAAAACTTGCATATTTAAAAACAGTCCCTTAAAGTAAATTACATGTATACTATTCATTTAATATAACATTTATTTTCCTTTATAAATGTATTTTGCTTGTATAAGCTATTGCAGAGTCTAATAATGTATATTAAAGATTATACTAGTTTATAAAAAAGAGTAAGTGTTTAACTATATCTTGCTAAAATATCCTTTACTCTATTTAGTATATAGTCAATGATTTTTTTCAAAACCTGTAGTATAATATTATAATGAATTTTAATTAATTTATTTAAAGACTGGTTTGGTTTTGAAAATTTTTTAAAATATTGTAAAAACTGTAAAAGAATGACTAATTTTTTCTAAGATTGTACAATTATATTACTTTAATAATTAAAACCTTTTTAAGTTTCCATCTACACTATAAGTCAAATTAAAAGAATGTATAGGAGATGAAACATGAAAAATACATATTGAACAGTACTAAAAAATTCTTACTTTTCTTTTATATATTCTTAATTTACTGCAACTATGTATGAGAATTTCGTAACTGTTGACGATAGACAGTTAGAAGATGAGCAAAAACACACCCGAGCCCAAAGCCTCCCCCCCCCCCCACTGTATTTTCCATAGAAATAAGGCTCATGCATAGATCAATACGGTAATATTACCAACTTAACATAAATACTGTACGTAACGGTTCGTTCTTTGGGAGAACCAAATGTTTCTTATACATCAAACAAAATGTGTTTGTTATGTTTTGTCATTAAATTGTTAATTATCAAAAATGCAATTTAGTTTAAATTATAGGTAATATTAAAATAAATTGTATATATTTTTTTTTTTATTATATTGATATATTTTATTGAAAATAATACTGAGCATTTAATAAAAATTAGATATTAAAATTAAAGATCAACATATGTTACGGACACAGAAAGAAGCTTTGTTGGTTCCATAGGTAGAATTATTAAAACTAAAAATGTTAAATGTTTACCACAAAATATGGAAGTATATTTTTTATTAGCTATTTTAATTCCATCCAATTAAAACTTCTTAAGTTCATAATTATCAGACCTTCTGATTGAATGTTATAGATTATGTTTGGAGTATGCAAAAATTTACCGTTATTGGTTTAAAATTTCAAAATGGTAGGGATGAAGTTTTTTGAAAACTAATCTTACAAATACTGATAAAAACTACACACAACTTGTAAAATAAACACATTTCAGTATGCCTCTAACAGTTGTGTAAATTTCACCATAAACAATATATTTTTAGAGTCTAGAAGGCTCTACTATGTGGATACTTGCTTGTATTTACATACTCGACCTAAATTATAAGGAGGTTCTATTGTGTGGATCCTGACTTGCTAGTATTTACACGTTCAACCTAAATTATAAGGAGGTTCTATAGTGTGGATGCTGACTTGCTAGTATTTACACGTTCAACCTAAATTATAAGGAGGTTCTATTGTGTAGATACTGACTTGCTTGTATTTACACGCTCAACCTATATTATAAGGAGGTTCTATTAATTAGATATTAACTTGCTTGTATTTACATACTCGACCTAAATTATAAGGAGGTTCTATTGTGTGGATGCTGACTTGCTAGTATTTACACGCTCAACCTAAATTATAAGGAGGTTCTACTGTGTAGATACTGACTTGCTTGTATTTACACGCTTAACCTAAATTATAAGGAGGTTCTACTTTGTAGATACTGACTTGCTTGTATTTACACGCTTAACCTAAATTATAAGGAGGTTCTACTGTGTGGATACTGACTTGCTTGTATTTACACGCTTAACGTAAATTATAAGGAGGTTCTACTGTGTAGATACTGACTTGCTTGTATTTACACGCTTAATCTAAATTATAAGGAGGCTCTACTGTGTAGATACTGACTTGCTTGTATTTACATGCTTAACCTAAATTATAAGGAGATTCTACTGTGTAGATACTGACTTGCTTGTATTTACACGCTTAACCTAAATTATAAGGAGGCTCTACTGTGTAGATACTGACTTGCTTGTATTTACACGCTTAACCTAAATTATAAGGAGGCTCTACTGTGTAGATACTGACTTGCTTGTATTTACACGCTTAACCTAAATTATAAGGAGGTTCTACTGTGTGGATACTGACTTGCTTGTATTTACACGCTTCAACCTAAATTATAAGGAGGTTCTATCTGTGTAGATACTGACTTGCTTGTATTTACACGCTCAACCTAAATTATAAGGAGGTTCTATTGTGTAGATACTGACTTGCTTGTATTTACACGCTCTACCTAAATTATAAGGAGGTTCTATCTGTGTGGATACTGACTTGCTAGTATTTACACGTTCAACCTAAATTATAAGGAGGTTCTAATGTGTAGATACTGACTTGCTTGTATTTACACGCTCAACCTAAATTATAAGGAGGCTCGACTCTGTGGATACTGACTTTCAGTATTTACACGCTACACCTAAATTATAAGGACGTTCTATTGTGTGGATGCTGACTTGATTGTATTTACACGTTCAACCTAAATTATAAGGAGGTTTTATTGTATAGATACTGACTTGCTTGTATTTACACGCTCAACCTAAATTATAAGGAGGTTCTACTGTGTAGATACTGACTTGATTGTATTTACACGTTCAACTTAAATTATAAGGAGGATCTACTGTGTGGATACTGACTTGCTTGTATTTACACGCTCAACCTAAATTATAAGGAGGATCTACTGTGTAGATACTGACTTGCTTGTATTTACACGCTTAACCTAAATTATAAGGATGTTCTATTGTGTGGATACTTACTTGCTTGTATTTACACGCTCAAACTAAATTATAAGAAGGTTCTACTGTGTAGATACTGACTTGCTTGTATTTACACGCTTAACCTAAATTATAAGGAGGTTCTATTGTGTGGATACTTACTTGCTTGTATTTACACGCTCAAACTAAATTATAAGGAGGTTCTACTGTGTGGATACTGACTTGCTTGTATTTACACGCCTAACCTAAATTATAAGGAGTTTCTACTGTGTAGATACTGACTTGCTTGTATTTACACGCTTAACCTAAATTATAAGGAGGCTCTATTTATTTTATTTATTTATTTATTTATTATACCAACGGCATTACACCAATTTACTTTGTTAATCTGTGGATACTGACTTGCTTGTATTTACACGCTCAACCTAAATTAAAAGGAGGTTCTAATCTGTGGATACTGACTTGCATGTATTTACACGCTCAACCTAAATTAAAAGGAGGTTCTAATCTGTGGATACTGACTTGCATGTATTTACACGCTCAACCTAAATTAAAAGGAGGTTCTAATCTGTGGATACTGACTTGCTTGTATTTACACGCTCAACCTAAATTAAAAGGAGGTTCTAATCTGTGGATACTGACTTGCTTGTATTTACACGCTTAACCTAAATTAAAGGAGGTTCTAATCTGTGGATACTGACTTGCTTGTATTTACACGCTCAACCTAAATTATAAGGAGGTTGTATTTTGTGGATACTGACTTGCTTGTATTTACACGCTCAACCTAAATTAAAAGGAGGTTCTAATCTGTGGATACTGACTTGCTTGTATTTATACGCTCAAATTAAATTATAAGGAGGTTCTATTGTGTGGATGCTGACTTGCTTGTATTTACACGCTCAAACTAAATTATAAGAAGGTTCTACTGTGTAGATACTGACTTGCTTGTATTTACACGCTTAACCTAAATTATAAGGAGGCTCTACTGTGTAGATACTGACTTGCTTGTATTTACACGCTCAACCTAAATTATAAGGAAGTTCTACCGTGTGGATACTGACTTGCTTGTATTCACACGCCTAACCTAAATTATAAGGAGTTTCTACTGTGTAGATACTGAATTGCTTGTATTTACACGCTTAACCTAAATTATAAGGATGTTTTACTGTGTGGATACTGACTTGCTTGTATTTACACGCTTAACCTAAATTATAAGGAGGTTCTACTGTGTGGATACTGACTTGCTTGTATTTACACGCTTAACCTAAATTATAAAGAGGCTCTGCTGTGTAGATACTGACTTGCTTATATTTACACGCTTAACCTAAATTATAAGCAGGCTCTACTGTGTAGATACTGACTTGCTTGTATTTACACGCTTAACCTAAATTATAAGGAGGTTTTATAGTGTGGATGCTGACTTGCTAGTATTTACACGTTCAACCTTAATTATAAGGAGGTTCTATTGTGTAGATACTGACTTGCTTGTATTTACACGCTCAACCTAAATTATAAGGAGGTTCTATTGTGTAGATATTGACTTGCTTGTATTTACATACTCGACCTAAATTATAAGGAGGTTCTATTGTGTGGATGCTGACTTGCTAGTATTTACACGTTCAACCTAAATTATAAAGAGGTTCTATTGTGTAGATACTGACTTGCTTGTATTTACACGCTCAACCTAAATTATAAGGAGGTTCTATTGTGTAGATATTGACTTGCTTGTATTTACATACTAGACCCAAATTATAAGGAGGTTCTATTGTGTGGATGTTGACTTGCTTGTATTTACACGTTCAACCTAAATTATAAGGAGGCTCTACTGTGTAGATACTGACTTGCTTGTATTTACACGCTCAACCTAAAGTATAAGGAAGTTCTACCGTGTGGATACTGACTTGCTTGTATTCACACGCCTAACCTAAATTATAAGGAGTTTCTATTGTGTAGATACTGAATTGCTTGTATTTACACGCTTAACCTAAATTATAAGGAGGTTTTACTGTGTGGATACTGACTTGCTTGTATTTACACGCTTAACCTAAATTATAAGGAGGTTCTACTGTGTGGATAATGACTTGCTTGTATTTACACGCTTAACCTAAATTATAAAGAGGCTCTGCTGTGTAGATACTGACTTGCTTGTATTTATACGCTTAACCTAAATTATAAGGAGGCTCTACTGTGTAGATACTGACTTGCTTGTATTTACACGCTAACCCTAAATTATAAGGAGGTTTTATAGTGTGGATGCTGACTTGCTAGTATTTACACGTTCAACCTTAATTATAAGGAGGTTCTATTGTGTAGATACTGACTTGCTTGTATTTACACGCTCAACCTAAATTATGAGGAGGTTCTATTGTGTAGATATTGACTTGCTTGTATTTACACGCTTAACCTAAATTATAAGGAGGTTCTATTGTGTGGATATTGACTTGCTTGTATTTACATACTCGACCTAAATTATAAGGAGGTTCTATTGTGTGGATGCTGACTTGCTTGTATTTACACGTTCAACCTAAATTATAAGGAGGTTCTATTGTGTAGATACTGACTTGCTTGTATTTACACGTTCAACCTAAATTATAAGGAGGTTCTATTGTGTAGATACTGACTTGCTTGTATTTACATAATTGACCTAAATTATAAGGAGGTTCTATTGTGTGGATGCTGACTTGCTAGTATTTACACGTTCAACCTAAATTATAAGGAGGTTCTATTGTGTAGATATTGACTTGCTTGTATTTACACGCTTAACCTAAATTATAAGGAGGTTCTATTGTGTAGATATTGACTTGCTTGTATTTACATACTCGACCTAAATTATAAGGAGGTTCTATTGTGTGGATGCTGACTTGCTTGTATTTACACGTTCAACCTAAATTATAAGGAGGTTCTATTGTGTAGATACTGACTTGCTTGTATTTACACGTTCAACCTAAATTATAAGGAGGTTCTATTGTGTAGATACTGACTTGCTTGTATTTACACGCTCAACCTAAATTATAAGTAGGTTCTATTGTGTAGATATTGACTTGCTTGTATTTACACGCTCAACCTAAATTATAAGTAAGCTCGACTCTGTGGATACTGACTTTCAGTATTTACACGCTCAACCTAAATTATAAGGAGGTTCTACTGTGTAGATACTGACTTGATTGTATTTACACGTTCAACTTAAATTATAAGAAGGATCTACTGTGTGGATACTGACTTGCTTGTATTTACACGCTCAACCTAAATTATAAGGAGGCTCGACTCTGTGGATACTGACTTTCAGTATTTACACGCTCAACCTAAATCATAAGGAGGTTTTACTGTGTAGATACTGACTTGATTGTATTTACACGCTTAACCTAAATTATAAGGAGGTTCTAATGTGTGGATGCTGACTTGCTTGTATTTACACGCTCAACCTAAATTGTAAGGAGGTTCTATTGTGTGGATACTTACTTGCTTGTATTTACACGCTCAAACTAAATTATAAGAAGGTTCTACTGTGTAGATACTGACTTGCTTGTATTTACACGCTTAACCTAAATTATAAGGAGGTTTTATTGTGAGGATACTGACTTGCTTGTATTTACACGCCTAACCTAAATTATAAGGAGTTTCTACTGTGTAGATACTGACTTGCTTGTATTTACACGCTTAACCTTAATTATAAGGAGGCTCTACTGTGTAGATACTGACTTGCTTGTATTTACACGCTCAACCTAAATTATAAGGAAGTTCTACCGTGTGGATACTGACTTGCTTGTATTTACACGCCTAACCTAAATTGTAAGGAGTTTCTACTGTGTAGATACTGACTTGCTTGTATTTACACGCTTAACCTAAATTATAAGGAGGTTTTACTGTGTGGATACTGACTTGCTTGTATTTACACGCTTAACCTAAATTATAAGGAGGTTCTACTGTGTGGATACTGACTTGCTTGTATTTACACGCTTAACCTAAATTATAAGGAGGTTCTACTGTGTGGATACTGATTTGCTTGTATTTACACGCTTAACCTAAATTATAAAGAGGCTCTGCTGTGTAGATACTGACTTGCTTGTATTTACACGCTTAACCTAAATTATAAGGAGGCTCTACTGTGTAGATACTGACTTGCTTGTATTTACACGCTTAACCTAAATTATAAGGAGGCTCTACTGTGTAGATACTGACTTGCTTGTATTTACACGCTTAACATTAATTATAAGGAGGCTCTACTTTGTAGATACTGACTTGCTTGTATTTACACGCTCAACCTAAATTATAAGGAATTTCTACCGTGTGGATACTGCCTTGCTTGTATTTACACGCCTAACCTAAATTATAAGGAGTTTGTACTTTGTAGATACTGACTTTCTTGTATTTACACGCTTAACCTAAATTATAAGGAGGTTTTACTGTGTGGATACTGACTTGCTTGTATTTACACACTTAACCTAAATTATAAAGAGGCTCTGCTGTGTAGATACTGACTTGCTTGTATTTACACCCTTAACCTAAATTATAAGGAGGCTCTACTGTGTAGATACTGACTTGCTTGTATTTACACGCTTAACCTAAATTATAAGGAGGCTCTACTGTGTAGATACTGACTTGCTTGTATTTACACGCTTAACCTGCATTATAAGGAGGTTCTACTGTGTGGATACTGACACGCTCAACTTAAATTACACAAAGTGCGATAGTTAATAATATATTTTACAATGTATTGTTAGCACTTGAAGTTTAACCACTTCTATTTATTTTTATTAGTGTCACTTATCACTTACTGGTTTTTATTCGTTCAATATTAGCTATGATCAGCACTTTTCACTTTAGTGTGACAAGTAAGCACTCCACTCCAGACACAGACCATTTGGCCAAACGATGTCTTAATAAAGTGTCACCGCAATCCAGGAGATTCCAGGAGCGTGGTCTGATGTATAAGAAAATCACCTCCCACCACCATCAAGAAATGACAGAGAAATAATAGAAGTTTACATACAGCAAAGAATATTTATAACAGGTCGCGTTCGTACAAACACATTTTGTTTGGGGAAGCCCTAACGACAACCTCTTCCAGATCTTCACAGTCTGGCATCAAGCCGGCTTCTTTGTGGAACTTCAAAAACTTCAGGGATCTAACATAGGGAAAGCCCTAAGGACAACCTCTTCCAGATCTTCAAACAGTCTGGCATCAAGACTGACCCATCCACCCTCCCAGACACGTACATTGCTACTAACCCACCCGTGTGGGTGTTTTCGTGTATGGTGATGGGAAGTAGAATAAAAAAGAAAATAGAAAACAAAATTCGAGACGATAGACAAACAACAATTAAAAAAGAAAAAGGATTGGAACAGTGGTAATGACCCACTTACCCACCCATACACGTACAGTAGTGATGATCCACCCACCCACCCATATACGTACAGTGGTGATGACCCACCCACCCACCCATACACTTACAGTGGTGATGACCCACCCACCCATACACGTAAAGTGGTATTGGCCCACCCATACACGTACTGTGGTATTGACCCACCCACCCACCCATAAACGTACAGTGGTATTGACCTTCCCACCCACCCATACACGTACTGTGGCATTGACCCACCCACCCACCCATACACGTACAGTGGTATTGACCCACCCGCCCACCCATACACATACTGTGGCATTTATGTGTATGGGTGGGTTTTATCATAAACACAAATTAAGGTATACACGTACGGTGGTACTAACCCACCCGCCCACCCATACATACGTACAATGTTACTGATCCACCCGCCCACCCATATACGTAAGGTGGTACTGACCCACCCATATACGTACGGTGGTACTGACCCACCCGCCCACCCACATAAGTACGGTGGTACTAACCCACCCACCCACCCATATACGTACGGTCGTACTTGGCAATCTAAAACATGATATGTAATTGTATCGAATCAGGTGATGTACTTTTTAAGAAACAAATTAATTTAAGTAAAAGTCTCTTTACACTGAATGCTTTTTACATTTATTATTGGACTGAATTTTAGAAATGCTTTTTATTCTACTATTAAAAGAGTACAATACCACTGTACGTGTAAGGGTGAGTGGGTGAGCCAGTACCACTGTACGTGTATGGGTGAGTGGGTGGGTCAGTACCACTGTGCGTGTATTGGTAGGTGGGTGAGTCAGTACCACTTTTATCTAACAAAGGTTAGATAAAAATTATTAGGGAGGGTTCCCAGACACGTACATTGCTACTGATAGCTATTCCAAAGTCTCGAATGGCCTTTTTCATAAGATCTTTTACGGTCATCCAAACCTGTTTATCGTAGCTCATATCTTCAGAATGGCAAGTTGTCTTTTTGTTTTGTTTTTGTTGTTGTTTTTTTTTTTTATGTCACTCGCCAGTTTACATGGGCCTACAGGCCTGCGTCAACTTCATTCAACGAGTGAAGTACCGACCGTTGGCTCAGTGAGGATTCGAACCTTGGACTTGGCCCTCTACAGTCCGAAGCGTTAGCTACTGAGCCACCACGCCGGCAACTTATTCTAGATGAAGCAGATATTCAATCAGGAGGTACTACATCCGAAATCGTCGTTGAGGCTTTTGATGTGAGGTTTCCTTAATTACCGGGTAGAGGAGATATTGGCATACATGCTCCAGATGGAGTATCTTCCCTACCCCTGTTTCCCCAGCTGCTCGATACAAGCAAACGTCATCCTAAAGCCGTTGGCTAGGTAGTGTTCCAATAAAAATACTCCATTATTATTTGGGGATTCCCATCGAAGTGATTGATTTTGTAAATCGTAACTGACAAAAAACGTCATCAATACCTACTAGGGATGATTGATAAAATATGTATACTTAGTTTAATTGAAAAGAAAATACTACCCATACGCTTCAGGGTAAGTGGTTGGGTCATCACGTGTGAAGTCCCATCAATACTATTAGACATGCATGGGGTGGGTG
Organism: Stictocephala bisonia; assembly: GCA_035578905.1. Taxonomy (NCBI): domain Eukaryota; kingdom Metazoa; phylum Arthropoda; class Insecta; order Hemiptera; family Membracidae; genus Stictocephala; species Stictocephala bisonia. Next base: position 997,061 of record JAQJVL010000214.1, on the reverse strand, counting down.
GGTGGTTCAACACCACTGTATGTGTATAGGTGAATAGTAATAGGCCAGAGTACTCTTCAGATGCTGAAGCAAATAGGTAAAAAACATTAGAAAAATCTGAGGAAGTCTTAATCTAGCCAACTTAAAAATCTAGCCGCTTAGATTGTTCATAGATGTGCAAGTGGCCAATATCTGATTGATTTGTTTTCTGAGTAATGAAAGGAAATCGGTACAATAAAATAATTTTTAAAATATTATGTAAAGGATATAGTCCTTGAGAGTTTGTGAAGGATATTGACATGCTAGAGTAAGGATGCAGTTTAAGGACACACTAGAAAAGTAAACAACTTCACAACTGGGTATAAACATTTAAGACATATAAATGTTGGCTACGTATAAAGTAAGTACGTATTAGGCAAAATATTGAAATAATTTTGCAATAAAACTAAAACGAACGATTATAATAATAAGTCATTTATTATGTGAGATACGTGTTTTAAAGCATTGTCTGATTCAAGAGATATTTTAACTAAATTTTGCACAGGGAATTCTTCCTAAAAAGGTAGATGAATTTTTCAAAGTAATGATAATAAATTAATTAGTTAAAATATAAAATAAACTGATAGGATATAAAAGAACCTGAAATTAATATCGCGTAATAACATGAATAATTATGTTTCAGACATCTATCTGGTTATTGATATTACTACATATCTATCGAACATGAAATTATTTTGTTCTTACAAATGATAATCACGTAAGGAAATTTTAATTTATTTAATTATCGTGTATGTATTCATTCAAAGTATTATGTATATACTCTACACTTTCAGATGTTAAAGAAGTTATAATACAATTTATTTAAATTTTCATATTATATACACTGTATTTAAATAGTTAATAAGTCTCATACAAACATTACCTCATTAAGCTATTATTCCAAAAACATTCAAAACCTTATTCAAGGAAATTGGTTTGTTTATTAGATCTTGATTGTAAAATATGAAAAGTCAGTTTATTTCTCCGACAAGATAGCAGCCATAAAATAGCCTCCCAATGTTATAGTCATGGTTTACAGCTTTTTTCGTGAAACAGTTTTATCAAGATTGAATATTACTTCGAGATTATGGTTTCTTAGAACAAAGGTTATTCCAATTTTTACTATTGGTGAATTGAAGTGGCTATTATTATTTGTGTCAAGTTTAAAAGTAAAGAAGTATTTAATAAAAAAATATTTTAAGTATTTGTCTATTTCATTGTTATTAAATTACATTAAAATTTTAGTTTTGCGAAATATTGTTTTATAAAATTTATAGTATACATTAAAAAAAAAATTAAAAATGTTTAGTATACATGTAGTCTTGAATGCTTAATAAGAACTGATTGGGACGATGAGAATCAGATATTGAAAGTGTAGGATGATATCGTAACCTGTGACTCCATGCTGAGTGGGGCGATAAGGATCAGATATTGAAAGTGTAAGTCGATATTATAACCGGTGACCCATGCTGAGTGCGACGATAAGGAACAAATATTAAAAGTGTAAGTCGATATTGTAACCAGTGACTCCATGCTAAGTGAGACGATAAGGATTAGATATTGAAAGTGTAACTCGATATTGTAACCTGTGACTCCATGCTGAGTGGGACGATAAGGATCAGATATTGAAAGTGTAAGTCGATATAATAACCTGTGACTCCATGCTGAGTAGGACGATAAGGATCAGGTATTGAAAGTGTAAGTCGATATTATAACTTGTACCTCCACGTTGAGTGAGACGATAAAGAACAGATATTAAAAGTGTAATCCAATAGTGTAACCTGTGACTCAATGCTAAGTGGGACGATAAGGAACAAATATTGAAAGTGTAAGTCGATATCGTAACCTGCGACTCCATGCTGAGTGGGGCGATAAGGATTAGATATTGAAAGTGTAAGTCGATATAATAACCGGTGACCCATTCTGAGTGCGGCGATAAGGAACAAATATTAAAAGTGTAAGTCGATATTGTAACCTATGACTCAATGCTGAGTGAGACGATAAGGATTAGATATTGAAAGTGTAAGTCGATCTTGTAACCTGTGACTCCATGCTGAGTGGGACGATAAGGATCAGATATTGAATGTGTAAGTTGATATTGTAACCTGTGACTCCATGCTGAGTGGGATGATAAGGATCAGATATTGAAAGTGTAAGTCGATATTGTAACCTGTGACTCCATGCTGAGTGGGACGATAAGGATCAGATATTGAAAGTGTAAGTCGATATTGTTACCTGTGACTCCATGCTGAGTGGGACGATAAGGAACAAATATTGAAAGTGTAAGTCGATATTGTAACCTGTGACTCCATGCTGAGTGAGACAATATGGATTAGGATTAGATATTGAAAGTGTAAGTCGATATTGTAACCTGTGACTCCATGCTGAGTGAGACGATATGGATTAGATATTGAAAGCGTAAGTCAATATTGTAACCTTTGACTCCATGTTGAGTGGGACGATAAGGAACAGATATTGAAAGTGTAAGTCAATATCGTAACCTGTGACTCCATGCTGAGTGGGACGATAAGGAACAGATATTGAAAGTGTAAGTCGATATCGGAACCAGTGACTCCACGTTGAGTATATTCTGTAGGAGTACATTATTGTAGATTACTTCCTTGAAATAATAAATATCACAAATCATAATAACAATTAAAGATATCACATAAAACTTTATAACTGTGGTTTGGATAGTAACTTTAGACAGTAGTATTGCTAGCCATTTCCCGTCCTAGAGAAATTAAACAAGCCATGCAAGTATTAATCAGTGATAGTAAAATATATTAATACTTACATTTTATTTTTCGAATGAATCCTAAAAGGGAGGATTGTTTAGTTAGGGAGAACAATTATTTATTTTATTTACTATATAAAAATATTTGTATAGTAAAATTTAATGTATTTGTTTCGTTTTAATATGACACTGCTCAAAATATTGTGGTGAGAAGTTTATTCCTAACAAAACCTTTGTACTTGTTATTGTACTGTTAACGATGGGAATACACCTATTATTACTACTATTATCACCATACAACATGTCTCCTCTCCATATAACTAATATTGACAGATATTACAAAAAATATCCTTAATAATCCTCTTTTAAAATGACGCTGTTACTTTTGTATTGGTAATAGAGTATTTTAATTTCAAATTTTAAGACCAGAACTACAATCGTTTCGTGTATTTAATGCACGAAATAGTGTTATTCTTATCAACCTTCGTATGAAAAGATAAAGTATATTTATTTATACTTGGTGTCCCAAAATCCCCTGCCCCCTGTAACTTTTGAATGAAATGAAACAAACCAATATCCTTTGGGGGAGAGTTATGTAATGACTAATGATGATTTTTGCGCTATATGAGAACATAATTCTCAATCCAAAGTGGGTAGTTGAGGGGGCAAGCTAAAAATTTAAAATGTAAACCACCAACAAGTGACACCTCATTTTAAAGGTCTTTATAAAAGATGAACAATGCAAAAAAACTAGAGACCTCTATCAGAATTCAGTAGAAAACTACAGTCTGTCGAAGGTCTATAAAAAGTTACAAAAAAAAAAAAAAAAAAAAACAATGGTTTTGTTGACTCATCTGTTCGGACTTAACCTAAAACAATTAAACTGAACTTTAACATTTTACCACGACCTTTTCCAACCTGTTTTTGCTTGATTTTTAAATAGTTTTTTTT